>OU343223.1:119158206-119376682 GCA_910596185.1 Chrysanthemum makinoi | reverse complement strand
ATTTGGGCATCAGCATGATAGCATCCGCAAAGCTTATGTCAAAATGTAATTCTTGGAAAATTTGGAAAAATTTGTCCATTTGATGGTAGCTTTTCACGGAGCTTTTGCTCATTCAAACGTGATGGGTAAGGAATAGAAGATTTGGAGTTGGTATTTTCAATGGAACTACAATTGGTTCAAAACAACTCTGGATTAGACTTGGGTTTCTGGACAACTTGAGGTTGGACATCATTGGTTCCTCCGTTATTAATAGGAAGTTCCTTATCCTTGGTCACCTTGGTAACTTGACTCATTTCTCCTAGTGGAGGAGGCATTGGAGTCGTAGGTCCATTGTGTGTCCTAGGTTCACTTTCCACTACCTTCGGGAGAGAAGAAGAAGAGGTAGTAGGAATAGCGGGTCCATTGTATGAAACACCACTTCTAGTTGTGATCGCCTTAGCATCGCCCCTCGGGTTAGCGATCGTGTTGCTCGGAAGTTTTCTTGAGCCCGAGGGTTGATCATTTAAAGACTTTTTGAGATCGGCATGTCAGGTGACCAACAACTGTTCATTTCATCTTGGGATTTCATGAACTGCTTCAATAACTCATCGGATGATGGTCTTGGAGGATGTGGAGGAAATTCTGGTGGATGTTTTGATTATGACCGTGTTGTTGAAAATTCCTTGATTAGGATTCACATTCCTGGCTGATTCCCTCGATTGAAATTGTTTTGATTAAGGTTCCCTTGATTTTGGAAACCTTGATTGGGTCCAGGATAGAAATTACCTTGGTTTTGATAACCTTGGTTCATTCTAGGTTGATTTGTCACACCCCCAAATTACCTGTTTTGCAGCGGAATGGAATTCCTGGGGATTGACTGTCATAGCATCACAATCACAGTTATATTGAACGACCTAAAGTGTCGTTTGGAAAATACATCGTTTGATTTAATAAAATAATCAGAGTTTACAAAGTAGGTCCCTAAATGTAAATCAACTTGTGCGGAAATAAGTTTGTTACAATTCAAACAATGTTTTAAAGTACGTAACTCAAGTGAGGCGTCGTCATCGCGACTCCATGATGTGTCAAATGCATGCCATGAAGTGAATGCCTTAGATACCTGAGATAAAACATGCTAAAAGTGTCAACACAAAGGTTGAGTGAGTTCATAGAGTTTGAGTTGAAATGTAAAGCCTTCCAAAATCGTTTATGTAGCAAAGGCATTGTAAATCCACTCAGTTCCAAGTCCCGCCCATACAAAACTTGCAACCTGTGTGTTCACAACCCATTGCCAGAATGTATAAAGAGTTTATGTAATTCGTTCGAACACAATCATCGTAGTGTGAGTTAAATTGTTCACACTCATCGTTATCATCGTAGTGTGAGTTAAATCGTTTCACACTCATCGTTATCATCGTAGTGTGAGTTAAATCGTTCCAAGACCATTAGTTCATGAATATAATATGGAAGTTCTAAGTATGGCAAAAGCATTACTCACATGACTAAGCATTGATTCGCTTAAACATGTAGTTTCAAATAACCATGATAGTTATGAAAATAATTGAACATGTATCTCCCGAGATTGTAAAAGTTAATAGAGTAAAAATGGGGCTATGAATTCACATAATATGTAGAGTAACTATGAAAGTAATTGAAAATAGTCGAGCATGTATCTCCCCAAACATTATGAAAATAAGTAAGCGGGGGCTATGAGACTCACTTGGACAATGATGCGATGGCAAGTAGTACACGATATGTAATGTGATGCGTTATCCGGTACCTAGTACCAATGATATGATATGATATGAGTTGCAATGTAATGTTATGCATGCATTCCGTATGTTATTTATACCATTTACGAGTTTTGAAAATATTACTCAACGTCGAAAAATACACTTTTGACGTCTTGACCAATCAAGAATCACTTTACATGTTTTTACGTCAAAATGTCATCCTACAATGGTTTTATAATGATTTTTAAAGAAATTACCACTTTAAATCGCAAAACAATGTCGTCGGAAAAAATCATGAAATTGCCAAAATGGCTTTGGAAAACTAGTTAGTAAAATGGGTGTCGTCGATCGTTAGAGAACGAACTCGACTGTTTTGGAAAGTTTCAGTTCAGAGTTTTCGTCAAAGGTCTCGAACATAAAGATAATAAGGGTTAAAGATGGTGGTTTTTGGCTAATTGAGTGCAGAAAATTAGTTACGGCAAGTTTATGAAAAAGTGCATATCTTTGCCGTTTCAAATCCGTTTTCTACGTTTAATATGTCCTTAGCTTCGTATTGAAGTAAACTAATATATTTTTGAGAAGTAGAAATAATTTGTGAAGCTTAAGGCTCGTTTTTGACCCGTACAAGATAAAAACATGTTGCTGAAATTCCAGAAAATAATATATTTCGTCGTCAAACTTGTAAAATCCATAACTTCTTCGTTATAAGTCCGTTTTATCCGTTCAAGCGGCCACGGATTCGTTTTAAAGTATATTTTCTAAATATCAAGGCCAAAGTTTAGTACCAACTGTCGGATTTTCCAGAAAAACAAAACAAGGACAGAACACAAAATATACTTATCGAAAATAGTTTTTCTCGGACAAAACTATTCTAATCCCTTCAAATCAACTCCAAAACTAATCTAATCCTACCATACACCTTCTTAGGGTGTCATGGGTTCCTAATCACCATCAAGACCAACCAATACCATGGGAATATTTATAGGATGACCATATGTATATATATATACTCTAAAATCATGAAATAAATGGTATAAATCACATATCATGCATATAAGCTCCAAAAATGAAAAGAAACATATGAAAATGAAAAGGAAATATGAAAATGATAAGAATATGCTTACTAGTGATTATGATGAGGTGAAAGTAACAAGGATTAACTTAAATACCCTTGGTTTTTATTTCAGAACCAAATAAAGGATATAAACTAGGTTGTAAACACTTGATTTTGCAAAAACTTGATCCCTTGCACCTTGATGCTTGTGACCGGTTATGTGAACCCAAGGAAAGAAGAGAGGATTTTCTTGCTAACACTTTTAACTATGAGAAATGAATGAATGAAAATGTAGTAGAAGTAGACTTATGTATTATCATTGGAGACAAGATATTAATAGAACCATACTACATTTAAGACCATCCCCCCTTGGCGGTTTTAGGGGAGGGTTGTCTCTCCCATATATTATTTTTTTTTTTTTAAATCATGTATAGGTATATATGTGTAAAACTTGTTAAATAAAAATGTGTAAGTTAAATGTAAGTAATGTAAATGGTAGAATTTTGGTGCAAGTAAGTTTTAATAAGTCAAAATAGATTGTAATGATATAATAAAGATTGTAAAAATACTTTCCTTGTGAAAATTTGGGTGATAAAATAATTATCGTTTACAATTTTAAGAAAACGACGTAAAAATTAAACTTTAACGATTAATATACCAAATAAATTTGAAACACTAGGAAAACTAAAAATATAGTTTTATAAACTAAATGTAAGTTTAAAAATACATCGGGATCATTTTTGAAAGTAACGGGTTAAATATTCAAAATAGTAACTCACGCGATAAAGATTATTAAATATAAAAATTACGCGTTGAAGGGAAAATGAAATGTCGTGAATGTAATAATGAAATGCACATGATGTCAATGAAATGTAGACTAATCATAGTCCATATATGAGGAAAATGCGTGATGTCATGATCATGAATCGCCGCTAAACCTCAAGGTTGCGAATTTGAAACAAGTAAACCAAGTTTGCTAAAAAGGTTGAAATAATAAGACATGAACTGTGTCGAGAAATGACCTGAAAGTACGGGTTGTCACAGATTCTGATTCCGGTTAGGATTCTGGTTAAAACCGGGTGGTGCCTGATAAGTGTTAGCACTGTAGTTTGGTTCATTCGAGGACGGTATTGATTACCTCCCTGATGTGAAGTACCGGCTATAGCATTGGATTCAAACGGACTACCATGGTGGCAAGATACAATTGTAGTATGCATGAGGACCACCACAAGTAACACAAACTTCAACTTTCTTCACTTCACCATGTGATGGTGTTTGTATGAAAGTGACTTTCTTTCCTGTTAGCAAGAACCAAAGCTTGAACAATATCTGTGAGCTTGTCAATCTTAGCATCGGTGCTAGATGTACTACAGGAGATGAAAGTAGAAGGTCCAACGATTAAGACTGAGTCGATATGCCTTTGTGTGGAAAGAACGGACCTGGGACTTGTTTTCAATGATTTGTAAGGCTTCTTTTGTGGTTTTGCTAAGGAAATTACCTCCCGCGGAGGCATTCAAAGAGTCTTGGTCAGCTTGATGAGTGTCTAAATACTCATCATTTTTGTACAATATAAACTGCAAAATCATCTGAAAACACTCAGAAACACATCAAAATGATCAAATTATCACAAATCAGTGTTTTATGTGTTTTAAATGCAAAAATATCAAAATCCGATGAAAAACGTATCAAATTTGCAAAAATTGCAGTTTTAGTCCCCCAAGTTTCAAAAGTTGTCAAAAATAGTCCCTGAGTCAAAATTTCAAAAGAAAAGTCACCAAAGGTCCTTTTAAAATCATAAGTTGTCAAATTTAGTCCTTTGGTGAAAAATGTCAAAAGTTTGAGAAAATTACAAGTTTGGTCCTCCAAGTTTCAAATTTGGCAGAAATGGCCCCTGGAAAATTGCAAAATGACAAATTTGGTCCCTGTACTTTTGAAGCTTGTCAGTTTTAGTCCTTTGAAACAACTTTGAGATTTGGCAGAACTGGTCCCTGGAATTTCAGAAGTTACACTTTAGTCCTTGTCAATTATTAATGCCTTAAACCCATTTTGACCCTTCCACCTCTTGGACCCCTGTCACTAAACATTTTGGACCCCCCTTTTGTGCTAATGCCTGGTCAGTCAAACCACCAGGTCAAACCAACCCTTTTGGCGCCAATCACTTCACCCTCCCCACTTGAGCCTGCAACTCCTGCTATACTCAACCTCCCATCCCCTTATCACCAATCCTGTCCCCCCTCCTCCACTACATCCAAAATCATTAATCCTTCACCCTTATCTCACTCAATCTCACACAACAGGTTAAAAATTCTCATTTCCCGCCAAAACTAAATAAATGGCCAAGATGGCTTTAACTCATCCTATGGCCTCAAATGATGGTGGGAACTGCTCATCTATGAGAGAGAAAGACAAATGGGTATAAAAGATAAGAGAAAGAAGAAAGCAAGAGGAGTAGTTAGTTTTACAATTTTTTCTTAATGTCGTTTTTAACTTAGTGTTTTAGTTTTAAGTTCTAATGTTGTAATCTCATCTTTTATGTAACACAATTAAGCTACTTTATCTTTGTAATCAGTTTTAATAATCAATTTCAAGGTTTGGTAAAAGTTCATGTTTTACGTTTATTTTATGTTGAATGTTTGCATCTCAATTTAGACATTTAAGCTTTAAATAGCTTCTTTCTAAATTCCTATAAGCTTAAATAAGCTCTATATAGCTTGTGATAAGCTTACATTACAATTTTAAGCAAGTTTGTTCCAAAGTCAACAATAGTCAAACTTCATCAATTCTCAAAAAGTCAAACTGATTTTGGTTAAAAAATGGTTACTTGTGTTAGGAGGTTGAGTTTAATGTTAATTTGTTCATCTCAATTCATTAATGTCGTAAACTTTTATCAAAGTTTGTAGTATAGCTTATCTTTGAACTTTGTAAAAGGGGTGTTTGGTTTAAGCTTATTTGAGGTCGAAAAAACTGTTTTCACCCACTTTGACTCTCAAAGTCAAAGTGGTTTAAGGTTCAAGCAAGTTTTTAAAGTTGAGTTTAGCCTAGTTTACAATGTTTGCAAAGTTTGGTTTATATAAAAGCTCATTCCTGTCTTCGTCACCAAAGCACCATAGCTGCTTTGTTGAACCTGAACACCTTTTCACGGCTTATTTTGGTCCAAACCTTGTCCAAATAGCTTTTCTCACATCCCAACATACCCATCTTTACATAGCTTTAGCTTATTTGCTCTTAGGATAGCTTTAGGTTAGTTAAAAATTGCACTCAAATCTGTCCCAAACCACTTCAGTAACTGCTACAGCAGCCTGCAGTCCACTTTACAGCTTATTTTTGTGTTTTTTTTAGTTCTCCCTTTAGCTTATTTAGGTTTACTTTAGTGCTTATTAGTCCCATAGGTTAGGATAGATTGCTTATTAGTGCTTATTTAACTTGTTAGAGTAGCTTATCAATATTCATTAGATTAACTTTTACATGCTCATTCTTTTCAACTTAGGACTCCCCTACAACTGCTTATGCTTCCTAAACTGCTTATCACCCTCATCCTTTAGCTTATATCAGTTTGCTTCTGCTTATCTCAGTATTAAAGTGCTTAATTACATGTTTCTTGTGCTTATTCAAAGTTCTTTTAGCTTATAATCTGTTAAAGGGGTGTTTGTTTTGGCTTCTGCCACTCACTGTTGGGTATAAGCAGTTTTAACTGCTTATTTCCAAGATTTGGTAAAACTTGTTCTTTACAAAAAGTGCTTATTTCAATAAGCATTTCCTCATCAGTTTCAATATCTTGCACACAAGCCCTTGTTTTTCCATTTTTCCTTGATTCTCTGTATTATTTTAAGCTTATCTTGAATTTTTCAGATTTTTCCTAGCTTGTTTGCTATTTTTCTACATTTTAATTAGTTTTTAAGCCTTTTTAATTAGCTTTAAATACAAAAAAATTAAGAAAAGCTTCAAAAAAATAATTTTTCAATTTTCTTAAGTTTAGATAAATATAAAAAGCCAAAAAAGTATTTTTCCATATTTTTCTTAGTTAAAATTGTATTTTTAAATATTTTAATTAGTTTTTAATAGTTTAAAATTCATAGAAAATAGAAAAATAATCAGAAAAATACAAAAATAGTTTTGAAAATTCTAGTTTGATATTTTAGACTTTTCCAATTCATAATTTTATTTTTCTAGCTTTATTTCCTAATTTCTTGTATTTTAGGTAATTATTAAATAGTTAAAAATAGTTTTTAATTAATAATAATTAATTAAATAGTCATAAAAATAATTTTCTTTTTCTATAAAGTTTCTTTTATCATTAGGTTTGTAAAAATGTATCTTTCATATTTTTAGGATTTATATTGTATAAGTTTCACTTTTTATTTTGTGCGTTTACGTAATTTTTATTTAAACGTACGTTTTTAGTTTTAAGTTTTAAACGTTCATCATTTTAAATATAGTGATAGCGTTTATTTAATAGATTTTATCTTTTTAATTTCCTTTAATTTGCATTTAAGCCGTTTTTATTTGTTGGCTTTTCCTGTAGTTATAATAATCATCAAATCCTTTTTCCGTTCAAATCTCGCGATCACTAAACGTTTGATAATCCATTGCATAGCTCGCTGGGACCATAACGACCGGGGAGACCCTATACTCCTCAGATCTTCATTGCATTCGTGCTTAAGCCGTTTTAAGCTGTTACGGTCCGCCATTCACAAGTGGCGGGCTTGTGTGATTTAGCTTGACTGTTTTGGCGCGCATCACAGCTTGTCTCAGACCATTGTAGAAAGTATCCATTTGCATTAATTCGGTAAAACCATGATGCGGGCACTTGCGGAGCAATTCTTTGTAACGATCCCATGCCCCCCCGAATGATTCATCAAATCTCTGAGAAAATTTCATTATCTCATTCTTAAGACTTGTAGTTCGGGATGGAGGATAGAATTCGTTAACAAACTTGGTAACTAGATCCTCCCATGTCTCAATGGAATGAGGGGGTTGTTTCTCAAGCCAATTCCGGGCTTGTCCCTCTAGAGAAAATGGGAACAGAAGAAGCTTGATAGCTTCATGTGGGACATTCTTGTACTTGATGGTAGATGCAATCTTGTTAAACCATCGAATGTGTGCATGAGGATCATCCCGCCCAAAACCATAGAATTGGCTTTGGGTTACTAGATTAAGCAACCCGGTTTTGAGCTCAAAAGTATCAACCACAATGGCTGGGACAACAATGGCATCTCCGTAACCCTCGATGGGTGCTTGGAGAAGCTCAGTCATCGGCTTGTCTTCGCCATCACGGCAGTGGTGGTGGTGGTAGACGTTCACTCACCAGGCGAAGGGCGCGTCCTCTACGTCTGAGGAATCTTTCAAGTTCGAAAGTGGACTTGTAGAGCTGGAAGAACGAGTGCGCATGCACTAAGTATAAAAATCAATTTTTCAAAACAAATGCGAGGCAAAACGACAAGTGAACTTAACCAATAATCACAAATGAAATGGCTTCTTTGAAAAAGGTACACCAAATCACAAGGCAAGTTTTAAATCGTGGTTGGGAACTTATTATGGTCACACCCCCGTTAGTAGGTGTACCTTGCCTTGATTTGCGGTGGTTGATTTTATGTATAAATTAAGTACCACCTGAAAAGACGTAGGTATGGATATGTGCTGATGGTTTAAAAACTTTTGGACAATATTTTTGGTATCGTCTCGCTTAACCAAATCGTATTTCTTTAAGAATCACCTTAAAAGAAACACAAGCTAGAAAACGTTACGATTGTTTTGTTGTTTTATATTGTTTTTGGGTTTTTAACACTTTAGGAAAAGTGTTAATGAACTTTTTGATTTTGTTATAACTTTACAAAAAACTGTTTACAAACGGTGGTATATGTGCAAGTACGGGTCTGAAAATGCTTAGAACACGCTTACAGCCTCCCCGGCAGCGGCGCCAAAATTTGATTGGTCCCGAACCGTCAAGCTTAATCACTCAAGCTAGCCACTTGTGAATGGCCAACCGTAATAAACTTAAAACAGCTCAAACACCAAATGCAATTAAGATCAGAGGAATATAGGGAATTCCTGGGTCGTTAAGTCCCACGGAGGATGAATTGGTGTTTCACACAGACAGATGTCGAATAATCACTAAGGATAGTGATCAGTAAGGATTTTGATGAATAATTATACCTAAAGAAAAGATTAATAAATTACAGCGACTTAAATGCAAATTAAAGGAAATTAAAAAGTTAAAATATATTAAATAAACGCTATCACTATTTTTACAATGATGTTTTTCTGATTTTATAAAATAAAATAACTTAAATAAACTATTTTAACTAAAATGTAAACTTAAATTATCTAAAAACGTGATTTAAAATGAAAACGTTCGTTAAGTCTAAAAATTACGCGAGTGCGCAAGCAAAAACGTAAAATTTATGAAATAAAAGGCCTACGAATGTAAAAACAATTTTATTACGTACTATATGACAAAAGAAAATTTTAAAAAAAAGATTTATATTTTTTTGACTTTTATATTTTTTATTATGAATTAAATACGATTTTTCACTAATTAAATGTTTAAAAATACTAAAACTATTGAGAAAAATCTGAAACTTTTTTACAAAATACTTTATACTAATACCAAACTAAAAAAAATGAAAAGGATGAAAAAGCTGGTTCAAATAAGCTGGAAATAAGAAATTAAGCTCGTATAAGCTTATTGTGGAAACAAGGCTTATATATTAAATAATGCGTGATATAACCAGTCAAAGACCCAAGGGCAACTGGCTATACAGGTACACACTATCACTCTCAAAGGTGGGAGGTCTCAGGTTCGAGCCTGCCTCCCCACCTTTTTGCAAAACATTTTATTTTTGGATTTTTACTTTTGAAACTTAATAAGCACAATAAAATAAGCAATTTTTACAACTACCACTTTTTATGAAAAGCACTGATAAGCTCAGAAATAGCTTATTTATCTCAATAGTGGGCTAAAATGAAAATAAGCACAAGATATTAAGCCAAGATGGCTATAAGCTAGTAAATAAGCTAAGAGCTAACTGAAAATAAGCTAGATGACTTACAATAAGTTAAAATTACAACTTAACAAGCACAAAAACTTGAAAATAAGCACTGATTAAGCAAAAATAAGCACTAGCTAACTGATTTGCACAGGACACTATTTTGAATCACTAGGCACTTTGTAGCTTAATTTTAAGCACTAAAATAAGCTAAAAAATGAAAACAAAAATCTTGGAATAAACAAGTTGACCAGTTAAGCTTTCCAAAAAGCTAAATCACACAGATTGGATTACAATAATGAGCTTGTGAGAAGCTATTTAAAAAGCTGAAAAACCACTGAATCTAGACTCAGTGTATGCTGATAAAATTTGACAAAACAATAAGCCAAGTGCAGCCCTACCAAATAAGCTGTAGATTGAAAAATAAGAACTAGAATCTTGAGACAGCTGGGTGAGCTTCTCAAAAAACCAAAGTACACAAGAAAAAATTCACTAATAAGCTCTGCAAGAGCTTGTGAACCAGCATGCAACAAGCTGTGGTACTTGAGCAATGTTTTGACTTTTTTCACAAAATGAAAGTTTGACTTAAATGAATTTGTAACTCCATTCTATGGACTTAATATGTTATAATAAGCTATGATAGGATGAAATTAAGCTACTATATCAAGTTATAAGCTTATGTGATGAGATTTGTAATTCACAATTCTAACAGTTAACTGCCATTATGAGATTGAACTTAATTTTGACTTTTAACCAAAAGAGCACTGGTTCTTATGCTTTGTTTGAGTTATTAAGGACTAATGAGACACAAGATAAGTACAAACAATAACACAAGAAATCTCTAGCACAGTTAATTAAGTGAATCCAAACACACCTTAATGGAACTGATTTGAAACTTTTCAAAGAGAAACACATATTAAGACCATGATAATGATTAAAGGTTTTATATTATCCATTAATGAGACTAATGAAACATTAAACAAGAAAAATGACAGCATAAAACTTGATAATGACAAATATGCTATTATTACTGTTAAACTAAAATTTTAACAACTACAAATTTTAATAAACAAGCAACTAGTTTTATAGGTTTATTTATACTTAAATATGACTACTGAACATGGAAATACAAAGATTTGAGCTAATGACTGTCTTGCACAGTAAAAGGCCAAATTGGATCAAAAGAGCTTACAAGTGATTTCAAGTGAAAGATGAGAACCAAGGACTGAGAACATATCCTATAGCTTCCCAAGAAGCACTAAACCAATAAGCAATCCAAAATCAGCTCTGCTTCAGTCTTCTTGTACCTTCTTCATTGATTTTTTATTTTCTCACTATTTTTTTTATTTTTATGATTTTTCTGTTTTTTGATACTAGACTGTTTTTAAAGGTTTCTAAAAGCTTGAATAAGCTTTCTAAGGAGCTTATGTGGGCTTATGAGTCCATAATAACAACTGCTAATAACATTTGATCATTCATGAGATTTTTAAAATAAGAAAAATTTGCATAATCTGAGATATAACTTAATACTGGAATTAATGTTTCACAAATACTTTATTATAACATAAAAACTTGAAATACAGAGTTTTAAGATTAAAACATACACAGGAATTGAAATTTAAGCTAAAAGCTAAAACGACTTAATAAAATGAAAATTACACTAGATTTTTTCTTCACACTGCTTCCCAATCCTTCTTTATAGACTTTTGAGGCTCTGCTTATGACTCTGAATCTTTCCCACCTCAATCCAACCATTGGATTGGTCAAAGTAATCGTATTCGTCCATTTGGATATTTTGGCGCCAAATTTCTCATTAGCAGGTTTTTCCAATTAATGAGGATTGGATGGATGTGAAGGTGGAAGAGAGGTGTATTCAAGTGGAAAAACAGGTGTAAAGGTGAAAAAGAGGAGAAAACCACCTCTGGTTTTGGGATTGCAGTTTGTGTGAAGGAGATGAATGATACACTGTGGTTTGGCGGGTTTTGACTAATTTTGACTTTGGGATATTATAGACAGGGGGTCCAAAATGGGGGGGTCACAGGCCATGGCAGGGGTTCTTTTTGGTTATGGCTGGGTTCTAAATACAAAAGGGGTCAGTTTGGCTTTTGTAATGACAAGGACTAACTTTGCAATTCTGCCAAACATGAAGGACCAATCCTGTAATTTTTCAAATGTTTACAAAAGGACCAAAACTGCCAAACTTGGATAGTACAAGGACCAATGATGATTATTTTCAATTTTTAAAATGTCCAAGGACCATTTTTGACATTTTTCAAACTTGAAGGACTAAAGTTGTAATTTTTCTCTAAACTTATCATAAAGGACCAATTATGTCATTTATTAATAATACAAGGGTGTTGTTTGAATAATTTCTATTTTTGAACACCCAGGGACTATTTTTGACATTTTTGTAAAGTTTAAGGACTAAAATTGTCATTTTGTAAATTTTAAACTTTAAAGGGTTTGTTTTGACAACTTTTGAATCTCATGGACCTTAAATGACATTTTACAAGTTTTGAATTACCAGGGACTAGATTTGACAATTTTGAAACTTGGGGACTAAAACGCCAATTATGCAAACTTGATAACGTTTTTCACCGATTTTGATGTTTTTGCATTTAAAACATATAAAACACTTGTTTGTGATATTTTCATCATTTTGATGTATTTCTGAGTGTTTTCAGATGTTTTTGCAGTCTAGACAGTATAAAAATGATGAGTATTTAGACACTCATCATGTTTTCAGAAGGTAATGTATCTTCATGATCATCTTCCAGATCATAAACTCTCCTACTGAATTCTTGAGATACGAGATCCTTTTCAAGAAAATCTCCATACCTAGCAACAATTACTTTATTTTCAGTTGTATAGTAAAAGTAGTAACCCATAGTTTCCTTAGGGTATCCTACGAAGATACACTTTACAGATCTTTGTTGGAGTTTATCTGCTGAGTCATGTCTAACATACGCCTCGCAACCCCAGACCTTTAAATAAGACAAGTTAGGAGCTTTACCATGCCATATTTCATATGGTTTCTTATCAATCTTCTTTGTGGGAACCATATTCAGAATGCGAACAGCTGATTCTAAAGCATAATCCCAAAAGGATAAAGGTAGAGTAGTAAGATTAAACATTGATCGTATCATGTCCAACAGTGTACGATTTCTTCTCTCAGATACACCATTTTGTTGTGGAGTATATGAAGATGTGAGATTCTGGACAATTCCATTCTCAGCTAAATAATCTTTAAACTCTAGGCTTAGATACTCGCCTCCTCTATCAGATCGAAGAGCAAAAATCTTCTTTCCCAATTGCAGCTCTACTTCTGCTTTGAAAACCTTAAATGTTTCAAACACCTCATGTTTATGCTTAAGTAAATAAACATAACCATAACGGCTGAAATCATCAGTAAAGGTTAAGAAGTAGCTAGCACCTCTCTTTGACACATGTCTAAGTGGTCCACACACATCAGTATGAATAAGACCAAGTAGATAAGACGCCCTCTCCATATTACTATGAAAAGGTTTCTTCGTCATCTTCCCAGATATGCATAACTCACATTTATCAAATGATTCATCATTGATATTTTGCAAAAGCCCTTCGTGTTGTAGCTTTTGCATGCGAGCCTTGCCTATATGAGCAAGTCTACAATGCCAAAGATAAGAAGAATTCAAGTCCAACTTCATTTTCTTATTGATGCTAAACATCGAATTATTATATTTGTTAAATTCATTTCCAATCACATCAATTTCAAACACACAATTCACAGTAATCACATTAAAATAAAATACACCATTTAAAGAAACAGAAATTCCATTACGGGAAATAGTATGAGTAAAACCATCATCCAACAATACTGAAAAGGAAACAACACCTCTAATTATAGAAGGTGCATAATAACAATTGTCTAGTAAAAGTACTAAGCCCGAAGGCAATACTAAACTAAACACTCCTATGGCTTCAACAGTTGCAGGTGCCCCATTGCCCACATGCAGATATTGCTCCCCATAGGCCAGCTTCCTCTCCACTCTAAATCCCTGCAGTGTATTACAAATGTGAATACCACATCCAGTATCATATACCCAGGAATTTTTATGATTTAGAGTAAATAATTCAATTACAAATAAGTTACCTGAAGGACCGGCGCCCGAGGACCCGGCATACTTCATCTTATTTTACCGCAATTCATTAAGATAGAGAGCACAGTTTCTCTTCCAATGCCCAACGACCTCGCAGTGGTGGCATGCTTGATCCTTTATAGGATTTTCCTTCCTAGGAGTAGGATTATTCTTGGGTTCTAGTTGATAGGCCATAACCTGTTTACCCTTATCAACTTTCCCTTTGCCCTTTCCCTTCTTGTTGTTCGCACGCTGCGGTTTTGGCTATTAATCCTTCCACCCTGAATAGCAAGTACCTGGGGACTAGGAGCCTTTTGAGGTAACCCTTTTTCATAATCAATTAGCAATGCGTGTAGGTCAGTAACTATCTTCCCCACGCAGTGCATATTGAAGTTCCGAACAAAACCATTGAAATCCTTGTTAAGGGATCTGTTGATCAAGTTCACAGCAATGTCATTTTTATAAAATTTGCCAAGTGCTTGTAATTGGTCCATGTATCCTTTCATCTCCAATACATGAGCACTTATGGGTTTACCCTCTCCCTGCTTGCAGCTGTGTAATGCAGCGATCAAATCATAAATTTCTGCAGCCGCAGGTTTCTCAAACAAAGTTCTGAGTTCATTAAGCATGTTGTATGGGAAGTAATTTTCAAACTTATTTTGGAGAGCAGATTCCATCGTTCCCAACATCAGGAAAGCCACATCATTATGACGCTTATACTCAATCCTCCACGCAGCTTTCACCTCGTCAGAGGCGTCAGCTTGTGGTTCATCAGGGCAAGGCATGTACAGATAATCCAAACGATCAGCAACTCTACAGACAATTCTCAAAGAGCGATGCCAATCATTGAAATTCTTAGAGCCAATCAACTTTTCTCGATCAAAGAAGTTTTGAATGTAGAACTTAGTGCAGTGTTAGTGTTATCGTTGTTTTGAGCCATTTCTATAGAAAAAGTTCAAGTATTAGTATTTTTGATAATACAATTTTTCAAGAAAATAAAATATACCCAAGGTAATATAAACATATAACCATATAATTTCCTTGAAAACTAGGATCCAAATTATCATAGATTCATTACATCAGTTGATCTGCTAGTAATAAAAGCATATAATAAGGTAATCTATCGAACGATAATTGGCAAACAATTTTCAATTCATAGATCATTATGGGATTTATATTTTCCAACGTTATTGAAAATATAAACATGTTTTATCCCATCTTATGCCTTGAGTCCAGGTCTCACTTACTACTCAATTTAAGTGTCGAACTTAAAGAACTGCAAAAGGTCTGACTTTACATAAAGATTAACCTTTCCATCACAATCTCGCCAAGTTCCTACATGACGTAAATTGCAACTTCAAGTGTTCCTTTAACTAGATGGCACAAACTTAATTTATAAAGGGTACTAGTTTTGATTTATGGTGTCAAATTAAATATGTACAAAGATGTCATGCATTAATCTTGTAGCATAAATTTTAATAAAAAACTTTTTATTAACCAATTCATAAAGATCAAATTATTAAAGTTTTGATTGAGGTATTGGTTTCGCCAATCAAGGAATTTACCTTTAATTATTGTTCATTATATCGTACTTTTGCATACGTCTAAAGACTTAGTGTTTCGGATAATTACCACAAAAGTGGCGCATGGAATTAAAGCTAATTCGCCCTTAAGATGATTTTGTGCTCATAGCCTACTTGGTAACTCCAATTTGACTCGCAAAGAAGCGGAGAATTTGGTCAGAGCTGAAGCAATAACCTCCTTCTTTAGGGTCACAATTTAATCCGCTCCCCTCCTTATACCCCTCACACAGTCCATCAAATTGGGTGAGCCTCACTATTTGTACCAGAATCATCAATCAATTAAACTTTTGAAAACTTAACTCTTCAAAAACAAATCAAATTTCACCATTATTTAGTCTGATTTATTTTTCTATTCAAAATTACCCTTTGCTTAAACTTGTCACACATAATAAACAAACAAGTAAACAAATAAAAAATAAATAACTTAAAACAATGCGCACATAACTAACAATTAATACGTGTAAACAAGTAGCCACATGCAACTAATTTGATAAAACCTATTAATAATCAATGTCTAGGTTAATTAATGTATATATTAACTAGGGCTTTCACTCGCACAATTGAAGTGAGCCACATACATCGACGAATTGATTGCGTAAGCAATAATTAAAATATACCAAATTGCACATAATTGATTCATTAATATATTATTGGAGTATTCCCCAATTCAAGATTTATCAAAAACAAACATGTGATAAAATATCTTAACAATTAAAAAATTCAAGTAACCATCCATGACGAACATGCATGTATCATCATGGATATATAACATAACAATTATTAAATTAAGTCACAAGATCGCATACAATTCCATGTCACATAACACATTATTCATGAATATATCACGTAACAAATATATTAATTCTAGGTTTCGATATGGTTAACAACACAATTAATATCTAAACCCTAAACAAATTTAAAATAAAAATCGACTAAAAAAAATTTAGGGTTTCGACCCATAAAAAATTTTGGTCGATCCATATAAAAAAAATTAATCAAATTAGGGCAAAAGCCCTAAACCTAAAACAAGGGTTTACATAATCATAACCATAACCATAGAACAATCATATCAAACAACATACAATATTCGTTTTTTACGTGTTTAGTAATTAATTACTCATTAAACCAATGGCTCGTGATGCCACTGTTGGAATTATATATCATGACAATCAAATATAACACACAAAACATCAAAGAATACATGCGGAAGCGTATAGGAAAGATTAATGAATAATTAATTAACAAAACATAAAGTATGCGTACCTTTATTGATTCTAGCCGAACAAGAATCAAATCCACAAAACTAGTAAGTGATGAACCCTAATTAGGGTTTATAGGATTATAAGAATTACCCCTTACTGATTTTGTAATTCAATCCAAGAATACTAACAATAATGTGTTAGTACCACTTTCTTATACACACGCACTAAATCAAATTAAAGTAATGCTAGTTTTAATTAAACGAAACAATTTGATTTTGGAAAAGATGTGGATCGACACCCAAGGGAGGTGGTCGAACGATTCAAGCAAAAAAAAACACACACAAACAATTTAGGTTTTAGCTTATGAGTACAAGAGATGCAAAACCAAGACCCCTAGCCTTGTTATATACTCAACATAACTTGGTGAACAAGTTGAGTTTGGGTTGGGTTGGGAATACCCCTTGGCCGATCGGTTATGTGATCCCCAAGGGATTCCGGAACCTTCCCAATCTTAATTTTGCAATCTAGTCCTTCCAATTACATTTAACGATCGTTAGTCCATTATATTTAATTAACTTAACGTCTGTTATATTATTTCGTGTAATTAATAAATAAATATAACATTTACATTTAATTATTAACTTTAATTCTCATACGTAAAGTGTGCAATCCCGTGATCTCGAGTTCGATCCTAACTCACGACTACTGATTTATATCCATAAAACCAACATATCCGTCAGCCAAAGTTCAGAACCATGATTCCACCACACTTGGATGTGGCATAAATGGAAGAAAAATAAGTTTGGTGTCATCTAAGAAACAAATGAAACTGAAGTACATAGAAACAAAAAGATTCCACCACACTTTTATTCTTCTACCACTCCCCAAGTCAGCAAAGCAACCACTTAAACATAAAGTGAACAACAATCACAAAGACTCTTCAGAGTATCAGAACCCACTCACATTTATTAATTAACCCTACATTTAATACACATTTTCACACACACTCATTTCACAAACCCTCAATGAATCCACCATAAACAAACACTAGTTTCATACCATAACAATGGCTTTAATACCAACATCAAGGTACTTCATAACCCTCTTTTTTATAGCATTAAACTTCAAATCTTTATATGGGTCATCTTTTTATTTCAAGAACTTTGGTAAAGATTCAAACTTTAGCTCAATTCTTGCACTTTATGGTGATGCTAATGTTACTAATGATGGGTGGTCTTTACAATTGACTAAAGATTTGAGCTATAGTGTTGGCAGAGTGATTTATAAGAACCCCATTAAGTTTTATGCAGGAGTTCCTAAAAAAATGGTGTCTTTTTCGACTTTTTTCGAGTTTTCGATGTCGAAAAGTGGAGAGGGGTTGGCTTTTGTGGTTTTTGGAGATGGGTATGATGTGGATAGGTTTGATGATAATGGGTCATTTGGGGTTGCTAGTGGGGATGAGTTTAAGTTTGTAAGTGTTGAATTTGATACATTTATGGATGATAAGTATGGTGATGTTAATGGGAATCATGTTGGTATTGATGTGTCTAGTTTTGTGTCTTTGAAAGTTGGGAATTTGTCTAGTGTTGGTTTGGGGTTGGATAGTGGTGATAGGTTGCAAGTTTGGATTGATTATGAAGCGGGTTCGAGGCGGTTAGAGGTTAGGATGAGTAAATTTGGTGAAAATCGGCCTGTTGATCCGTTGGTGTTTGCGAGAGTTGATTTGAGTAGAATTTGGCCTGAAAATGAGGGGTTTTATGTCGGGTTAAGTTCGGCTAATGGGAACTCGTCGCAGTTATGTAATGTGTATTCTTGGAGCTTTAAAACACGAGAAGCGCCGGATTGGATGCATTCTGAACCGTTAGATCCAATTGTTTATAAAGATAGGGAAGGAACTGAGATCCAGAATCATAAGAGAAGTGATTGTGTTTTGAGGATTCTTTCTGCACTTATCCTTGGAATTGGGTTAGGTGCTTTAGGAAGCTTTATTGGTATGTTTATGTGGACGATATTTGCAAATAGGCGACCTGTTGCACCTGAAGAGTATGCTGTGAAACCGAAACCTGTGGTTCATGATAAAGCTTTAGCTAATGAGAAGCAATAGGTAAGTGTTTTGAGTAGTTGTTTAGATGTTATTATCGTGTGAAGTTGTAAATGATTTTGCCTGTGGTGAATCTTGTAACTGTTCTTGTTATTGTGTTACTATATTTTGAATGATGAAATCTTTCAAATTTAGTGTTTGTTTGAGTTATATGTTAAAAACATAATCCGACTTTGTTTAGGCTAATGAGTTTTCTTTTTCCACCTTAAACTAAGATTTTACCATTTAGAGGGTGTTTTGGATTGCTTATAAGAAGCCCTTTATCTATCCATGACATGTTGATAACGTCAAATAAGCAGTTTTGAGGGTATAACAAAACTGCTTATCTAATTATCTGTGATGACGTTATAAACAATCAATAAGCAATCCCAAACACCCCTTAGTGGAGGAAGGTGTGTGGGGTGTGTTTTAGTGGCATTTGCTTTTTGTGTAATGGCATGTAAATGGTTTCTTACTTGCTAACCAGAAAGGATAAAGTGTTGCTTCTGATCTGGAAAGATTACACTTTACATTATAAAAAGAAGCGATGTGTACAGGATGCAAGGAATGTTGTACTAATGCATCTTCTCTGTGATTAGAATACCTTTTGCTTGTGATGATTGCAGTGCTTTAAAGTTTGGTAGCCATGGTAGATGGTGGTGGTCATAACTCATAAAGGGAGGACCTCCCTACATGGGTTCGACACTTGGCCCATTTTGTCAATGTCCTAGACCTGTAGCGCTGACGATAATGAGGGATGCACAAAATGACTAGTACTTTGAGTCCTAAGATAGGTGGTTAGGAGTAGTTAGGCCTAGATTGTCTCTTTCTATAAATCATCGATGAACTAATTCACCAAAAACGTCTTCAAGGTACCCGGATATCATGAGCTCATGTTTGCCATAGAACATACGATGAAACTAGTTATCACATGGGCTAGCAAGTGCGGTTTCAACCGAAACAATTTTTGGCATATGACACAACTTGTGAATCGCCCATCTATTCCTATGTAACATGTTGCCACTAATAACAGAAGCACAATAAACAAATGAATATGAAAAACTCTATATATTTACTATAAATTGTGAAACAACATAAGTCAAGAAAAATAACAAAACCTTAAACTACCCGTTTCTGTCCAAACCCAACCCGTTCGCGTTGTTCCTAAAATCTCACTTTGAAAAAATGTGATCGTTTAATTCTCCTATGGCACGGGGATACACTCTACATAATGTACAGTCGAAATGAAAGAATTCCCGTAAAAGATATGAATGAATTGAATTGAAGGAAAAAAAATGATCTATTCTGCTGACCGTAGCAAGTTTTCATGGATCTGTCTTTGGTCGAGAAACGCGCGGATAGTTTTGTTTTTTGGTCCGCCGCAAATACATCCGGGATACGGGTTTGCATAAAAGCTCTCTTCTAGCTTAGGAGATGCACCCGGTTTTCTCTTGTATGGCGCACCCACCCGGTCTTTATGTATCGCTTTGACTTTTGAACTAAACGTCTCCCACGATATCTCACCATCATCGAACCGATCAATAAGTTTAACAAAATGTAACCGATCAGGATTAATCGTCTTCCTAAACCCTTCAAACCTTCTATGCCCTTGAACCGCCTTAGCCATGTTCCCATCATACGTGTATGCAAACACATCGCTCTCAAGAGCAACATAGTAATCAAGGGCGGCTAAACGGTTCTGGTAACGGTTAAGAGTTGCTAACTCATCAGGTGTCGCAAGGGTGCTGTGTGAATATACGTTTGGGTATTCATTTTGGAACGCGTGCATGCTGCTATTACCGTAGATTTCACCGGCTACTATGTAGATTTTGGTGTTCGCAGGGTACCCCATTGCTTTAAGGAACAAAGCAGCTTCTCTTGGTGACATTGGACACCCTCCTTGCTGTCTTTTTTCTGTGCCATTAATATCTTTTTCTTTCCAATGCTTCACATTATATCTCATTGTTTCAAGTACTTCTGATTCTAGTGTTGTTAGGTTATGGCTGCACCCTGTAAACGCAAGCATATCCTTCTCGTACCTGCAAAAATAGAATACAGTGGTTTTAGAAGTCATATTGTGTTAAACGATAATTTACTTCAGTAAAAATGTTGTCTTACCTCAGATGTAGTGCGATATAGGGTTCATCATCACTCCTAAGTCTATTAACAAGCTTTCTTCCAAGGCTCTCTATCTCATCAGAGTAACGAAGAGCCTCATAATTTGCACGACACCGAAGCTTCTGATAAGTCGACGGGAGACCATTGTTGACAAGCCTTGCGTCGGAATGTGTAAACTGGATCACCTTGTGTTTCTTTAACAACGCCTTCATTTCCCCTCTATAATAACTCGCCTAAGCCATCAAAATTAAGATGTTTACATTCTATTCATTTAGGTAAAAATTCTATAAATAAAAGGAAATATTTGGTTGCACATGTACACACCTTTGACCACGAAACCGGAGCCTTGACATAAGGCTTAACTGTTGCGTATTTTGGTGGTAAAGACTCGACAATTTCGACATCATCTTTCAAGTTGTCGATGAAATGCCTCCAATCGAAAATGTCCTTAAAATCACTAAAAAGAACCTCGTCATTAATTACTACCGATGAATTACTGACATTTTATCATACGGTAAAAGCTGTGACTATGACCTACCTAGGATCCGTCCAAAAAGATTGATGATCAAGAGACGGGAGGACAAGAGTGGCATTCATCATTTTCGCGATTGCCACCATGTCACATATCTGACATAACATAACAGAAAAAGTCGATGTTACTAAAAGTAGAAACGGTTAAACGTAACATTTGATAGTTTCTAAAAATAGGAAGTTTTGAGATGAGAACGAGAACTTACTCCTGTCCTCATTTGATTCAATCCGCCATTGGCATGAACGAGAAGATACCCGATTGTCGGGGTGCTACTCTCTGAAAAACAAACTACCATTAGAACCATTTCTCGAGTTCTAAACTCTAGAGTTGCAGATTTCTATTAATAAAACTACAACTTAAATCGACAATAAAAACCAAATAACAAGACTTACTGCTTTGATTTCGAGATCTATCGATGCATTGATGATAACGACTGCTGTTTGGTTTCAACCAAATTTCTGGGACCTATTGGAAATAAGTAAACTGTTACGGCTTATAAATCAGTTGTCAAATAAGATATATAAAATTTTGTTTATTTGGAATTAACAAACTGAAATTAGTACGAAAACTTTAATTCTAGTCGTGTCTTTACGATATACAAGTAAGTAATGAATTTAACATGTCAAATGTACTGGTACTTGACTATTTGTGATACGTTTTACTCCATTATTTTAGTAGAAGAAAATAAAGAGAGGTGATCATCAAAACTAAAAATTCCAATATATGAAAAACACCTTTTGTCAGTATAAACTATAAAGTAAACTTTTAGATAAAACGAATACAATTTTTTGTTGGATTGTGGGGGTATATGCATGTATGATATGAGAATTCACTTTCAACATAAAAAGACATAACGACTATATAACGTATTTCAAAAAACTAAAAAACAACGAGTTCGCATGCCTGGTAAATACCATTTACCTTTTTTTTTACTCCATTATATGATAAAATTTAATAATTAATGTAAGTGCCTTCATCTTTATGTTAATGTTAGTCTTTGTAAGGGTGACATCTATTTTTTATTTTTTAGTAAACTTATGTGGGTTTATATCATACTCAATAGAAATAAATATGATTAGTTCATAGTTGACGACTTGACTCCAACTTTGTGGAATTAGTCTTACAAACGCCACCGGCTTGACTACTTGACTATTTTGGTTCGCTGAATCATAAACTTTAAGTACCAGATGAAATGAACGACTTTAAAGTTTGAAGCAAGGAAGACTTTTCATAAACTTTAAGTAAAAAACATGAACAAGTCCAAATCTTTAGTCTCAAATTACTAGATTAATCAAAAGAAATGTGATTTACACATGAAAAGTTTATGTTGCACATCAAAAACTATATACTCCGTATTAATTATGCATTGCAAGGAAGACACTTTTCATAGACTTTAAGTAAAAAAACATTAACAAGTCGAAATCTTTAGTCTCAGAACATGAAAATTACTAGATTAAATAAAGAAATGTGATTTTTACACATGAAAAGTTTATGTTGCACGTCAAAACTATATACTCAGTAATCGCGGAATCTGGATTTTTAGTTTAAGGGAGGCTTAACGCAAAAATCGTAATGATAGATTTTGATTCAAAAATTAATCTATAGTGTTATCTTTTATTTTTTAAATTATTTATTTACTATGTATAAATTTTGTTAACATGTTTATAGAACAAGAGAGGCTAAATGTAAAAACTAGTAGAAAAACGTTTTTTACTCTAAATAACTAATAAATGAAGTGAGATTGATTAAGAATGGTGCACCACCCACTAGTTAGCCTACTAACTTCGCTCGTATTAATTATACATTGCTAATGTAATGGTGTGATAACGGTCAACAATGATTTCACATGAGAATTTTTAACACGGTTTCCATTTTGGTGTTTTGTCAAATGGGAAGACAAGACATTCCAAATTGAATACTCTGGCTGCCCATCATTGTCACTTTATAACGGAAACTTCCTATTTATTTAATATTTTTTTAATTATTTCCTTGTTTCACATTGTTTAATCTGATAATGCTTCGTTTTATAAAGAACAAACATTGATTACCATTTTAACTTTAAATTTTTGTTTTTACCAACCTTAACTTTGTCTTTACTTTTTTCGGAAGAAAACTTCATTTCTAACTCAGATGCCTCTTACTTAAGCAATTTCTTTATGAGAAAAGTAATAACTAATCTAACATTAATATAAGCATTTGTTTATTATACATAGAAAGCAAAAAGAAAATAAAGTTACTTTAACCATTGTAATTAATCTGATACGAGAAAGTCAAGAATTTCAATGGTCAACAGTCAATGTTTCAAGCTAAGAAACCCAGAAATCTCTAAACTAAATAGTAATGAATTTCCTAAACTAAACATATAAGAATTCAACACTAATATGAATTCTAAAAACCAAGTAGTTATATGCTTGACTAAAATTACTCATTTGTATCCACAGAACTATAACAATTCTAATACGCAAACCATTATGAATGAAGGAATATTTCAACATATTAGGAAGACAAAACTTACATGAGTATC
Organism: Chrysanthemum makinoi; assembly: GCA_910596185.1. NCBI lineage: Eukaryota > Viridiplantae > Streptophyta > Magnoliopsida > Asterales > Asteraceae > Chrysanthemum > Chrysanthemum makinoi. The sequence goes on along the minus strand of OU343223.1, from coordinate 119,352,773 downwards.
GAGGGATTTCTCTAACACCCTTTTCGGCATAGAATTCGAGCTCGAAAATGAATCAATATCAGCTAATACTCTTTGTGCCTTAATAACATCACTTTTATAATCTCTCAATATCAACATTTGTGCATTTGACCAGCTTCGACCAACTACCTCTGCCTCCATTTCCGCTACCGGACCATTCGCCATATACGAAAACTTTACAAACGCACTAAAACCAACAAGTACAACCAAAAACCCGAGCAACGTACGTCGCAAATTCTTCCCTAGTTTCCCATAATTTCTAATCTCAACTGTCCCTTTTCGGGACAGTACAAGATTATTATTATTATTTATATTCGTACTATGATGGTTTACATGCTGGCTTGTGGCAGTTGTTGATGTATTACAGCAACAACTACCAAAGCAATCAATTGTTGCTTCGCAACAGTCATTATTATGATGATGATGATTATGATGATATTGTATATGTCCCATAATTGAGTTGACAACGTCTGTGTCATTGGATGCCGCCGTGACATCAGCACGGCGGCGGTGGGCAGAAATACCCCCGAAACGTGGACTGCCGGTGGTGGATACGGGGGTGGCGCCACCGGTTGTCATCCAAATTTGAAATAAAAATGTGTATCACCAAATGCAACAAAACATATGATAAAAAGTAATTTATGGATAGATTGAACTCGAAACCGGAGGTAAAGAGAAATGTGAAGTTAAGGATCAAGATCGATAGGAGGATGAATTGGAAGGGTTAATAAAAATTTAGTTACTAAGAGGAATTATAGGATTTTAATTCTAATGGATGGATGTAATGAAAAAGAATATAAGAAGAATGTGAAAAGTGGAGAGTGAAAATAGGCGTAATGAAAGGTGGTTCCTCATGTATTTATAGTCACTCCTCTTCTTACGCGTATTATGTTATTTTGCTAAATCGTTGAATTTTACGTACTAATGTTTTCTACTCTTTTCTATTTACATATGACTTTTCAATGTCTTTTTTTATCGTAAAAGATTTGTTATTTTGTTCTTGTCTTTTCCAGCTAAAAAGAGCTTATGAGTTACTACTTTTTTATGTTCTTAATGAATTTATCGGCTATATATGAAACTTTTGACTAATACTGATTATAATTAGGGATAATTAATGCATAACTATGTTATTAAACTATTCAAAAAAGTTTCATTAATTTCCTCTGACTATTGAAACTTTAACTTTCAAAGAGTATATTGTTTTGTTAAACCAAAATTGGTAAAGAAAAAAGGCAGAAAATAAATAACCTTAATTTTTTTTAATTTTTTAATTTTTATTTTTTGTTGTAAAATAAAGAACCTTTTTAAACTCTTTTCTATTGGTAAAGCAATGACTTTACCGATGGTTATAATGGAAAGAAAAAATCTATTTGACAAAAGGGCCAACGGAATTATATGGATAAACATCAACTATATATCTATGATAAATTTGTTTTCCTATTTGGTTAAAAAATATTAGATGTATAAAAATGCAAATTACCGTTTTATCGAATTTGGACTGCCTTTTCAATCCTTAACTTAAAGAACCATATGATCTTCTGTAAATTTTATTCCAAAATAGTCCAAAGCAATGCAAAGGCTATTATGAAATTTATATAATAGGTGTAATTTCACATGTAAATTTTTTCATCAAACCTTAAAATCCAGAACGTTGCGAATTCATGCAGCATAAAGTAGTGACAGAAGTGCATGCCTGGCTTTTAACTTGTTAAATAGTCGTCACACAAACTTGAACCAGATAAAACTTTGTCGAAAAGATAGTGTGACCACACAAAGATCGGTAGCACTCGTACTAATAAACAACTTCACCACACCTTAAGTTTCCAAAATGGGACTTTTACAGTCTCACAGAAGAAGCACAAGAACCATTACAATTCATGTAAGGGCATTTTAGCATTTAGTTGACTAAAAAAGAATAACTTATATGTAACGAGATACATGCATGTGAATTTAATTGCTGACCTCATATTACATGCTATATGTCTCAATAGTTTAAGCAAATATTTTTACTTAAAGTGCACGTAATCATATCGAACCGTCTTTCTATTTGCAAAATATGTTATTCATATACATATATGCTATTGTTAAGCTATTTTGTCATCGTATATATATTTTGACGTCATTTAGCATGGGCTCAATTTTCTTTTACTCCAGTGTTGTTTCGTTTGGATACCCATTAAGGCATTAACTACACATATATGTAGATCTTAATTCTTATGCGAGGACAAACTAGTGGCCATGTTGGATAGAATGAAAACAATCGACTCCAAATGATTCTACACAATTTGGTTTGATGTATTGATCTATTTTAATTTTTGTTAAAAACGAAAAATAGAAATGGAGATAAGGAGATAAAATACTCGTTAAGGTCTTTGGATGAGGTTTTTGTCATTTAATGGATATCGAACATATTCTATAAATATTTTGTGATTATTTATACTTAGTATGTAAAAAGTATATTTTGGAGAAATTACATGTTACACAATGAAATAAAATATAAGCTAGCTTCCAAAATAAAAGCACAAAATACTTTGATGATTATAATAATAATGTACTAATTATTATTGGGAATGTCTAACCAATGCCCTAAGGGCATTGGTAAAGATTTGTCATTTTGTGGTTTATAATAACTATTCATGTGGGTCCTCCGTCCAAATATGTAATTATGTGTCAACTATAAGGACCATTTGTGTAACTAAAAATCACAAAATGACAAATCTTAACCAATGCTCTTAGGGCATTGGTTAGACATTCCCATTATTATTTTATCAACTTTTTGGGTGAATGGGCTAAGGTCTACGAGTGACTATCATGTGTAATTCCACGGCTAAGTGACTGACATATGACATTTAGCCGTTATAATCATAACTTTTACGATTTTAAGCTAAATTTTATACAGTGATAGTGTAACTGGCTGATTAATCCATGGATTTTGAGCTTTATCATATGATTGAGTAATTTTCCCCAAATTAAGGTTTTAGCCGTTATACGCATGCTAGGCATGTTCAGCAGACAAGTTTAGTATAAACTATTGCTGGAATTAGTAAGTAATAATTGATGTAATGATAATTGAATAGTTACTTAAACAATTTTTATTTGTAATAATTGATACACATACGGAAAAACGAGACCAATAATGACAATGTGTTTTTGGGTTTAGAGTAATTAAACACGCACTTGTATGTCTTTTTTTTCTGTATGCAATACATGTTCACATTAACTTAAACATGAATTTATGATGTTTGCATTTTAATTAGGGTCAATTTCATATACTCTCTCCGTCCTAAAATTATTGTCTACTATTGACATTTTTAATCTTTTTTCTTTAATTTTGCCAATAATTATTTTTATTTGTGTTATATAATACTTGATGAAAAATATATGAATGTGTTGGGCTTTAAATGTATTTTTCATTAGTATAATTTTCATCAAGTATTATATAACACAAATAAATATATTAATGGTCAAAGTTAAACAAGAAAGATTAGTCAAAGTCAAACGGGAAAATAAAAATGGGACGGAGGGAGTATTTCTTTTTGAATATAAAATTTTTATATATACCCAAACATCTTTAAAAATATTGTACATTATGTATTTAAGTCCTTCATGTGATTCGGCGGTGGAGTCGTCGACACATCTATTCTTTGATTGCCATATTTTTAAAGAGAATTTCCGAAAGATCTGCATTTGGTGGAATGTTGGAGTTACGGATTTATCTTCGTTTGACGATTGGGCGATTTGGATTCGTAATTTAAGGTTACCTTCTAACCTCAAGAGTTTATTAGAAGGGGTATGTTATGGTTTATGGTGGTTCATATGGGCTTTTCGGAATAAGACGGTGTTCGGTGTAGTTCCTTCTTCAAAGGCAGCTATCTTCGACGATGTAGTGTTAAATTCTTTTTATTGGTGTCGGTATAGATGTAAAGCGTCTTTCAGTTGGGCAGACTGGTTAAAAAATCCCTACCTAATTTCTTTGTAATCTTCTAGCTTCTTGCTAGCTTCTATAAAATTGCCGTTTTAAAAAAAATATATGAAAATAGGAAAATATATGAAGTTAATCCTTAATTAAAAATTATTAACTTATGCAGCATTTATGGGTTTCAGTTTTCGTAAAATTTGTTTAATGTCAAAGTATAAGCGACGATTTTACTTTTATAATGAAACGTTGCCTTCAAAACTGATAATTGTATCTATATACTAAAAAGCGTACACTTTTGTGTGCAAAGCAGGTTTTTCACAACAATTGTCTATGCCACGTGCCTTACCCTGAATGGACAAGCGTTAAATGGGCATTAAATGAACTTCACCGCCTCTCTCTCATTCATCTTCTCCATCACTAAAATCCACCGCCTCTCTCTCATTAAAAAAGATCCACCGCCTCTTATAGCTATTTCAGTTACTCTAGAATCCACCACACACACTTCTCACCGCTCGAAGTCGGTGGTTTCTATGCGTTTCTTTGATGTCGGTTCCTCTCCTTGGCTGGGTTAGTGTTGTTTGATGAACAAATTGGTGAGCAGCTACATATTTGTCATTCATTTTGGCTAAATCTGATGATTATATGTTGATGCTTTAAGATAGTTTCAATCAGTAACGAAGTTTTTGGTTTACTTTCATCTCCTTCATGCCTGATGTCTCATAAGTTTTACTTCTATTGAGTTTTTATTACAAGTAATTATGTCTTATAAGATTGAAACTTTCTTATTTGAAGTTTTTTTTGTTTGCAGGTGTGAGTTTTTTTTAGGTTCGGAGCTACTGAGGGTCAAGAAGTTTGATGACATAGCTTCCATGTATATCCAGATCACTAAAGTTTGTTTGTCTTTTGGGGTTCATATTATGATTATATGATTATTAGTTGCATATTTATTTAAAAATCTTATGAAACCAAATGATTTTGTTGCAATTTTGAGTGCGGGACAAGTGTGCCGTAGGTGGGTTTGGAAATTGTTTTAGAAATTGAGGTTAGTGTGTCGAATGAAGATAGTTTTATACAGAACTAAAGTGTGTTTTTTGACTTTTGTGTTTTTGTATAATGGAATGTAGGTTAGGGAAATCGAGAGAGAAGATCGTGTAGAAGTATAAAGTGGGCAAGGGAAAGATGCAAAACCGAGTGCTGCAACTGATTTGATATGAAGGTCAATAACCATGGGTCCTATTCCGAGTCCGATAATCAGAAAGGTATTTCTTTTCTTGAGTGCATCGACAGTTTACAGGGTGTTAACTATGTATTTTGTTTATGATGGTCGTGCGAGATCAAAGAGAAATAGTCTCATTAAACATGAAAATAAGTTCTTAAACTGCTAACTAAGTCGAACAGTGGGTTATGAAGCAAAGTTTAATTATTATATTTGACTGTCAAATGCTTAAATATTTAATTAGATGATTCGTTATGTTGCTGTACACAGTAGTTAATAAGAAGTTTATAGCGTACATGTTATGGTTTGGGCGTTGTAGTTGTAAACCATGAAAGAGATGCCGTGAATTGATAAGTGAATAAGAAGTTTATAGCTTACCTGTTATGGTTTGCACGGGTTGTTCTTCTATGGAATATATACTTATATCAATGACGCTGTCTTTGGGCTTCATGTAGTGCCTATAGTTCCATGTCCCACCCTAATATTTGTCGACTTGATTCAATAGCCTGTGTTGTTTATGGGTTGATATTTGATACTTCTGCCGTTTTTTTGACTGATCAGGTTGAAAATCTCAAACTTTATAATTAATGTTTATTATATATTTGAACTTATGTAACTTTTTTTTTTCATTTTTTTCCCTTCAAATTTTTGTTAGTTCTTACTTCTTATTGAGTCTTTCCTGTTTTTAACATTGTTGACTGCTTTTGGGTTTATTGTTTTGTTAGATGAGGAACGTGGTTAGGTTGACTATAACAGTGTGATGCCAGCTGTGAATGGGTCTTCATGGATTCGATTGGCTCATAATCCTTTGACAGGGCAACTCTCAGTGGAAGCCATGAGAAATGGTTCGCCTTTACTTGGGTCTTCATGGATTCGATTGGCTCATAATCCTTTGACAGGACAACTCTCAGTGGCAGCCATGAGAAATGGTTCGCCTTTACTTGGTTGTTTACTTATACCACTATTTGTTTAATCATTTCTGGATCGAGGTTTTATGTAACAAGTCTTACTGTGTCAGAGATGTTGTTGCCATAACCTGAGGTTATATTGTTCATATTTTGCCATAAAAATATGATATTTGGTAAGATGCACAAATGTTTAATTGTTCCCGTCTTGCCATAAATAAAAGTTGCATAACAAGCTGATATTTGTTTTGTTTTTTGTTTCTTTAGGCAGAAAAACAAGTAGTAGATTGAACCAAGACCTAAAGTTGAACCGCTGAAGGAACCTTTTCCCGTTGTTAAAGCAAGTACGCTTTTCAAGCTTTTTCCTTATCAGTTACAGTTTTATTCAGCCCACCAGCTTATATCACATCAGAGACCGCTGCTTCGATACTGCTGACTTTGTTACGCTCTCAAAAAAATGGTTATTGCAATCGCGCATGACTATCGCTGTTAACAAGTTGGGAACTCTTATCACTGATTCATGCTTACTGGGCTTCCAATTAGTTATAAAAAGGTTTTCTGATTTTCGGTCGTGTACTAATCCTGATAGTATTTTTCGTATGGGCTGTGATGATTGTCGTAACATGAGCCAAATGGAATGTGTCATTGAAGATCCGCAAGTAGCTTGGCGAGGAAATGACTGGATGACATAGCATATATGTTTGTTGTGCAACCGGGTTTATTTGCTGCCATTGTGGAACTTTGCCTCTTCCGTGACCTGAAGACTATATACATATACGAGCCTAATTGTTTGTTGCACCACAATTAGTTGTGCCAGGGATTGTGTTTGCAAAACTTAACATGTCGCCTACAGTCGCTACTGATTATTTTTTTTAAAAGGGCTATATACATTCTTGATAGTCTTTTGCGTGCCATTTGCCACTGCTCTGTCCACTTTGTTGGAGAAAACATCATTTTCTACATTAGGTACTTCTACTAACAGCTCTTTCATAAATCACCTTCATTTCATTTACGCGACTTCTACTTCTAAGTTCAGGTTAAAAAGGATAAACACCTATGTATACAACTCATAATAAGCTGCTCATAACACAAAAGAAAAAAAATTCAACCAAAAAACCCATTTACCTAAAACATTTTATAAATAGATTTGATTAATGGATTCTAAAATGTTTTCTAATTTTATCAGTGGCTGTTTATAAAACGTAAATGGAGTTAGGCATCTTATTACAACAATAAGGTGCCATGTGACTGATGGCTTGAACTGACGATATCATTCAATTTCATTAATAGTTTATAGGCTAAAAATGAGTTAAAATGAACTATGACAAGCTGTAACATGAACTTTTGTAGGCTGAATCTTTTAAAATGTATGTAGAAAAGCTGAACCAAGGGAAAAAGCAAACATGGAAGTAGGGTCACACAGCCAAACGGATCACCTGGAGTAAACGGGTCAACCGGGTCAGGAGCATCAAGTAAGGTGTGTGCGTCGAATTAGGCAGGTCACTCAAGCAGGGTTCAGGTTGTACAGCTTAGATGTGTTATTGACGAGTCACGTCGATATATTGTACGTACCCATACCTGTATACTATTACCCACATTTTAGCATTTTAAGGTTTCCAAGTTATGATGGTTGTGTAAAATTTTCCTACAAATTAAGGTTACTGTCATCCAGGTGATCCATTTAATTCATGTGACCCTTTTCCTATGGCCTTTGTATGTCAAGTAGGATAGGATAGTTATTGACTTTGTCGCAACTCGGTTTTGGTCTGCTCTTTAATAACATGTTTGAAGCAAAGTAATAGAGAGCTCGCACAGTAATAAAAGTTTCGTCAATTTTATTTTCCTCTCACAATTCTCTTAAAACATTGTTCTCTTGCACCCACTACTTCGGGATATGTTGGTTGCACATATATATTATTAGTTGTTCATGAGGTCTGTTCAGTAGGTGTGTCCAGGAAGTGTGTTCAAGCAATGGATTCAGGGGGTGGATTTGGTTACCAAAAAACTCGACACTATCCACAAAGTGCTCCCGCGGCAACGCGCTGGTTACCACACTCGTTATATACGAACGTTCAAGTATAACCGACTTAGAGTGCGTTTTGTTGAAGATTTTTTTTTTCTTTTTGATTTTCTATTTTTAGATTTGTAAACAAAGAAGGGATTAATCTTTTTTGAAAACATAGAAAACGTGTTCATGTAATATTATTTTCCGTTCTCAAGAAAACAAGAGGGTTAAAAATAAAACAAGGAAAAAAAAACACTAGGTGTTGTAATTTTCTTTGTTAATTAGAAAATGCAAATTTTCTATTATGTAAAGCATTTGATAGAAAATATTTGATTTGAACCAATCTTTATTTTTCTTGTATTGTGTCAAGTATTTTATGAAAAATAAGTGTTTCTTTTGAACTAAATGCAACCTTAATGTTTGTATGTTTTAAATTTTATACAACGACATGTTCATTAAGTCTTTAAAAATATAATACATAGACATATACGCAAGTTCAAGTAAAGTCTATATGCAGTTCTCTTGATTAATCCTTTATGTATTTAGAAATTAACGAGTGTGGAACCCGCGCGATGCAGCGTGATTGCTTTTGTAGACGTGAATTTGGAACTAATGAATGACCGGAAAATTTGTTTGTCTATTTATTTGGTTAGTCCTTGAAGGACCTACGTTGCAAAGACAATTCAAACCTTAGGGATTATTTTTCGTGGCTACAAAGGACTTACTTTGCAAGGACACTTAAACCTTAGGGAGTATTTCTGCCAAATTGCTATAGATATCAATTAATGCTACAAACTTTATTTGGTTAGTCCTTGAAGGACCTACTTTGCAAATACAATTCAAACCTTAGGGACTATTTTAGTAGCTACAAAGGACTTACATTGTAACGACACTTAAACCTTAGGGACTATTTTTGCCAAATTGCTATAGATAGCAATTAATTCTACAGGACTTACTTTGCAACGACACTTAAACCTTAGGGACTATTTTTGCCAAATTGCTATAGATAGCAATTAATGCTACAGAACTTACTTTGCAACGACACTTAAACCTTAGGGACTATTTTACCAAATTGCTATAGATAGCAATTAATGTTGCAAACACTGTGTCTTGCTCTATAGTATATATAGATAATAGCATTACATTATTTCACATGTGTTTATTCTTTGAGATAATTCCATGATTTATTTATTTAGAAACTAATAACATTATGTAGTATAACAACGAGCCTAGTAGCATAATATGAACAATAAGCAAGAAAATATAAGAGAATATAAAATGGAAAGATAGAACTTGTTATTGGTGTGTCATCACAATACATTAGGTGTCTCTATTTATAGGGATCTTAACATAGATGGTATTAAGTACAATATTGGTTGTTACAAGAACAATCATAAATGTGGAGGTTACTAGTTAGGGAATATGAATGTGATGATTGATGTGTACAATCATTATAATAAATATTCGTAATATTCCCCCTTGATTGTACATCATTCAAAACACGCTTTAGATACTACCTCATTAAAAACCTTGCTAGGAAAAAACACAGTGGGAGAAAAAACCAAAGCTAAGGAAAAAAGAGTGCAGTGCGTATTATTCCCCCTCATAATCACTTTACTTGAGCTCACTAAAATGCCGCATTCTGATGCCATATACCAATTTCTTAAATATTGAGGTAGGGAGTGCCTTGGTAAATAAATCTGCTGGATTGTCGCTTGAACAAATCTTTTGAACAATAATATCGCCATTCTTTTGTAAGTCATGAGTAAAAAAGAACTTTGGTGAAATGTGCTTGGTTCTGTCACCTTTAATAAATCCTTCCTTCAGTTGAGCAATGCATGCTGCATTGTCCTCGTGCAAAATTGTTGGTCCCTTATTTCCCTCATAAATACCGCAAGATTCACCAATATGTAGTATAACATTTCTTAACCAAACACATTCTCGGCTTGCTTCATGGATCGCCCAAATTTCTGCATGATTAGATGAAGTGGCTGCGATTGTTTGCTTTACGGAACGCCATGAAATTGCAGTACCGCCATGTGTGAATACATAACCAGTTTGAGACCGACCTTGAAGATATCGAAATATTTGCTTTACTGTGGTTCAATTTGATCAATTAATAAAGACCTTGTTGGAAAACCCTGTGGGGACAAAACCGTGGTCAAGGGAAAAAGAGTGCAACACGTATCTTCTCTCCCTATGATGATCACATCACTTAAGCTCATTGAGTCAGTGAAATGCACATTGAAGTGTCTTGATAGAATCACATGAATAAATATTCTCTACATGTTGCTCACATATCCAATTTAAGTATTAACATACGTCATACATCTCATTCAAGTACACCACCGTACTTCACAAGTTATTCTTTGCAAACATAATTAATTCAAATGATGTATTATATCATGTACTAGCTTAGAGACCCGTTGACACCGGGTTAGTTTTTAAAGAAATAGATAAATGAGATGATAATAAAAGTAATAACGTAAATTTGTTAAATTTAAAATATGTTTGAGTCACAATCGATTTACAACCATCGCGTTGCCAATCTAAAATAGATTGACTCGAACATAAAATGATGTGTGATTTCAATGATCAATTGAGTTGCTAACAAATCTTGTAACATTAAAAATAATGAACCATAGTATAATATAACGTGATTACACCAATGATACATACATGATATAACATGAACCTTGTTCAAAGACCTTCAAGTACTTCTTTATACACGACATTTGTTGTGTTTTGGAGAGATTACCATCCTGATCACAAACGACAACCAAATAATGAGAAAATACATGAATTATTCGATAATCAATTGAGTTTGTAACAATTAAAACAATAAACGTCCATGCGTTGTCGTCTCCAAATTTCACGGTCTTGAATAGCAAATGACGTGTGTTAGCGTTAATCAATTTAATAGCAAATGTCGATCCCGGGAACAGCTAATAGTCCATAGAAAACTGTTTAGTGTTTTATATTCTAAGTAGATTAAAAAAAAAGAGCCTAACATTTAGGTTTCTTGTTAATGGTTTACGAATTATCGTATTTCAAATAGTAATATAGAAAAAAAGAATAACAACTCGTAAACTGAAGATCACTAACATGAGAGTTTGTAAATGCATTATTGACCCGGTAGTCTCTACACTGTTCGATCTAACATAAACCCCTTTTTTTTAATTAATTGTCATATAAAGTTCAATCATCAAGTCTTGCTCACATTGACTTCTAAAAAGATCCGAGTTATAATATCCGGATTAACAGAAGTGCAAGATCCCACATTATGAAACAATCAATGACATTGGTGAGTTTTCTGTGGTTCAAAATTGCCAAATATGAACATGGTTTTAATTGTTGTAAGAGTTGTCTACAAATTAAGTGTGTTATAACAGGAACTACTTGGCTATTGTTCGAGGCATCTACAAAATGTACATTACATGCATTTGATAATGTTAATTCTATTTGGAAATCATTATATGCAAGTTTACCCATTAAAATCTTGAGCATTCCTTTATCCATTGACCTAACAGTCCTTTGATGAGAAGATCCATAACAAAGCTGGCACATGAAATAGATTATATTTAGTTTTAACAAAAAGTATTGATGTTGACACCAAAGTAACTTAATGGAAGCTTAAAACTCATATATACACTATGATCACAACATATGTATTAACTAAATCAGGAATTTGTTGTGACACTTACCTGGTAAAAAAGGAAAGTTTTCCCCCCCTCCGCTAATCCCAATGAGCACAATGGTGCTATATACGGTAAGCTTGAGAACAAAAAAAAATTAGAAGAAAAAGGAGATATATTTAATAAGAAACTTTAATGTTCAACCCCATACCATGTCAAAAAAGGTTTCCATTGCATCATCAACTATTGTGACATAATTCTTAATTTCTTTACCTGTTAGGTTAAACTGCATCTTGCGTTGGACGGAGTAATCGGATGAACAACAAACATACCATGAACAGATACAATAGCTTCCATTTTTTAGATACCCCTATTAAACTTCGGTCATTCTAATTATTATTTACTTACTACCAAAACATCAAATTAGTATTCGAACATTATAATAGAGACAAACATGTACTAAATATTATAAAAAGTTTGTATGAGTAATTTTCTTTATATTTGCTTTGTTGTTTTCCACTAAATGTTCAACAGCTCCAAACAAACAAATCTTTAATGCCTATCATCCTTGTTGGTCTTCATGTTAGTATGACACTGTTAAATCAATATTGTGATCATCATCTTTATAAATCAAGTGAGTCTTTTCTACATCACGTGACCTCATGAACATGAGTGTCTTGTATCCATATAAGGAGAGTTAGCATGTTTCTTTAGTTTTCATGATGCACAAACTTTATCATTAAGATGTTTAATTCGTAAATTAAGACAAACTTTGTCTTTTGTTTCAAATTCAATTTCTATGCATACAATCACCTTTATAATCAAAAATCATATTGTATGAAACTTAAAACATATTCAAATCTATATCTCTTTATAAAGTGTCATACGCAAACATGGCACAATACTAACTTGATTAGTTCAATACAATCAAATACTATTCTCGAGAACTTTTCTTATATGCTTTAAGCATAAAAAAATCACTAGCATGCTCCATGCATTTCATTTTATATGCTATAATGAAATCTCAAAATCACATGAGCTTTATTCATTAACTTTTAGACGCATATCAATTATTATTATATTTCCAGACTTAGATACATTCTTCGATCCACCACTTGAGAACATGTCTCCTTATGATCATTTCCATGTCTTTACGAAAATATTGTGTACCATTAGTTATGCCTTAAATACAAATGTTTCAATACTTTAATTTCGTTTTCTCATAAAGACCAATGCATATCCAATAACTTTACACATTCATATGTACGAACTACAAGTCCAAGTAACCATGTCTCATCACAAGAGACTTCAATCTTTCATTAGTTCTTTGCGTCTTTACATCTTTGGGCCATTCATTTATATAACTGCACTTCTTGCAGGTATCCAAGACCCTCACCTTTTATTTATCATGCGCATTATAATATACAATAGTATTATCGACGTCGATTCAATTCTTTTTGATTCCACACTTTACTAGACATTATATTATATCATATGTTGAGATCTCAAAGTTTTTCACGTACCCGGGGTTTTCAATAACCTTCATGTCTAGTTTCTCTTTACGAGACTATTATGGGGTCTTTATTAACTCGATTTAACCATCTTAATTTTATTGCTCCATTTTATCTCTTCATTCGAGGACTTTTATTTCGAATCGATTAGTCTATCACGTTGTGCCATAGACTTACTATCAATCATTAGTTTTAATGTTGGGACACACATTTTAATTCGAGTATTAGCAACGTATGTATGATCTAGTCACTTTATTTAGGTCACAAAACTTGTCTGGCAACTACTAGATCTGGAATGTAAATTGTCCCTTGAACTTTAAGTTTTTTTCATTAGTGTGAGGATCAACATTTTTTTATCATAATTCATTCCATATTTCTCGCTGCTCATTCTCTCCCCCTTAATGAATTATCAATTTGAACATCCCATTTTGCACAATTACAAAATATCACATGGGAAGTATGGTTTGTGACCAAAAACCATTCTACTCGGGAGGATTCATTATAGATTATGGCAAGATGCGAATTCATATGTTATAATATGCCCCATAACTAAATTATTTGTTCTCATAATATTATTGGCTTTGCAATCAACTGAAAATGTTTTTATAAACGTTTCAACAAAAGCAATTCACGTATGAATATGGGCTATATAAAGTTCAACACTTATTCCAATTATTGCCCAACATATGGAAGTATTCACCACTATTTCCAAAGATACAATTTGAAAAACCATGCTCACATTTTATAAGACGAGCCATTCACGCTAACCTAAGTTGCGTATTTGATAATCATTTTGACGATGCATCAATTTTAAAACTCAAAATGATCCACATAGCAGATGTATAGGCCTGCATACATCCACTCTATATTATTTTCAAAACTTTATACAAAGTCCTTACTTTAGTTTGGTGGTGACAGAAGAACAATTAACTTCCATTAAGAACAATAAGAACAAACAAAAATCAACCTTGAAGAACCCATGGTTCTTTTATATAATTCGCATCATTATTAACTCGCGATAGTCCAGCCGGTCATGCCAATTAATACAACAATCTTGGCTCATAAACTTATACTTTATTACCACACGTGCTTCAATTGCACCTTTTTATATAAAAATCGGATAATAAAATAACTTAATACATGATCACATTTATCCGATCAAAAAGATATAAGCTCTTTAATGGCTTCTAAATAGTTTAGCATCAGCCTATAGCATAGCATTAAACAAGAAACAAATCTTCTATACCAATTAGCTAGCAATATTTGGTAAACACATATATACCATCAATTAATTAAGGGTGTCACGTATGAATATAAAACCACATCGTAAGTAATGGGCACATATATAAGGAACTTAATGGCACAACTAAGATCAACTAGAACATGATATTTTTTTTTATATATAATCTATCCATATCCATATTTTATTACCTTTTACGACTAGCACATCTTCCTTTCTACACTATAGGACATATAAAGGCATAAAGCAAATGTACAAGTTCAAAAGTTTGATATCATATAAAATAGATCATACCATACGAAAGCTATTTGAATAGTGATTCAGCGAACAACTCATAAAACGTTAGGTTGAATCACTTTTGGCTATCCTTAGTTATTCGAAGTATTTAGGGAATAGAAATTCAACAATCTATAGGACACATAACAATCTCATTCAAATCATTGATGGAAATAGTATTCAATAATTTTTTTTTAAATGACTACCCTTTTCCTCAATATTTCTTCTATTAGTAATAAACATCAATTCAATGTAAAAGATATCCTCATAAATAACTTTTATTTTCACATAAATGAATTACTAGGTAACCAACTATATAGCTCATTTTATTCATCGATTATAAATCTTGTAACAATAGGTGATATCATTTATGTCTATTCATAAAGAGGGTACCAAAATATTTTGGTGAAATTTCACAAATAAACAACTTTGTGCTTATTTTGCTAGATGCATTATTTACTTTGTTAATTATGCGTTAGTGACTATTTTCACATGTGTAAGATTTAATTGTTTGTGGAATAAACTCAAACGACGCCGACTTCAATTAGCACACAAGTATAATTAAGCAAACTATATCGCTTTAATGCGTATCAACGTAAATATTAGGTGCTAATTTCTATCAGACTTTAAACAAATTAACTAAAGCAAGTTGAATGTCATGCCAATATGAGAACATATACGCAAAACTTGATGTCATAGTTCACTTTATAAAACAAGTTATATACCGGATAATACTGAGAAGATAGATAGTGATTTTGGCTTCAAATTTTGTTCCACTAATAATCAAACAATGAAGAGAGTGATGTTAGATTATAACTAACTATATCACATGCGTTGTTAACCAGCCCAAAGATATAACATGTTTCGATATACACACAATGCACATAGATATAAAACAAAATGCATGATGATCATATTACACAAACGTCGATTATGAATAATATTTTTAAGGTATGAGAATTTATTATTCATGACTAATAATTTTTTATACTCCATATAATGTATGTATACTCAATCTACAAGCAAGAGAAACAAGCTAGTCATGTTACATATTTTGCTCAAATTTGCAACTACTTTTTTTCTTTAAATCAGCGTGCCAATGTAAATTACAATAAACTATACTATATAAGCAAAATAGTCCGAACAACAATCATGTAATACGAATATAATCCTGGATGCAATAATAACTTATAAAATCAGTTTTCCAAACGAGCTAGGATATTAGAACTAAAAATATGTGAGTAAATTACCAATGATCGTGTGTATTAGGAACTTCTACAAAAACATAATGAATAATCTTCTCTTTTGTCCAAACATATAATTGTAATAGAAGACACACATAGCATCAACAGTTAATATGTTGTATTTTTATGCACCTTTTAGGGTTGTTTCTTAAGACTAAAATCACTTTACTTATCGCAAGTTTTGCTAGAACAATTTTACGAAAAGAAAAAGAAATATTTAACATGCGATATGTTTTTCAAAGTTAACATAATCGAATATTAACAACCATATATTTAAATTAATATTTTAAGGTCATCTGAGTCTAATAAGTCAAACAAAGGTTTTAATAGGCATTTGAAATCAAGAGACCAAACTATGAACCGTTTAGTATTAATCTAGACGTTATAAAACTTCAAATAAACTTGTCAAACAATATGTTAGTATTACAATTTTTTTTTTCAGAAAATTTTGGAAACATGTATAGTCTTATTTACACATATATAATGAGGTATGCTACATCCACTCACAAGTCCTACAAAAAAATCTCACTCGGTGACATGTCAACGGGTGATAGGTGTGATAAACAGGAGAGAGAAACTGTCACACCAATCACCCGCTGACACGTCAGCGAGTGAGATTTTTTTGTGAAACTTGTGAGTGGATCTAGCAAAATTCATATATAATTTTGTTTTCAAAGGACCAAACATACGGTGAAAAATCAATTAGACCAAAAAATAAATAATAGATTACATAAGATCGCATATATCAATATATAATCAAATAATATGTTTATAAATTCTTACCTCACTTTTGATGGTGGCTTAGCCTGCTCAACGTGAACCTTTTTGGAAGTCGAGAATTATAAAGCGTGCTGATAACGTGTTGTATAACAACGAGTCTAGTAGCATAATATGAACAATAAGCAAGAAAATATAAGAGAATATGAAATGGAAAGATAGAACTTGTTATTGGTGTGTCATCACAATACATTAGGTGTCTCTATTTATAAGGACCTTAACATAAATGGTATTAAGTACAATATTAGATGTTACAAGACCAATCATA
Source organism: Chrysanthemum makinoi (assembly GCA_910596185.1). Lineage (NCBI taxonomy): Eukaryota > Viridiplantae > Streptophyta > Magnoliopsida > Asterales > Asteraceae > Chrysanthemum > Chrysanthemum makinoi. The sequence goes on along the minus strand of OU343223.1, from coordinate 119,335,759 downwards.
AAGGTGAAAGTTACTAATTAGAGGATATAAATGTGATGATTAATGTATACAATCATTATAATAAATATTCGTAACACATTACATTTATTTCACATGTGTTTATTCTTATGAATTACTATGATTTTGTGAAGATTGAAAGCAAAGCCCCGGTTCAGTCGGTTAGCCGCGTGATAGCGTAAGATGAATGGGTCAAGCCAACCTGGTTCATACATCGAGTGACCTGTTAAATTTAATCAAGTCGGTGGGTTCAAGCCTTCGTGGCCCCATTTCCTTAAGACACGCGTCCTGACCTTTTTTTCTCTAATCATCATTCCTGGACCCCATTTCCTTTCATAAAAAGCGAATGAATGTATCCATTTTATTTTGTTAAATGACTACAATATTGTTATACGCTACGTCGTGTTCTAGGGTGTAGGAGTTAAATCGTTATTTCCAGAGATAAAATCATTTTCTTTTTTGAGTAATTAGAAAATAACACTTCAAACAGATTAATTAAGCTTAATCTTATGAATACCATTAATGTTTCAAGCGCCGCTCATTCGGTTTTTGAAATTAGGGTTTGGTTGGGGAGGGTGAACGCCACTCTTTGTTGATGAGGATCCTAATGAAACTTTATCCTTAGGGAGAATCTGTATCAAGACTAAAATTCATGGTCATATTGAAGATACATGTAAAGTGGTTATCCTTGGAAAAGCTTATAATGTTTTTGTCAAAGAGTTCGCTGATTGGAATCCTGGTATTAAGGATTTGGACACGGCTTCTAGTATCAATTCTGATCATGAACACTCTTTTAAGCATGATGAAAATGTGAGTGATAATGGTTTCCATGAAAAGGAAGAAGGTGAAATACCTAATACCAACGATATTGAGGGAGAATTTGTCAAGGATACTCTCTGGAACGATGAGAATGATATATGTGAGCCTAACATGCACATTGAGACACCACTTCCTGATAACAATCCATTGCCTAAGGATATCATTGAGAACACTAATGATGACTCAAATTCAATCTCAAAGCCCCCTGGATTTGAGAATTTCACCAAATGTAACAATGAACCATCCTCAGCCAAAAATCACCTTAACACCATTCACACTTCACACCGCCGTCTGCTCCCGGCTAAAAGTTCACGCATCAGTAAGTCGCAAGCTAAAACTCCCCCAATCATGGGTCTATGATTGAAGCATTTGTTTCCCATATCGAAATGGGAAAGTTCTAGGTTATGATATGGAAGGAAGCAAGAATGATCTTAAGAAATTCATTGATAGTCTTGGTGCTAGCCAAGGTAAATCATGAATATCATGTCTTTTAATTCTTGTGGTTTGGGAGCGAATAAGTGTAAAGATATTGCAAAGCTTTGTAATAAACACAAGGTCTCTTTCTTGGCATTCAAGAATCTCATGCCAAGAAGTTGATCCTTTCAAGGTGAAATGTATGTGGGGCAACTTTCAATTCGCTTACGTGGAGCGGCCTTCCATTGGCGGTCGAGGTCCGGTCTCTATATGGGATCCGAAAGTTTTTTCCATGATTAATGAGTTTCAGTTTGAGCATTTTCTTGTTGTTGAAGGAACTTGGACTGCCCCCAAGATTCATTGCTTTATGATCAATGTCCATGCCCCACAGGATGCTCGTAAAAAGCAATTGCTATGGAACGAAATTCTTGATTTTATGAATACTAATAGGGGTAAATATCTCATTTTTGGTGATTTCAATGAGGTTCGACATGCATCCGAAAGAATTGGCATGGTGTTCAACCAATCCTCCTCAAATTCTTTTAATCAATTCATCTGTGATGCCAACTTATGGGATTTTCCTTTGGGAGGACACTTATTCACCCGCTTTAATAAGCATGGTAATAAGCTTAGCAAGCTTGACCGCTTCCTTGCTTCGGATACCCTTACTCCTCTCCTTCACAATGTTGCTGGTCACGTTCTTGAGTGTTTCGTTTCTGATCATAGGCCCATCCTCCTCTCCCCCTTGAATGTTGATTTCGGCCCATCTCCTTTCAAGTTTTATAATTCTTGGACTCTGGATCCAAGTCTTCATGCTTGTGTTAATGAATTCTGGATGACTTATGTTTTGGATAACAGGCTGAATCCCATTGTTGCTTTCAAGAACAAAATGAAGGAGCTTAAAACCGTGATCAAGGATTGGTTTTCTAGTCTGCACTCAAAATTGTGAAAAGGAGAATCTCATTAAAAAGATTCAAGCCTTTGATGCAAATATCCCTCTCTCAATAATTTGGTGGCAACCGTCAAAGAGTCGAGTGGATTGACAAGCTTCGTAATATTGAGATTAATGAGAGTATTGATTTCTCACAAAAGGCTAAAGTTAAATGGTGTATCGAGGCGGACGAAAATTCGAAGTTCTTTCATGCAACCATTAACCAAAAGCGAAGGTACCTTGCTATTCAGGGTATCAAACATGAAGGTCAGTGGCTTGTTGATCCCGATGAAATTAAAGATGTTTTTTCAAGTTTTTGAGCAAAAGTTTCAAAGAAAAGAGGTGATTAACATCCTTAATAGAAGCACTTTCTATAAAACTCTCAATAGTGATCAAAGCACTCTACTTGATGTTCCGGTTACCGCTGATGAGATTAAAGATGCCGTATGGGATTGTGGTTCGGATAAGTCCCCGGGTCCGGATGGTTTTACCTTCGCCTTCTATAAAAAGTTCTGGAATTTGATTAAAGATGATGTTGTGAGTTTTGTTCATCATTTTTTTCTCAAATGGCACGTTTCCTAAAGGTTGCAACGCATCATTCATTACCTTAATCCCCAAGGTTCAAAGCCCTATGGTGGTTAGTGATTTTCGCCCCATTAGTCTTATTGGGGCTCCATATAAAATCATTGCCAAAATTCTTGCTAACCGTTTGGCTCGGTTATCGACTCTATTATTAGTCAAGAACAATCTGCTTTCATTAAATACCGGCAGATTCTTGATGGGCCGTTGATGGTTAATGAAGTTATTCAATGGTGTAAGCGTAGGAAGTCTAAGCTCATGGTGTTTAAAATCGATTTTGAGAAAGCTTTTGACTCTATCTCTTGGGCTTTTCTTCTCCGGGTTATGCACTTCATGGGGTTTAGTGATACTTGGATCAATTGGATCTCGGGATGCCTACATTCTGCCACTTCCTCTGTCCTAATCAACGGAAGCCCTACCCGTGAATTTAATCTTCATCGTGGCCTTCGTCAAGGGGATCCCCTATCCCCTTTTCTCTTCATTATAGCCATGGAAGGCCTTCACGTTGCTATGGAGGATGCTATGGCTGCTGGTCTTTACAATGGGTTCAAAATTAATAACTTGAATCTCTCACACCTTTTCTTTGCAGATGATGCTCTTTTCATTGGAGAGTGGTCGCACAAAAATCTCAAAAGCTTGGCTGCAATTCTAGAATGTTTTCATAAAGTCTCCGGCTTAAAGATTAACTACCAAAAATCTAACCTTTTTGGTATTGGTGTCCCGATCGATGTAGTGTCTAGTCTTGCTTCAATTCGGATGTAACGCTTTGGCTACCCCATTTAACTATCTAGGGTTGCCGATTGATTGCAACATGGCTCTTGTGAAAATTTGGGATCCCATTGTTGAAAAGTTTACAAGACGGTTGTCAAACTGGAAAGCTTCTCTTCTTTCTATTGGAGATAGAGCTACCCTCATCTCTTCCATTCTAGGCGCGATTGGTAATTATTATTTCTCCCTTTTCCCTATGCCTATATTGGTAAACAAAAAGTTGGAAGCTATTCGCTCCAAATTTTTTTGGGGGAGTAACAAGATCCCGTGGATTTCTTGGAATACGGTTCTTGATTCAAAAGATAGAGGAGGTGTAGGCATTGGGAGTCTTTTTTCCCTTAACCATGCTCTCATCCAAAAATGGAGATGGAGGTTCCTCAATAATCCCAATGCCTTGTGGTCTAGGCTGATTAACGCTATTCACGGTAACAATATGGACGCATCTACTTTCTTTTGTCATATAAAGAGTCAAGGTGTTTGGTCCCGTATTGTGAGCTCTATTAACAAAGATGCATGCGAAATATTATCCCTCTTTCTTCCATACGAGGGTTGTTAACAATGGGGCTTCTACACTTTTGGCATGACTCTTGGAATGGGAATTCTCCTCCAAACTTCAATTCCCTCGGCTCTTCCGCTTGGCTACGAATAAAGACTGTATGATTCGAGATAATTGGAATAATGGTTGGAATATTGATTGGGTGCGTAATATCTCTAGTGGTTCCGCTGCTTCTCAACTGACCATTCTTCAAAATACCCTAACCGAGACCATCCTTAATAACTCAGAGGATACTTATGTTTGGTCTGTTGATCCCCGACTTTCTCGGTTAAAAGTGCTCGCTGTCTCATTGATGCTGGTTTACTTCCGCATTCTGGTCCCAAAACAAGGTGGAATAAGCTTCTTCCTAAAAAGGTGAATATTTTCTTATGGAGAATGCTTCGTGATCGCCTTCCCACTAGATGGAATTTGAGTCGAAAAGGTTTGGAGATGAGCTCCATGAACTGTTCTTTATGTGACAATGGGATTGATAATGCGTACCATGTTTTTTGGACATGTTCTTTGGCTTCCTCAATTTGGGCTTGCATTTTCAAATGGTTAGATATTCATCCTCCCATAATCTCTTCTCTGATGGACTTCTTTGTGTGGCTAGATGACACTCGTCTGTCGATTAATAAGAGGAATATAATTGAAGTTATTAGCGGTGCTACTTTTTGGTCCTTATGGAGCTTTCGTAACGAGTCGATATTTGGCAAAGATCCTCCGAAACGTAGCTTATTATTCGATAAGATTGTTGATTTCTCTTTTAGATGGCATTCTTCTAGATGTAAAACACATTCCATTACATGGAATAATTGGATACAAAACCCGCTAGTGGTTTTCTCTTTGTAATTTTTCTAGCGTCTTGCTAGCTTTCAATAAATTTCCGCCGTTCAAAAAAAAAGAAAGTGTATGTGTATCATTATATTCTACATAATAATTGAAATGATGATTAGTTATTAAATAAATAGATAAAACATAACACTTCTAAAGGTGTTAAGTCAACGAGTAGTTTTAATACAACCAATACATCGAATATAAAGATTTTAAGCTTATAAATTTGACAAGCAATTAGATACTTTTATCAATTTTAGTTTAGTAACATGTGTGAGAGAGAAAAAGAGAGAGAGAAGGATGGCGGCTGCCAGGAAGTTCGAAACCGAAGGAATCAAAAAGACAGGAAAAGAGACAATGAGGGTAAGAAGACGGGGAATATCATCAAGTTTTTCGTGTCCAACATCCCTGAAGGTTGCCGCCCTTGGGACTTGGCAGATAGGCTCAAGGAGTTCGGGGAGATAGCCAAGGTATACATAGCAAGAAAGAAGGGGGTGGACGGGGCGAGTTTCGGCTTCGTTAGCTTCAAATGCCCGCGGGACTGGTCTCACATGGAAGCTAGGTTGTCAAATGTGAAGATAGGGAAGTCTATTCTCAAGATTAACTTGGCTCGGTATGCTGTGGAAAACGAGACAGCGGGCTTCGGGGTGTCAAACAGGTTCCGTCCAAAAGAACAGGCTAAGGTAGTTCCTCCCAAGGTGGGATATAAGTCTATGGGCCATAGAAACGGGGTATCTTTTAGTGAGGTGGTTAAAGGAAAGGGGGATAAGGAAGAGAAGGAAACAGTTGTAGAGATTGAAGATTCAGTGGATGATTCTTCGGACTTCTTCCATAGGGCTCTCGTTGCTAGGTGTCTGAACATGGAAGTCCTAGAGTCTCTTGGCTCGTTAATGGGTGGCGTGGGGAATGTGGTGGTGAAGTATTTGGGGGGAATGTTCTCCCTGTTGATCTTCCATAATCCATCAGTGACGAGTGAGTTTTTGTCCAAGAAGGAAGTCTGGAGTGGGTGGTTTTCTCGTCTCGAAATCTGGAATAGACAATCGCTTCCGTTCGAGAGAATTGCTTGGATTGGCATTCAAGGAGTCCCTCTGCCTTTGGCTTCTGCTGGTATTTTCAATCGCATTGGCGGTCTTTTTGGCACGGTGATTTCTCCCTCAACTTTCTCGATGAAGGAGGCGAACTGCGCAGAGGATCGAGTGGCCTTACTCTTAGGAGACGGGAAGGAAATTAAGGAAAACTTGGTCCTTCTATGGCGGAACAAGAGATATAGAGTTTGGGTTTTTGAAAAGAAAAAGGATTGGTGCCCAAACTGTGTAGTTGAAGCCTATGGTGGTTCATGGGGGAATAACTTGGCGGAAGAAGATAGGCCGGTGGCTGAGGGTGGTGGATCAGTGGAGATGGAGGAGGGAGAGATTGGCCTGAACGACGAGGAAAGCGAAGGGTTTGGTCTCGGGGAAGGAAATTCTCGAATCAATTTCGTGCATGGGGACGTTCCATTTCTCAATGGCGACGTGCATGGGGATGGAAAGTCTATCTTTAATGCAAGTAACTGCAAAGAATCGGTGGGGCCAGAAAACGGTTTTGCTTTCTCTTCCTCTTCTGCACGTGACTTACCTAGGAATATTAATAAATCAAATTTGGACTCAAATTGGTGTCAAATGATACCCGGTTTCTCCCCTAGGCCCAGAAAAAGGCCCAGAGATTCGGACCCATTCTCGCTAGATGGGCTTTTGGGTTTAGATAAAAATAATAATAATACGGATAAGGATTTTATCTCTTCCGGTATTCGGGTAGATGAAATAACTGAGTCTAACACAAGACTTTTAAACAAGTTGGGTGATGAAGTTATTAATCTTGATCTCAATAGCCGACCTTTAAACTTTGAAGGGTCGGTTATAAGTGGTGATCCGAGGGTGTCAGATGATGTCGTCCCTCCTCACCTAGACCCATTGAGAGATGAAGTCGAGAAAGAAGTACGGGAAACATTGGAGATTGGAAAAGTGGTGGGTGTCGATCTTTCCTTGAAAGGGGATTTGGTCAGGAAGACCATTGAGGAAGAAGGTATTACGATTGTTTCCCAATGAATTGCCTCTCCATAAACATTAGAGGGATTGGGGGAGTAGGGGATAGAAAAGCGAGTTAGATTAGAGGTTTGAAGTTGAAGGACCAGGTATCTTTTCTTATGCTTCAAGAAACTCAAAGTTGTAGTTATTCGAGTGAGGTTCTTATGGGTTACTGGGGCAAAACAGATTTGGAGTATGATAGGGTAGACCCGTCCGACAGATCTGGGGGTTTAGTTAGTATGTGGGATCCGGGTATTTTTAAGAAAGTTGAATGTATCAAGGCGGATAATTATTTGGTGATCAAAGGTAATATCAAAGGTATAGATGAGGCCGTGTATGTGGTCAATATGTACGCGCCTCAGAAAAGAAAGTAAAAAAAATTGGTTTGGGATTCGATCATTGATCTTAAGCGTAGTACGAGTGGTTGGTGGATTTTGATGGGCGACTTTAATGTGGTAAGGTCGAGCAACGAAAGAAAGGGGTCTAAATTCAAGCCGCAAAACGCCCGGGATTTTAATGAATTCATCGATGTGGCTGAGTTGTGTGAGTACGAAATGAAGGGTAGCAAGTTCACTTATCTCAAGGAAGACGAGAGGGGAAGGAAAATGAGCAAGATTGATAGATGTTTGGTGAATAAGGAGGTGTTCAACGCTTGGCCTGAAGCGTGTTTTAGATCTTTGCCTAGAATGTACTCGGACCATAATCTGATTCTTCTTAATTTGGTGGATCTAAACTTCGGTCCTAAACCTTTTCGTTTTTTCAATTCCTGGCTAGAGGTTCCTGAGTGTGAAAAGGTCGTTATTAAAGCGTTGGAGTCGTTTGTGTTCAAGGGGCCTCCCGATGTTAGGCTGCTAAAAAAATTTAAATGGGTGCGGAAAAATTTTAAGGAGTGGAGGGATGAGTTATTGGGAAGAGAAGGGGAGGAAGCTGATTTATGCAAAAAGGAGATTCAAGAGTTAGATGATACTATGGAGTGCACGGAGCTTTCGGAGGAGGAGGAATGGACCAGGAACGAGTGTAAGAGAAAACTAGACGATATTATGGAACGGAAGTCTAGAGATTTGAAACAAAGATCCCGTATCAAATGGGCTATGGAGGGTGATGATAACACCCGTTTTTTCCATGGGCTCGTCAACCAAAGGAAATGTAGGAATTCGATCCATGGGATTCAGATTGGAGAAGAGTGGGTGTCTAAACCCAAGGCGGTTAAAAACCATGTTTTTAATTTTTTCAGGTCCAAGTTCAGCGAGGAGTACAAGGACAGGCCGAAGGTAGAGTGTAACCTGGTGAATACCATCTCTAATTTGGAGGTCAAGAGTTGGTTGGGTTCTCTAACCAGAAATAAAGAAAGCGATGCCGAATGTGGAGATGATAGGGCCCCGGGGCCAGATGGCTTTACATTCAAATTCCTTAAACGTTTCTGGGACAGGTTTGAAGCGGATTTTTCAGCGGTTTTTCAAGCTTTTTATAGGAGTGGTAAGTTAAACAAAGGTTGTAATTCGGCTTTTATCACGTTGATCCCTAAAAACAAAGACCCCGGGAACCTGGATGAATATAGGCCTATTACGTTAGTCGGCTTAATGAGTAAGGTAGTGTCCAAGGTTTTGGCGAATCGTCTTAAAAAGGTTATTGGTCCGTTAATATCGGAAAATCAAACGGCCTTCTTAAGTGATAGGTCAATCATGGACGTCCGTTAATCTTGAATGAGATCATTGCGTGGCTGAAGAAAAAGAAGAATAAAACGTTTTTGTTCAAAGTGGATTTTAACAAAGCGTACGATAATGTAAACTAGGGGTTCTTGATTTCGGTTATGACTCAAATGGGGTTCCCGGATCGATGGTGTAAATGGATCTATGGTGTTCTGGAATCGGCTAGGTCGGCAGTGCTGGTTAATGGGTCTCCTACTGATGAGTTCCAATGCTCTAAAGGAATGAGACAGGGTGATCCTATATCTCCTTTCTTGTTCTTGATTGTCATGGAAGCGTTGTCTAGTATGTCGAAGAAATCTAGTAGTATTGGTATGCTTCCTGGCATTTCTCTTCCGAATAATGGTCCTACAATTACACATCTTTTTTACGCTGATGATGCGTTATTTGTTGGGGAATGGTCTTTATCAAACCTGAAGAAAGTCTCTAGAATTCTTAGGTGTTTTCATCTAAGTTCGGGTTTGAGCATCAACATTGTCACAATTCTCAATTTCCAGTCATTTCTCAAAACAATTCACGTTTCACAATTTCATCATTTATCGTAAACTAGGTTTACGTGTTCCAAATTCGCGTAACCTTAATGGTTTAGCGGCGAATTCATGAGCATATCATCACGAACATTTCACATGGACTAAGTTTAGTCTACATTTCATTAGCATCATTTGCATCATGTTAGTTCATTCATGACATTGCATTTCACATTAAACGCGTAAATTTCATATTAAATAAACGTTATCACGTAAGTTATTATTTTGAACATTTAATCCGATACTTCCAAAAATGATCCCGATATATTTTTATACTTACATTTAGTTTATAAAAACAATATTTTGAGTTTACCTAGTGTTTTAAATTTATTTTGTATACAAATCGTTAAATTTATATTATTACGACGTTTTTCTTAAAAACTACACGATAATTATTATATCACTCAAATCTTTCAAGAAATGTATTTTTACAATTTTTATGATCTTATTATACTTTACTTTGATCTATTAGAAATTTCTTTTACCTAAAATTACCTTAAATACACTAATGTATATAAAACCTTACAAGTTATTATTTCCTACATTTTTCTTACACTTATTGCAAATTACACACAATGTATATAAAAAAAAAGGATATTTTGAGAAAACACACCCCCAAAAATCCGGCCCTAAGGGAAGGTATGCATTTATTGAGTAGGTAACATTTTTCTTGCAAGTATATATATGTACTCCAAACTTCATTCACCCATTTTGATCTCAAATAATTCACAAATTGGTAAAGTGGTGTTTTTCTCTTGGTTTTCCTCTCTCAAAACCGGCCAACAAGAAGGAGATAGGAGAAATCATCAAATTTTTCAAAGTCAAGTGTTTTACAATCTAGATTACACTCTTGTTTAGGTTTTGAAATAAAAAACCTAGGGTGTTTAGGTTAACCCTTGTTCTAATCACCTCATCATATCACTAGTAAGCATCTCATGTTTATTTTTCATCTTACATATTCATTTCATACTCATCTCATCATTTTTGAGCAAAAGCATGCAAGACTTGTGTTTATTTATACCATTTTTACATTGATTTTAGAGTTATATATAAAGGTCATCCTATAATTATCCCCTTGTTATATATTGGTCTTGATGATGTTTAGGAACCCATGACACCCTAAGAAGGTGTATGGTAGGATTAGAATAGCTTTGGAGTTGATTTGAAGGGATTGGAATAGGTTTAGTACGAGAAAAACTATTTTCGACAAGTATTAAAGGTGGTCTGTCCTTATTTTGTTTTTCTGGAAAATCCGACAGTAGGCACGAAATTTTGGCCTTGATATTTAGAAAATATACTTTAAAACGAATCCGTGGTCGCTTGAACGGATTAAAACGGAGTTATAACGAAGAAGTTATGAATTTTTCAAGATTGACGCATTTAAATATATATTTTCTGAAATTTCAGCAAGGTATTATTGTTTTGTATTTAGTCAAAAACGAGTCCTAAGCTTTACAAATTATTTCGACTTATCAAAAATATATAAGTATACTTTGATACGGTTGGCTAAGGACGATAATACGAGAAAACGGATTTGAAACGACTAAGATATACACGCCATAAAATTGCCGTAACTATTATTTTCGTAAAAAACTATATTATTTTACTTAGACATAAGTGTTACGGAACTAAAACACTCATGTTGAAGGCTGTTTTAACTATGATGTGGAACCTTTTGTAACGAGATGTCTTCTAGTAAAATCGAGATCACCAAGCATATTTTCCAAAATCCGACCAACCGCTTGTATAGCTGAGTTGTAATAAATTATTTACTTGATGCTTAAACTTTGCCTAAAACTCATTTTTAAACCATATTTTAGATAAAATCACCATCTTTAACCCTTATTATCTTTATGTTCGAGACCTTTATGACGAAAACTCATGTACTGAAACTTCTAGATTTTGATACAAACTTTCCAAAACCGTCGAGTTCGCTTCCTAACGCTCGACGCATTACCATTTTACGACTAGTTTTTCAAAGCCATTTTGTCACTTTCATGAAATTTCCGACGAATTTATATTGTTTTAAGACGGTAAAAGTGATAATTTCACTATAAAACTTTACGAAACTATTGTAGGATGACATTTTGACGTAAATACTTGTAAAGTAATTTAAGAATGGTCAAGACGTCAAAAGAGTATTTTTCGACGATAAGTATTATTTTCAAAACTCACAAATGGTATAAATAACATACGAAGTGCATGCATAACAATACATCATAACTCAAGTCATAACATTCATTCTAGGTCGCGGATAGTTTCCGAGTCTCACTTTCGTGCACATCATTATGTTAGCATATCAATCACACCAGGTGAGTTCATACCCCGCTTTACTCATTTAAATTCCTATAAACTATTTGGGGCGAGATATATGCTTATTTATCCAAACATTTAAATTCTTTTGCCAAACAACATTACCTATACTTTAGACTTGATTGCGTTTTATACTTAATTGGGTTAAACTTGATTTCATATGCATACTTGGAACAACATACAAGAATTAATGGCTATTAATTTCCAAATTAAGCTCCAAATTGTTGGAAGGCTATTAATTTACAAACATACAAGAATTAATGGCTCCAAATTAAGTTGTTGGAAGGCTATTAATTTACAAACATACAAGAATTAATAGCTCCAAATTAAGTTGTTGGAAGGCTATTAATTTACAAACATACAAGAATTAATGGCTCCAAATTAAGTTGTTGGAAGGCTATTAATTTACAAACATACAAGAATTAGTGGCTCCAAATTAAGTTGTTGGAAGGCTATTAATTTACAAACATCCCAACACGAGTTGTTGGAAGACTCTTGTGGTGACATTATACTTTTAACTACTATGATACATGCATTACATGATTGACATACTATATTTTGGCAATGGGTTGTGAACACACAGGTTGCAAGTTTTGTATGGGCGGAACTTGGAACTGAGTGGATTTACAATGCCTTTGCTGTGTGAACATTTCTCAAAGTATTTCAAATCATTTTGTTACAAACTTATGAACTCACCAACCTTTGTGTTGACATTTTTTAGCATGTTTATCTCAGGTCTTAAGGTGATAGCATTTCATGGAGCTTTTGGGTCGCATGACATACATTGGAGTCTCTATGCTTTAACTATTACCATTCGACATGTTTTGTAAACTCTTTATGTATTATCAAACTTTGTGATTTCTTGTTGTGTAAACTTTAACATATTAAATCGAATGGTAAACTTTTCAAAACGTCTCATTATAGAGGTCGTCAGATCCATACTTTGTGCTATGACGCCATACCCTAATGACACTATCGTTCCAAGCGATATTTTGTGTGACAGATTGGTATCAGAGCCTTGGTTATAGAGAACTAGGTTGCATTTTAGTTTCTAGACTATAACCGCCTCACGCCGATCCTTTCGTTTCCTATTGCCTTACTCACTTTTCGCGGCGCATATGTTTTCTTAAGTATTCCTTTTAGAACCACCTCATTAGATAACGTAGTTTTGTACCAATGGGGAATCCCAAAATCTAGTTGGGTCATCAAAGATATGGAGCTCAGTAATGAGCACTTATTTAACTTGATCTCGTGGATGTTCTTGTTTGATGAGATGCGAGATCGAGCTAAATAAGTGTTACTATAAAGCTGGATAGAATTGATGACTTTGCCCGAGGATGGGAGTTCTCTTGAGGATACTTTGGGAACTGCTGGCGACTAAACCTCATAGTGACTTTAGCACCTAACGGAATTTCCTACACACCAAGTGCGACTCTTCCTAGATACCTACCCCAATTTCCTCCTCCACCGTTTAGAATGGATGATAGACTGCTACTACTTAAGTAACACCAATCACGGAGACATGTGTTGTATGTACATGCGTGAAGTGAAGCAATTATAATTATGGTGGCCAACATAATTATAAATGCGCCGCAACACACGCGGACATATGCGACCACGCATACGTGTAGATCGGTGGACACCTAGGAACCAATTTGTGGCGTGATTTTATGTTTGAGGACGTTAAGTATAGACATTGGGAATTCAACGGTTCTTTCCTTGCAGAGATAATGGCACCAAAGAGAGTAACACGCAGCAGATCGGGCCGAGGTGGTGCGGTACCAAGGGTGGGAAATGACAGTGGGCGGAGGTAGAGAAGGCTAGCGACATGGGTAACAATGACAACAACGCCTGGCGAAACCCCGATTTTGCCGCCATCATCGCTCAACAACTTCAAATCTTGCTTCCCACTATTGTCACACAAGTTGGGAATCATATGAATAACTCGGGAAACCACGGAACGGGAACGTACTGGCGCCACTAACAATGTAGCCGGCAGAATAACAACAACAACACCAACAACAACAACAAAGAATTGGATGCAATATAAGGAATTTTCGCATGCAAACCCTGTGGAGTTTGATGGTATAGGAGGTGCTTACGTATACTCGATGGGTAGAGAAGACAGAGGCGTGATCGACATCGCAATTGTGCCACACATCGAGGGTGAAGTATCGCTTGCTTGTTATCGTGAAAGGCATTGACATGGTGGAACACACCACGTACTAGGAGGCAGAGGCAGCTATAGGCATGACATGGGACGAATTTAGGAGTTATTAAAAGAGGAGTACTCGACAATGAAATGCAATTGGAAGATGAATTTTATCACCACTCTATGATGATAGGGCTGGTCACGCAGCCTACACAGACCGATTTCATGAGTTAGCCAGACTAGTTCCTCATCTAGTTACCCCCGAGTCCAAGAGAATCTCGAGGTACATATATGGTCTTGTCCCCGAAATCCGTGGAACGGTGAAAACAACTGAGCCGTCTACAATACAAAGTGCGATATCGAGGGCGGAACCCTGATGAGACGAGATGGTTAGAAATGGTAATAAGAGAGCAAAGGAGGAAGGAAGCAAGTTGGTCTAATAAGATAGAGCGTGGTAGCGGCATAAACAAAAGGGCAAGAGTTTTTGTGGCAACCGGTATGGACAAGAGAGTATGCGGGTACACATCCCAAATGTGCTAAATGTGCTTATCATCACCCAAGACCAAGCCCCCCGCTGCTTGTGTACAACTTGCAATCGATACGCCATTTTAAGGAGCAGGTAAAACATGATTGGCAACATGAGGAATAATCAAAGGACTTGCTTTGAATGTAATGTACCCAATCACTTCCGGAATAATTGTCCTCCGTTGAATAAGCCACCGATGCAAGCTCCTCTAGCTGTGGCAATTGAAGGAAATAACCCAAACCCTGTACTCAATATCAGCCCACCCCGAGGTCGAGCCTTCTATATAGGGACCGAGGAAGCCCGCAATGCGAATCGGTACGCTTTTTCCTAGACCATTAAGTGATCCACCGTATTATTCAGATTCAGTGAGTCTCCTTAGATAAGAAACCTAGACGCGTAAGTTTTGACATAAGCACTTTGACCATACATCCTGATTTCACGAAACCTAAGGGTAGAACTTTAAGTATCATCGATTGAATCGCGAGGACGCCGATCCTCTAACAGGGAAGAATGTCACAATTCTCAATTTCCAGTCATTTCTCAAAACAATTCACGTTTCACAATTTCATCATTTATCGTAAACTAGGTTTACGTGTTCCAAATTCGCGTAACCTTAATGGTTTAGCGGCGAATTCATGAGCATATCATCACGAACATTTCACATGGACTAAGTTTAGTCTACATTTCATTAGCATCATTTGCATCATGTTAGTTCATTCATGACATTGCATTTCACATTAAACGCGTAAATTTCATATTAAATAAACGTTATCACGTAAGTTATTATTTTGAACATTTAATCCGATACTTCCAAAAATGATCCCGATATATTTTTATACTTACATTTAGTTTATAAAAACAATATTTTGAGTTTACCTAGTGTTTTAAATTTATTTTGTATACAAATCGTTAAATTTATATTATTACGACGTTTTTCTTAAAAACTACACGATAATTATTATATCACTCAAATCTTTCAAGAAATGTATTTTTACAATTTTTATGATCTTATTATACTTTACTTTGATCTATTAAAAATTTCTTTTACCTAAAATTACCTTAAATACACTAATGTATATAAAACCTTACAAGTTATTATTTCCTACATTTTTCTTACACTTATTGCAAATTACACACAATGTATATAAAAAAAAAGGATATTTTGAGAAAACACACCCCCAAAAATCCGGCCCTAAGGGAAGGTATGCATTTATTGAGTAGGTAACATTTTTCTTGCAAGTATATATATGTACTCCAAACTTCATTCACCCATTTTGATCTCAAATAATTCACAAATTGGTAAAGTGGTGTTTTTCTCTTGGTTTTCCTCTCTCAAAACCGGCCAACAAGAAGGAGATAGGAGAAATCATCAAATTTTTCAAAGTCAAGTGTTTTACAATCTAGATTACACTCTTGTTTAGGTTTTGAAATAAAAACCTAGGGTGTTTAGGTTAACCCTTGTTCTAATCACCTCATCATATCACTAGTAAGCATCTCATGTTTATTTTTCATCTTACATATTCATTTCATACTCATCTCATCATTTTTGAGCAAAAGCATGCAAGACTTGTGTTTATTTATACCATTTTTACATTGATTTTAGAGTTATATATAAAGGTCATCCTATAATTATCCCCTTGTTATATATTGGTCTTGATGATGTTTAGGAACCCATGACACCCTAAGAAGGTGTATGGTAGGATTAGAATAGCTTTGGAGTTGATTTGAAGGGATTGGAATAGGTTTAGTACGAGAAAAACTATTTTCGACAAGTATTAAAGGTGGTCTGTCCTTATTTTGTTTTTCTGGAAAATCCGACAGTAGGCACGAATTTTTGGCCTTGATATTTAGAAAATATACTTTAAAACGAATCCGTGGCCGCTTGAACGGATTAAAACGGAGTTATAACGAAGAAGTTATGAATTTTTCAAGATTGACGACGAAATATATATTTTCTGAAATTTCAGCAAGGTATTATTGTTTTGTACGAGTCAAAAACGAGTCCTAAGCTTTACAAATTATTTCGACTTATCAAAAATATATTAGTATACTTTGATACGAAGCTAAGGACGTATAATACGTAGAAAACGGATTTGAAACGACTAAGATATACACGTTTTCATAAAATTGCCGTAACTATTATTTTCAGAAAAACTATATTATTTTACGAGACAAGTGTTACGGTAACTAAAACGACCATGTTGAAGGCTGTTTTTAACTATGATGTGGAACCTTTTGTAACGAGATGTCTTCTAGTAAAATCGAGATCACCAAGCATATTTTCCAAAACGACCAACCGTTTGTATAGCGGAGTTGTAATAAATTATTTACGGATGCTTAAACTTTGCCGAAACTCATTTTTAAACCATATTTTAGACAAAATCACCATCTTTAACCCTTATTATCTTTATGTTCGAGACCTTTATGACGAAAACTCATGTACTGAAACTTCTAGATTTTGATACAAACTTTTCAAAACCGTCGAGTTCGTTTCCTAACGTTCGACGTACACCATTTTACGACTAGTTTTTTTCAAAGCCATTTTTGTCACTTTCATGAAATTTCCGACGACATTGTTTTAAGACGAAAAGTGATAATTTCACTATAAAACTTTACGAAACTATTGTAGGATGACATTTTGACGTAAATACTTGTAAAGTAATTTAAGAATGGTCAAGACGTCAAAAGAGTATTTTTCGACGATAAGTATTATTTTCAAAACTCACAAATGGTATGAATAACATACGAAGTGCATGCGTAACAATACATCATAACTCAAGTCATAACATTCATTCTAGGTCGCGGATAGTTTCCGAGTCTCACTTTCGTGCACATCATTATGTTAGCATATCAATCACACCAGGTGAGTTCATACCCCGCTTTACTCATTTAAATTCCTATAAACTATTTGGGGCGAGATATATGCTTATTTATCCAAACATTTAAATTCTTTTGCCAAACAACATTACCTATACTTTAGACTTGATTAGTGCTTATACTTAATTGTTAAACTTGATTTCATATGCATACTTGGAACAACATACAAGAATTAATGGCTCCAAATTAAGTTGTTGGAAGGCTATTAATTTACAAACATACAAGAATTAATGGCTCCAAATTAAGTTGTTGGAAGGCTATTAATTTACAAACATACAAGAATTAATGGCTCCAAATTAAGTTGTTGGAAGGCTATTAATTTACAAACATACAAGAATTAGTGGCTCCAACTTAAGTTGTTGGAAGGCTATTAATTTACAAACATCCCAACACGAGTTGTTGGAAGACTCTTGTGGTGACATTATACTTTTAACTACTATGATACATGCATTACATGATTGACATACTATATTTTGGCAATGGGTTGAAACACAGTTGCAAGTTTTGTATGGCGGAACTTGGAACTGAGTGGATTTACAATGCCTTTGCTGTGTGAACATTTCTCAAAGTATTTCAAATCATTTTGTTACAAACTTATGAACTCACCAACCTTTGTGTTGACATTTTTTAGCATGTTTATCTCAGGTCTTAAGGTGATAGCATTTCATGGAGCTTTTGGGTCACATGACATACATTGGAGTCTTGCGCTTTAACTATTACCATTCGACATGTTTTGTAAACTCTTTATGTATTATCAAACTTTGTGATTTCTTGTTGTGTAAACTTTAACATATTAAATCGAATGGTAAACTTTTCAAAACGCCTCATTATGAGGTAATGTCAGATCCATACTTTGTGCTATGACGTCATACCCTAATGACACTATCGTTCCGCTGCGATATTTTGGGGGTGTGACAAACATAGGTAAGTCCCGTATCCACGGTGTGGGGGTGGAAGATTCTGAGGTTGGTAGAGTTGCTAGGGGCGTGTCTTGTCAATCCGACTCGGTTCCTTTTGTCCACCTTGGAATTAGTATCGAAGGTAATATGAATCGAGTGGCGAGCTGGGATTTTTTGATTGATATTTTTAAGAAGAGGTTGTCCGTGGAAGGCTTACTTGTCTGCCTATCGGGTGGAAGGGTGACTCATAAAATCGGCGGGAGAAAATCTCCCCACGTTTTATCTGTCCCTGTTCAAAGCTCCTAAGAAAGTGGTTGAGGAGTTAGAGAGGGTTATGAAACGTTTCCTTTGGGGGGGGTACAGAGGATGCTAACAAAATTCATTGGGTTTCATGGGAGAGAGTTGCCTCCGCTACAAGTGGGGTCTTGGATTAAGTAGTCTTTGGGAGACCAATATAGCGTTGTTGGCTAAATGGATATGGAGGTTTAGAACCGAATCGGGAAATTTATGGAGAAAAGTTATAAATTCGTTGCATGACTCCAAAGGTTGCTGGTCCTCAGTCCCTGTCTGTAGAGGGAGATCTAGTGTTTGGAGTATCATTGTGAAGACTTGTGAGAAAAGTTTGGTGGATGGTATTAGCATGCTCCAAATGATAAAAGGTAGAATTGGTAACGGTAAGCTTATCAGGTTTTGGCTCGATCCGTGGTTGAGTAATGAGCCGCTTAAAGATGTCCCTACCTGGTCTGCTCGAAAGGTATGAGAAGAAGTGTTGGCGCCGCGAAGTTCATGTTAGTTCCAATAGCTTTGGGGGGGATTGGTGATCTGGTAGGCGGCCTGAGTGTTAATGATGGGTCTGGAGAATACACCGACCTGGAGCGTATGATGGAGGGAATTCGTCTAAGTGATAGTGATGATAATTGGATCTGGCTAGGGCGTGACCAAAAGGATTTCAGTGTCAAGGCGGCTAAAGATTTCTTAAATAGTGTCAAAGACTATAGTTCCAGGTATGTTTTTAAATGGTTAAAATGGGTGCCTAAAAAGTGCAACATATTTATGTGGAGAATGGGTATGGATCGCATTCAAACGGCTATGGCGCTTAGGAGAAGGAATTGCAATATTGCCTCCCCTATGTGCGGTTTGTGTGAAGGTGAGGAAGAAGAGGTGGAACATCTTTTCTGTCAATGTATGGTTGCCTCTCAAGTATGGTATCGTCTTAGTCGTTGGTGCAAAACCAGTCCTCTGTTTATGTTCTCGGTGAAGGATCTCTTCGAGCTTCATAAGTTGATGGGTTTCAACAAAAAGAAGAGGCAAATTTTTAAAGGGCTTATTTTTATTACGTGTTGGTGTCTTTGGATTGCGCGGAATGAAAAACGGTTTGCCAATGGCACAATATCAAGTGAGAAAATTTTCCAAGATGTGAAGTCTCTCGGCTTTTTGTGGTATAGAAATAGATCTAAAGGTAGCTCGATTAGTTGGATAGATTGGTGTAATTTTGATCGATTGTAAGGTCTCCTTTGCCGCCCGCTATTTGGCGGGTGGTGCGTTGTGAATAATATTAACTTTCAAGAAAAAAGATACTTTTATCACGTATTAAAAGATTTGGATTCAAACCTCTTGATGCTATCACATTATATAAGTTGACAAGCAATTAAATAAAGTTGACATTTGACAAGCAAATTAAATATAGCAATTGCTAACTATTTTGTTGTCAAATATCACTTATATTGTAAGTCAATTTATTTTAAACGCTCTTATAAGCTCTCAAAAACTCGCACCCAAACATATCTTTGGTGAATTACTCGTTTTATTACCAATTGGTTTTACAAATAAAACTCCATTTGTGCTTGTATGCTAGACTTAAATGAAATCGTATGCTTGTATATATTGATTCCTTTTAACTGAATAAACTAAAAGTTACAAAACAATAAAATGAAATAAATAAGGGGTTTGAGTCGTAAAATAAAGAACGTACTTTTTCACATGTATCGATTTGGTACGTGAATTTTTTTAAAATGTAGAATAACAATGTATTTTTTATAAATGTCCCGTTCTGGTACGTGTATTTTTTTTTTAAGTTGTAGAATAACAATGTATTTTCCATAAGTGTCTCAATTTTGTACGTTCTACTTTCCATAAGTGTTCCAATTTGGTACATCATCCACGTATCAAATTGGAACACTTATGAAAAGTATATTGCTATTTTACGACTTAAAAAAGTACACGTACCAGAACGAAATACTTAAAAAAGTACGTTGTTATTCTACTCGATCCCAATAAATAAGTCACTAACATTTTTACATAGAATTAATATGAGTTCTTTTATTCTCCAGTTGGATTTTGTCGCAAGTTTCGCAATCCAGAGCCCAAGTTCAACGCAAGAATATATAGGACAAGTCATCATGTTTACTTTTTTTTTCTTAATTTTTAAGCAAAATAACACCTCATTATGGGTTTATAGTTTTTAATCAGAATATCATTATCATTATTTTATCATCTCCATACCAAGAAGAGTTATTACATCAGATAGTTTATCTGACTAGAAATATAATAAACGGGAATGAAGTGTTGATATGGAAGTATGTGGTTAACACATTCCTTTCTGTGACAGTTATGATTAGAAGATGTAAAACAAATGTTAGAATAGGCATTCTGGAAATAACTACTATATGATTTATACGAGTTGAAGTCACAGTAATTAGTTTTTATATATGTTTGTCTAACAAATGCCGTCGAGTCACTAGTTACGAGTTACTCATTGTTAATTAAACTCATACCTTTCTTTTTTGTTCATCCAAAAAAATCTTACGTTCGCTAAGGCTACCCGTAAATCCGTAATGGTGATCACAACAAGACCGAAGACACTACTGTCATATCATCTTTCTCTCTCTACAACAACTTCACTATTAACTTAGCGTAATGAGGAGACCGAAAACACCACAAAAAACATACCCCACTTAAACAATTTAATAAACACACTCACGACACTCACACGACTAGGTCAAAATTAGGACCGAGTCCTCCCTTTTCTTGGTCTAGAACGCGTCGGACGAGGGGGTGTCGTGTCGACCAAAGGTTCGACCGATGCATTACGCCCGATCTAAACAAATCCTTCTGTTAAATCCTCACAACTGCATTGTCTTCGATTATCTGCTTATTTATTTACTCTAAAATGCATTTCAATAATCAATTTAATAATTATGACTAGAAAAATTGAACTGATTATAAGACTGGGTGCAATTTTACATAATTTATCAAGAAGCTTTGGATTTTGTAGAATTAAATACAGCCAGATTAGCAACAAGTTTCAGAATACACATATTTTATACCATAATAATAGATGCAGACGCATACAATTCTTCAGAATTACAAGACAATGACTTTCACCTTAAGAAAACACTTATACACATTATAAACAACAAAATTGACGCTTTAGAACCTCAAAGTAGCATACACACCCAGATGATAAATCTATCCATAGTAATAGAACACATGAAACATGAACTTTTGACTCATATCTTGAGCCAGTCCAAGCAAGGGCAGCATCCCCAGCAAAATCTAGAAGGATAATAGTCCTTAAGGTACACATCACGACTAAAACCAATAATGTAGAAACTGAATGACTGACCACGTTGAACCATAGTGACACGTGTAACAGGGATCACCGAAATGGTATGCCTCTCACATATGACTCTAGCAGTAGGAGGTATAGCAGGTCTTTCAGAAATCACCTCTGAAGAGAACTGGTTGAGAAAGAATGAATCAGCAAAGAAAGCCGGGGTGCAATGATAGGCCTGCGTGTTGCACAACTGGACCCCTTTGGCATGGTGGAACACATCATCAGGGACTGAAGCAGCCCCACTTGTTGCATTCAATTTTCGGGTAGAATGTGTATCCCTACAAACAGATTTATATTCCAGTATTATAAACGCGCCAATATATGCATGCTTAAATTGCAGATGAAAATTTAGTATACACTTGCCATTTAACAACAGCTATCTTGCGTGTCAAAAGTGAACCAGTGCCTTCACATTTCAAGCATTTAACTAGCCCACGAGATCCACAAGTTGCACAAGGTATCTTGCCTTTGCCATTACATTTCACACATCTGCATAAACAAAATTTGCTAATTTACTTGAACAAGAAAGTAAAATATGGTTTTAATTTAATTTTCTTTGGCACAAGGGAAACACGTAGAGCGGCAAAAGCGAAGCACGCAGAGTGGAAAAAGTACAATAAAGCTTACTGTGGAAGTGACAAAAGGAAAACACGTAGAGTGGCTTACATTGTGTCCGATCCATCTCGATGAGCAATTAGGCCCCTCCCATAACAGGATGCACACTGATTCATCTGACCTTCTTTATAGAATCCAGGTTCTTGACCTGCATTACATGTAGCACAAACAATATCTCCTCTTCCAGCACAATCTGCAATCAAACCAAGATTGCATGAGCAATCCCACAATGATACAATCTCAATTAAAAAAAGTTAATTTATAAATAAATCTTTAGAGCATTACCTGAGCATTTCTCAATAGTTTCAGAATGTGGAATTTTGGCACGTGACTCTTTGTGATTTGTAAACAGAACCGGGAATTCTGATCTCAAGTCTAATTCCCAAACACCAAGTTCAGGCCCCTTATCTTTTCCATCAATATCGGTACCATGGTGTGGCTCTGTCTCGGTTATTACTTCACGTTCCTCCACAAAAGTTTCAAGAGTTCCAACATAGACATTGCAGTCTTCAACGGAATGGATCTTCCACGTGCGAGCAGGACGACTTCCCCAACAGCAACGATGACCAACATGATCAATCAGTAATTCTCGAATCTCAACTTCATCCAATATTTGCCTTTAAAAGTGCAGAATAATATTATGTTAACCCATGTAAATTAACACAATTAAAGATTCATTAGTGTGGTCTAGAGAGTATACCTATGAGGTTGATGTTCGGTTTTACCATATTGTCCTCCATATCCACCATCATATGGATAAGCTTGTTCTGCAACAAAAGTGAACTATTTATTACATGCGTATTTAAACACAAAGAAAATATACTCTATTGGTTCTTTAGTAAGAAATACCAAATAAAAGTTGGTTCGAAAGGGACCTTAATGATGACTTAAGCATATATAGTTGAGGTTTTGACATGATCGCTATATTGGGTATTCGGTTACGGCAGTAAGAATCAAGCATGAAAAGAAATTGTAAATTTTGCAGTTGTTAATGTTAAGATGGCTTGGAATAAGTTTTAAGGCTATGTAACCTAGTAGCAAAGACTTTAGCATTAGCAGATAGACTTTAACCTTGCTAAGAATGAGCACCGGGTATTGTGTGTATACAAGCATATCAATATATCATAACGTCATACAACTATCCGAGGCTAGTGTATATGCACATTGCACAGGTTGGTAGCTGTAGACAATTCATGTTAGGCATGGTGCTGGTCCTGTTGATGGAGCAAGGATGTTAACCACCCTAGAAGTAGATGGTAACCGTCTTAATAGGTATACCTATATTAAGTTTTAAGGATCCAATTTTGAAGGATATGGATATCATAATGAGATAGATGTGTTCTCTATTACAATAACTGTAAACCACAATTGAGCATAATTGTTTTATCCATTTGGTCGGATATTGATTAGCTCACAAACAACAAAAAAAACTTCCACAGTTACATTTTTGTTCAACGTTATTGTTTTGGTTTAGGAGATTACACAAGATTTTAGTTATGAAAAACATTCAGATTACTGTTAACTCATACGAAACTGCAAATTCTGTAACATAATGTAAGTAAAAATGAACATGTCACCAGATCAGTATCAAAACCCTCATCACGAGCACTAGTAGATGTACAAACACATCAAACTAGTTGGCTTTACTATATGAAGTAAATTTACTCATTCACTTTGTGAAAAAAAGAAACCCTGTTGGAAGACTTAAGATCAAACAGATCT
Organism: Chrysanthemum makinoi; assembly: GCA_910596185.1. Taxonomy (NCBI): domain Eukaryota; kingdom Viridiplantae; phylum Streptophyta; class Magnoliopsida; order Asterales; family Asteraceae; genus Chrysanthemum; species Chrysanthemum makinoi. The sequence continues at coordinate 119,311,866 of OU343223.1, read as the reverse complement.
TAGTTTCATAGCTTTGTTAAACAGACAATTATTTACTATTGTATCTATTATTATTTGCAGACATGTAAACAACCAATAAGGTTTTAGAAAACACTAGACTAAGGATTGATGACATGTCATAGGGTAGTTATAGTTAGTTTGGTCGGTTGGCAGTTATATGGTTGACAGTTATTCATGAATGGTTGTGTCTTATGGGTCAATTCTGAACTAACACACCCATTCATCATACCTGTTCATAAACTATATATATGCATTGTATTTAACAGTTTATTAATCAATCAATCAATTACAATTTTATTTATCAAAATTGCTCCTTCCTCCCATACAAATTGCTCCTTCCTCCCATACCTTTTATCTGTCATTTTGCATACTATTTCCTGCATATTATCTCTCAAACACTACACAAATGGCACACCACCATTCACATCCTGATACCAAATGGCCTAATCTACACAATCCCTATAAAGGATCTGTTGGCAATTACAATATGTGGCATCAGAGCCAAAGACTTGGGAAGACCAAGCACAACAGATCCGAAAGGGAGTTTATCCAGAAACAAGTCAAGAGGAGGAATGAATCAAAATTTGGAAATTGCTTAAAGCAAATTTCAAGTGAATGCAAGGATATGCTGAAAAAGAAACTAGAAGAGTTTCATGTGTAAAATAACCAATTATCACATAAACAAGCAACCTTGGAGAGACATAAGAAGTATGTCTGCTTTGAATGCAGAATTAGGGGACATATAGCCAAGAATTGTCCAAACAAGGGAAAACTGAAAGACGTTGCAGGCACTAAAACCTCACAAACACACCAAACACTAATATCACTTATCCTAAATTCATCCATCTATCCACAGATTTCATGGTGGAAGGGACAGATGAGGAGGGTTGGGACCAAATATGGTATATCAGTAATAGCATAAACAATCATGTTTGCACTAACATGAATTTGTTTTCCAAACTGAAGGAGAATTTTGGTGTTGAAAAGTTGAAGGATTTGAAGAAGTTACTGTTTGTTCATGGGATAGGAGAAGTGAATATAAGAATTGGATCAGAGGTCTTTATAATCCCTGGTGTACACTATGCACCAGAGGTGACCCTGAATATCTTGCCTGCAAAACAGTTAGAAGCATAAGGCATTGAATTATCTCTCAATGGGAACAGATGCAAACTGGTTCCCATGTTCAAGGACCCTTCATCTTGTTACTTTGACAAGAACAAGATGAATCAAAAACACAATAGATACCTTGAAGATTATCTGAAATTGCTGGATGAAAGTTCTCATGGAAAGAAAGATGGGACAGAAAGGATCACATGCCACTGTCCAAGCAAAAAGACAGCAATGGAGTTTACACCACAAGAAGATGATTTCATTTACATCAAAGGTGTATACTACCCAACACAGATTACATCTTTTAATGATTTTGTTGCATTCCTAGATTTGCTTAAAAATGATATGCTTATTAGTCAGGAATGGGACAAGTTTAGAGAAAAATTTAACAAAGCTTTTATATGGTTTTATGCTATCTATCTAAAAAAGGATTTACCAGGCCCTTTAACACCACACATAAATGGTATAAAGATCCATCTTATGGACCTTTATAAACACGTGGAGACATTAGGGGGATACTTAAGCATAACTTTTCAAAATGAATTTGGTTACATAGTAGAGATACTTGGCCTGACAAGGAGTCATGGTGAGGAGATTAAAGCCTGCTACAATCTCTATTTGAATGTTCTTACATGTTATTATAATACAGCCAGAGGATCACACAATGGAACACATGGACATGTTTCAAAGGGCAAGGAATATTGCCATGAAGACCAAGAACTCAAGAAGGTCATGTGATCCAACCCACTGATATGGAAATTCAAGGAAAGAAGAAGATTGAGCACTTTGGCATTCAATTGGAGAGTCTCAACAACAAGTGTCAAGATAACCAAGGGAAGTCTAAAATGCACAATGAAACTGGAAGCACAAGCCAGAAGATAAAGGAAGAAGAAAGGAATCCATCATCAGTTGATCAACCAAAGAAAAGAAAACAAGAACTCAAGATCTTTTGATCTTAGAGGGGAGTTTGTTGGAAGACTTAATATCAAACAGATCTTAGTTTCATAGCTTTGTTAAACAAACAATTATTTACTATTGTATCTATTATTATTTGCAGACATGTAAACAACCAATAAGGTTGTAGAAAACACTAGACTAAGGATTGATGACATGTCATAGGGTAGTTATAGTTAGTTTGGTTGGCAGTTATATGGTTGACAGTTATTCATGAATGGTTGTGTCTTATGGGTCAATTCTGAACCAACACACCCATTCATCATACCTGTTCATAAACTATATATATGCATTGTATTTAACAGTTTATTACAGTTTTATTTATCGAAATTGCTCCTTCCTCTCATACAAATTGCTCCTTCCTCCCATACAAATTGCTCCTTCCTCCCATACCTTTTATCTCCTCCCATACCTTTTATCTGTCATTTTGCATACTATTTCCTGCATATTATCTCTCAAACACTACACAAATGGCACACTACCATTCACATCCTGATACCAAATGGCCTAATCTACACAATCCCTATAAAGGATCTGTTGGCAATTACAAAAAACCCCATCCCCTTATCCACTTGGGTACCATTCTAGCCTCATGCCAGTTTAGGATTCACACACGCTCATCTTTGTGGTGTTATAATTACACATTTTTTTTTATTACTTATGGGCTTATGGCAAGTTTGTTAGTTGTTACGCATTTATGAAAAATGCTCACTTATCCCCATACGGATTTAAATACGTCTACAATTAACGTTTAAGAATAAAATCCTAGCTGCACTTAAAAGCCGAGTACTTGACCCATAAGTTAGCAACCCAAATGCTTTTAGCCCAATTCAAGCTGAAGAAACTAGAATCTTGCAAAACATGTGACCCAAAATTTGAGACTAGGTTCATTTTTGCCTAAAAATTTACACGACGATGCAAAAATCCAGGGGTTCCCGGGAACCCCCTTGGGGCGCTCTAAACCTATTCTATTTTGGCTCTTAACTAATAGGTGCAAATTAAATTTAACCATACATCCAAACACACCCTAATTACCAAACCAAAAATAATCAGGCACGATTAGGAAAAAAAATCAAAGAAAAAGTGTACCCTACCAGTAACGTAAGGAGGAGGGTCAGGTGAACTGATCAAGGGAGCATGAAGAGAAGCAGGATAAATAGAATGTTCTGAATTACTTGCAGCAGATCTTATTTCATCAACGCTCACTTCTGAAGCAGTTTGAATCATTGACCCGGTTCTTCCAACTGACGGATACCTATCCCAGTTCTCACTTCCTTCTTTTTCATTGTTACCGGTGAGTAGAGGTTCTTGTTGTTGTTCCATTTTTTTTTAATGAATTCGATGTTGGTTTGGTAAATGAACGCGGTTTGTTAACGGTGGAGTGAGTGAGGGGGTTTATTAAGAAATATTATTGCTTAGATGGCAAGGAAAAGAAATGAGTCGATTTTTTTTTTTTTTTTTTTTTTTTTTTTAACGGCGAGTTAGTAATTAGTGATCCGAGCTCACAGTGACATCCAATTGGGCAGTATGCAAGCCTCGAACCTTTCTCCTTAGGGATAAACCCCACTCATACTTCTATTTATTTCGGGCCCTGAAGGTCCATGGTGAGACTCGAACCTGAGACCTCTCCAAGGAAACTTCCCCAAGGTTACCCTTGGTGGCCAACTGAGCTAGCCCAATTGGTTTCGTTTTTTTCTCTTTGCTTAGAAAAATATTTCTAAGAGCACGGGTAAGGATGAGCCGTTGGCAAAAATCACTATTACGTGAGCAAATACTTTATGATACTAAAAATTTTGTGAAATTATATTTTGTGTCGTTACTTTTGATATCAGAAAATGTGGTTTCATTGGCATTTTTTTACATAAATAAAACATACACAATATTAACTAAAATAAACTTTATTAAATAAAAAAAAACACGTTACATTAATTAAAAAATAAAAACATAATACGTAAATAAGAAATAAAAATAAATTAATGATTGAGGTTTCATAAATGCTCCACAAGGTCTTGTCGAAGATCGTCGTGCACTTGTCTATCTCAAATTTCTTTGCTTTTTCTAACATGTAAATCACATCTTTCGATCAAAGTGTCTGCTATGTTCGGCCTTGGATTAACGAACAACTCTCTTAAATTCACTTTGAATCCTTCGTCTTCCAATGTCATGTTATGTAAAATTATGAAACAATACATGATTCTTTTCAACACGTTGATTTCATAAGCACTTGCGGGTTGTCGTATAATTCCCCAACGACCTTGTAAGACTCCAAAAGCTCGTTCAATATATTTTTTTAGAACTTTCTTGAACTCTTTTAAATTTCAACATTTTTTAATCCTTGTAACAGAAAACGTTTTGACAAACACGGACCATGTTGGATAAATGCCGTCGGCTAAATAGTAACCTTTCTTGTATGTATATCCGTTTACTACAAATGGACATTCCGGAGCTAGTCTTATTAGAATAATTCACTAATTTCAAAGGTGTTTTACTCAAACCTCCATGTGCAAAAACCTTTACACTTGGTACAAGAACTACATGTGAATCGTGAAGCATTTGTTTTCAAAAATCTTCAAAAGCACATGTGTAGGGGGAGTAGTTCTTCAAAACAAAAATTTTAATGTGTAAACAAAACAAGTTTTTCACAAACATGTTTCATCAAAGTCAAGATCTAATAAAAGAAAGTCAAGAACAAGCTCTAACTTCAAGTGAGGAAAGCTTAAGTATGAAGATCAAGACTATACAAGACGTATGAGTATTATGAAGAGATCGTGACAAAGTCAAGATGAATATATACGATCAAGGCAAGAAAAGAAATCAAGTTCATATCACAAAATAACATAGCATGAAAAAGAATAAAGACTTATCTTCTACGACGTTCAAAGTTCAAAGATCAAGAGTAAAGAATGCCAATTCCCAACAACTCATTCAAGACAACTAAGGAATGACGAATGAATGACATCCCTTATGGGAGATTGTTAGTATTACTTTTAGTAATATAAGTAATAAAAGTGATGGTCATTTTACATTTAGGAACTATGTAACTTTAATATAAAATGTTAGTGCAAATATTACGATATTTAAACTAAACAGTTTCTTCGGTTTTAATAATGACAAACATGTAACTTGTAATGCATAACGTAAAATGCGCAAGTTACTTGTAAACACAAATCATCAATGCATACTTACATCAACATCTCTCGAAGTCTCAAGTATGCTTCAACTCAGTCGTAGATTTCCATTCCGACGTAAGTCACTTAAGGTATGAATAAACAATTTTAAAACTTGACAAATGATCAAAGGATTAAATTTTTGTTCAAAAACTTCACATTTTTAATATGACAAAATATTTTTTCAAAAATATATTTTACAAATTATTTTTGAATTAAAAAGAAATGTTTTATTTTGAAAAATTAGTTTAAAAATCCCAACAGCTATCCCCCCCCCCAAACAGCTCCAAACATCCCCAAATAAACCTTCACCACTAAAAACAAAAAAATGAGCGTTTTTTGTACCGACAGTACCGCTAAATTTAACGGTACCGTCTGACAATTAGTGGTACCGTCTCTGTAACGGCTAGTTTTTTCTTTGCCTATAAATAGTGGACCATTTTACACTTTCAACTTGATTTTTCCAGTTAGTTTTCTCTGGTCTAATCCTCTTTTATTTAGATCATTTTCTTTGATCATTTAGTGAGTTTTAGTTTGTTTAAGAGTGATCCAATCATCCATTCTAGAGATCACCTTCATTCCTCTACTAGTCCAAGAGAAGAACACATCGTATCAAGAAGATACAAAGTGTTGTAGTGTTAGTGTATTGTGTCCATAACACTTGTTACGTACTTGTTGTATCTAGATATACATCAAGTTTTCCATCATCTTGTTTAGTTAGATTGGGTAGATCATTGTGATCTTGTTGAGATCAAAAAGGTCTCGTGAAGCTTGCGTTATTCGTGTGTAGATCTAGTAGATTGTGTAGATCATGAAGACCGGGTAGATTGTGTATAGATCGTGGGGATCTTGTAACTTGTGTGATTTGCAAGGATCGGGTAGATCGTGTGTGAGATTGGTACTAGCTAGATTAGTATTCGACATTTAGCTTAGTGTCGAAAAATAATGTAAGCGACGTTGTATGGTTTTCTCCGCCGAGAAGGGAGCTTGTTGATTAGTTAAGTAACTCTCGAGTTGGGTACTCGAGGAGTGGAGTAGGGCGAAGAGGAGTTTCGTGACCAAACCACTATAAATAATCGTGTCTGGTTTGCGCTTTCTTTACTTATCTCTTTACTTTTATTTTTGCATTTACCGTTTTACATTTATATTTTGCATTGCGTTTATATTTGTGTGGCTTGTGCTTATATTGTATTAGTTGTGTTTGTGTCATGGCATGTTATATGTCTTAGTTTGTGTTATTGTAATATGTCTTAATTGTTTCTCTATATTCTCTAGCTCTTGTAAGACTAGTAAGATTATTGTTAACACTTTTCATATTACATCAGACTTGATTGGTCATTTGATACACAAGGTTTTAAGTTTTTAAACCAGAACGTATTCACCCCCTCTACGTTTTCCACAATTGGTATCAAAGCCAAGTTGCTCAAAATTTTAAAACAAATGGTTTTCAAAATTGAGTACGATCTATGTATCAAATTACCCATGAAGGGGGATAAAATATGAAAAGTATTTAGTTGCTTAATACTTGTAAGTTTTGTTGATTAAGTATACTTTATCATATTAGCTTGAAGATTTTCTTAAACCAATAAAAGAATAGAGTTTGTAAGTGTCCGGTTATGTTTATAGAACGAGTCGTAAAGTGATGCGGTTTTGAAAAAAGAGCGTTTGGGACAACTCCTTGTTTTATAGTTGTTAGGTCACTAGTTTTACAACACAAGTTATTTAGAAAGGGATAAGGCGATTGAACAAGTAAACAAGCACACATACACGATAAGAGTAGCACGGTTAGGCGTAGGAATATGTGTGAAAGGAAAACTTGAACAACCAACCCTCAAATGAGGGTTTACAAGATTATTTATAGGAGGGAAGCTAGGGAAACACTCCTAGTTCCCATCCTTTCTTATGTGGGCTTGGGCCTAAGCTTATGGGCCTTCTACATAAGCTTGACCTTAAACAAACATAAAGGCCATAATAAAGCTACCTATTACATATGAAATATAAATACTTGAAATACTGTTTAGGAGTGATTCCAACAATCTCCCCCTCAAGTATATATGAATGTAAACGGTGAAGGCATTGATGTAATAGTAGCAGTGACGTCTTCTGACATTCTTCTTTCTTGTGAGAAGAATTGCCTTGATTCGAACAATCTCCCCAGTGTAGAGAGATAGTTATCTTTGAACAGTTATGCTTTGACGTCATCTTTAACTTTGTTCTTTGATCATTGTTCTTTGTGGTGAAAGTGATAGTATGTTGTTGTCTGCATCAGTCTGCCTCAGGTCTGCTTCGCTGCTCCAGTGTCTCCACGTCATTCTTCAACATGCTCACATGCTCTTTGACGTTGGAAATCAATACTGATGAAGTTCTTTAAGTCTTAAACTTTGTAGATTCTTTGGTTTGATGAAGAATCATTCTGACGGTTGTGTTGCTTTTGAATAGAACTTCCATTAGTGATGATGTTGGCGTGAGCATGAGAAGAATCAGCACGATCATCCCGCTCCGGAGCTTCCATAAGAAGAAAACATTTCAAACGGTTAGTAATAAGCGGTTTCCGGCACTTACAAGTTTGAACTTCGAGAGTGTTAACAGCATAGTGTGAAAACACAACTCTAATTCTTACAAAGGCCGTTCCTGAACTGGAGTCCCACAAGTGAGATAACGCGATGTACCGAAGTACATCTACAGTTCAGATGAGTCGCTGAGGTACACCGAAGCATCACCTCACGACTGTAGACCGTTTGAGACACACTCCGCGTAATCCACGGGGAGTTACCGAAGTGACCTGCTGTCAGGCTGTTTGATGTTGACCCTGGCAGGAGTTTCCATTCAATCACTGAGGATCACAGATGTGAACCTCTCATAAATGTTCTCGACAGATTGCTAAGATCTGTGAAGGACTCGATATGAACCACTGATGATCTTATTAGTTGATCATCAAGTGATTAAATGTCAAGTGTTCCTAAGAGATCTTTTGATGAATCTCGTGGCTCTAGACTCAATAGTGCGTTTTGGTTTTCCTGAGCGGAGACTAGGGAGAGGGTCTCCTTCTTCAATACCAGCAATCTCTAGGAGAAAGCCGATAGTTTACGTAGGGTTCCCTGTGAGAATGAAACAAGCTTCTGTTGAGAGAAACTTGAGTGGATAAGAAGGTTTAGTGCATGCGTCACTGGGTCCATGACGACTTTTAATCTTCAATACCGGCGTCACTAAGTGACAACCAGTAGCATATGAATTGAACCCGATGTCTGCCCTAAGTTGAATAATCTGGAGGGCTATTTCTTTTCACCCTTTTCTTTGCATTTCTTTTTAATTCTTCAACTCCTTCTTTCTCCGATTCTCATTTTCTCCTTTTTACAATCATACCTAAGGACTTCTAAATACTAACTATTTGTGGTGTCCTTGGGTAGATCCATCCGGCTCTGGCGGATCATAGGACGGTTATTCCTAACCTTAGTCACCTTATAACTCCATGACTAACCTATGTTTGCCATTAAAACCACTGTATGATAAAATATCTCTCAAAGGGTTTGTTAATGAAAAACATGTTTGAACCATTGTGAGAGATGATGTTTTGCATAAATACTCCCCCTCCACATGTGCTTCATAGTTTTAATGGTTAAATGCACAGTGAGGAAAGAGCGCGCACTTTTGAATTGATCCACTGAAGATAGACAATCCCCCGAGACACGGTTACGTTGCATAGTTAAAGAGTTACATTGTCAGCTTTTAGGTGACAACTAGCTCTAATAACTACCTTGAAGGTGTAGACAAACCTTGGAAGGTTGTCAAACCCGTCCGAGTTCATGTCTATCAAAAGTTTCTCGAATGGTACATTCTACTCAGACAAGTCCTTTGCGAGACACGTTTACATCACTAGCGAACTAGCTTGAAATTATTACCCGTCCGGGACAAGTCTTTTCGAGTTACTAACAGTTTAGTACCGTCAATTCGTTGGTTAAGTCCGAGGTACACAGATTCATTTGCATTTTGTACAACATATTTCTTATCACACAATTTTCTCCCCTCAAAAATGGCATATTAAAGTGTTATTTTTGAAACGTTTGAGAATAAATATGACCATTTCGAGTGTTGCGGGAAGAATGACCACTGAGAACAATTTGTGAACAAAGTTTCAAATACTCCCCCTCAACAAGTGATATAAACGGTTGAGGTTTTGAAAGTCTTAAGGGGAAGTACTTGTTCTTTTGAGCAAAACCTTGAAAAATGAAAGGTTTGATAGGTTTTACTCAAAAGTAAGAAGCTTTCGCTCCTTTTCTAAGGATTGTGGCACTGAGGCGTACCACAGGGTCCTTTCTTGACAATTACGGGTTGTACACTGTTATGTGTGCACAAGCCATTGACATATATAATCATACATCCAAAATTATGAAGGAAACAATTCAAGGGGTACCAGGAAGTGCAGTGATGTTCCCAGGAGTGCGCGCAGGACGTTGAAAGCCGGTGATGTTTCTCCTGGGTCGACCACCAACATAGCTCTCCAATCGTCTGAACTGATCCCTTCCGAACAACCGTTCATCAATCATGGTGATGATCCTTCTCACATCCCTCCTTTCCTGAGAATTCCAGCGCTTAGGAGACCCAACTTTCAGGCGTATATCCTTCAACCTGTATGCTAATCCGTCCCTAACCAGCTTCAAAGTATGATCCCCGAATTTCTGAAGTTCACTACACGCCATTAAGCAGTTTCTTTGAAGTTCACTGCGGTAAACAACTCCGAAAGGTTTGCTGATGAGCGTATATTGAGGTAGCTGATTGAGATCGGGAAGAGTAAGCGTTGGAGGAGAGAGGTTGACACGCGTCGATAAGATTCAACACCATCTGGATATCTTCAACACGTTCTTTGATCACGATGCGTCTAATGAAGATGAGAACTGACTTGATAAATTCACTTTGAACTTCAGTCGAGAATTGTCTCATACGACCCTGTACTTTGGCAAGGTACATGTCTTCGATGTCGTTGAGGGACAAGTTCTCAAAGTCAGCCTCGGAGAATCCATAGTCCTGTTCATCTTGTCGTTTGACTATGATATTCTTTAAGAATGTGTAGTCCCACTTAGACTTGAGATCAATGTGTTTGATGGCCACGATGTCCTTAGAACTATATACTGCATGTTGAGACTTCTGAATCAGGCAGCTTCTGTAGTAGATTCTTCGGCGTTCAGGCCAATGATGAATCCCATACAATGCATCTTGGTCGTATGCTTGCACGTTGTCAGAAAACAAGTGATTTGCACGTTCCTCGATAGCTATGCAGTTTGAGTAAATAGCCGCTGGGAATGGAAGAGTCAATGATGTAGCGTATTTTCGCGAACCATCGCTACCGTGTAAGAGAAAATCCCGGTCTCTGTTAAAGAAGTATCGGAAGGGAATCCGTGGTTCGTCTGTTTGGCCAATGGTCGGTAGGGGTTTGGTCCAATCGGTGTAGTATGGAGGGTTGTCCCTTTGTGTGAAGTCAATGTTTGCTTCCGGATTGAGCCAATCCATGTCGTTAGACATAGCTCGAGCGATGTTCTCAAGATGATATTCGACCTCGAGGGCGCTTTCAGAGCTGTCTTTAAGAAGTTGGAATGCTTCATTCTTGATTCGCTTCAACTCAGATTTCGTCATTTTCTTCACATGGAACTTTTCTTGCAAAAGTTTTGCGTGCTCCAATGTAGAACCGTCTACCAATTCTTGACCTTCATCAGGGTAGGGAGTTTGATTGACAAGTGTGGAGAACCATTCAAACTCTTCGGTTTTATCGTCATCTAGCCATGAGACGACTCCAGGCTGAGTCGTCTTCTTCTTCTTTTTGGAAGGCCTTGATGATGATCTGGTTTCGCACTTGTTTGGGTGAGGTGGGTTGTTGTCGGGGCTCAAGGACCTCTTCATCGTCACCACCCGTATACTCAAAGTAATCACCTGTTTTATGAGTCAGGGGTGGTAACTCAGAATCGTCCCGAGGTTTATCAGTAGAAGACCGAGGTGGAGGAGACTTTTGTTGAGAAGAAGTCTGTGGTGGAGGAGGTGGCATCGAAGTAGATTTACCAGACTGCTTCTGACGTTTAGGTGTAGAGTCCTTATCCTTATCATCGTCATCTCTTGGTCGTTTGGGTTGATCGGCTGACTCCTTGCATGATGATCTGAGTTGAAAATCAAGTAGATTTTTGAAAAATTTAGCTTCATCCGAAGTAAACGTTCCAGATCGCTTTGACATTTGTATCACAAGTTTAGCGATTAACTCAGATTCAGAGAGATCAGCTTCTTTGGCCATTGTATTTTTAACCAATGCTACGATGTTAGGGGTGAGTTGTCTGGAAAATATTTCTCTAGTCACACCGGGGACAGTGTCGAGAAGAAACTTGTGAGTATGATCTCTTGCTGTCTTTTCCAGTTCCTTTTGGACTTTAGGAACGATATCCTGAAGGTACTTGTTAGTGTAACCTTCGATCATTTCGTTCAGTTCCTTTTTACGATGTTTCTTCATGAACTTCTGAACAAATTTCCTTTCTCCTTTCATCTTTTCATGCTCGTCATACAGATGCTGTATGTGATCAGCAAAGAAATTTAGGTTTTTGTAGAGCACGTTTTTCTTCCTGACTTGTTTGACAGCTTTGTGAATCCGTTTATGAGCTTGAGAAATCCAAGATCGAGGTGGTTTCTTCACGGATTTGGATGATGATTTGGTTGACTTCTTTGATGGTGGTGGTGAGGAATGAGATGAAGAATCTGATGAGGAGGGGACATGAGGAGATTCGGGGTCCATTGGAGGTGCAGAAGTATCCTCCTTGGAGCGAGTTGGACTGTTGAGAAGAAAGTCATCATAATCTTCTTCGTCATCATGTCCAGATTTAGCCTTTTCTTCCATCTGTTCCTTAGCTTCTTCATCAGTCTTCTCTTTCTCAGTCTTATTCTTTTCTGGTTCCTCAATGTTAAGATCAGTAGACTCCTTCACAAGCGTTTGTTGTTGCACAAGAGTGGTGGCACCAGATCCCTTATCGGGTTGATTAACCGCATCAGGACCTGGTGAAGAGTGGACAGCACCACTTGATCCTCCGGGGCCACCCATTTGATCTTTTGCAAATTCTTCAGCCTTTTGAATTTGTCTAACTAATTTAAACTTCTTCCTGTATGATTGATCCAATTGCTCTTCTTCTTCTTCTTCAGAGCTTTCATCATAAGACTCAAGTACAAGAGTCTTTCCTTTGCCATGTTCAGCAATTGGACTTGGAGGTTTAGCTGCTGGAGGAGGTGTTACGGTTGCAGATTCAGAGTAGGTAATCTCTTCATCTGTGTCAGTACCTTCAGAGCTTTCGTCCACAAGCTTTCTTTGCGGTTCGGGTTTGGGAATTGGGATGGGAGCAGCTTCCTTAGATGGAACAATCCTCTTTGAAGGAGGGTTCCTCTTGGGGTACTTCCTTTGACTCACGACTTGCCTTACTTCCTGCACTTCCTCTTTGGTTCTCCTTACAGGTGTTCCAGAAGATTTTTCGTCGAGATGACCAACTTTGCCTTGTCTGACTGCTTCCAGATACCTTTTGTGCGTTTCGAGCTTTCGACATCTTCTTAGAAGGAAATCTGGTAGCACAGCACCTTGTTTCTTTGTAGACGTTTCCTTGATTCTGACAGATAGAATGGGTTCCGTCAACATGTCATGATTTTCGGGGTCATTGAGCCTCTTGGGAATGTCAGGATGAAGTCCTAGTGCTCTCTGGATCAACAATTTAGTATATCTGATGTAGGGAATCTTTGAGCCAAGTTTGTTGAGAAATGACATCATGTCATCCCAAATCCGAGCTTCGATAGCGATGTGTTTCTTGTTGACCAATGCCCAGAATATTTGCAGTTCCATGAGCTTAGGGTGCTCATAGCCGCTGTCACGACCAAAAACAGATTTGGTGATAATCATGTAGAGAGTTCTCCAGGGTTGAGGAATACTCTTAAGCTCTACGTGAGAATGCTTGGTGATTATTCCTGTAGCCTCGTCATAACCGATATTGATTAAGAATTGGAGAGTGAGCTCTTCAGCAGGTGTGGCATATAGTTTGGTTGGATCGACATCAGGAATTAGGAGAACAGCCCTTAAGTCTGCAGGTGTAATGGTGACTTGTTTGTGATTCAGAGTCACCGTCACAGCAGTTTGTCCTTTGACCCTTTCCATAGTGTTCCAGAACTGTTGGATGTAGATCTCAGGAACAGTTGCAGAGTGTGAAAGCATGTTATGATACGGATGAGTCCTCAGAATGTCAATAGCAATTAAACAAGAAGATTCGAGCAAGTGAGGGTGTCAAAGTCAACACGGAGATTATTCTTTCCTATCTTCATTGGATAGCCATGAGGATAGATATCAGCAATGGAGAGAACTTCAGGTGCATCCACATTCATTTGTTCAGCCATGTCGTGATCTGAAATAACATTAGCCAAAAGAACCAACATATCGAAAGACATAATGTTAGTCAACAGAAGGTCTTATTGTCTAGTTATTGAATGTACAGTGTCAATGATTGTTACGAGTCCTAAGTCACTTGTATGTTCAACAGTTCAATGATGTCGTGAAATGTTTCGTGAGTTAGTTAACTTTAAGTTTTAAAGTTTATTTTATCACTTATTGTTCACAACATATCAAATGATTTAAGTTTATTAGTGACATTTTAGGATTCGTGATGATATGATTAGTTTATTTACAAGTTTGTACACGTAACAATTCATAACGAAGGTATGATCACGGCTTATGCGTAGGATTGGTAAAGTTATGCGTAGACAGGAATGATATATGCGTAGGCGTAAACTTACGCGTAGGGTCTTAACTTACGCGTAAGAAGTGTTACGCGTAGGAAAAAGAGGACCTTATGCGTAAAGCTTATGCGTAGGCATATATTAACCTTACGCGTAAGGCTACTCGTAAGAGTTGACCTTATGCGTAGAGGTCACTGTTTACGCATATCCTTCACAGGATACGCGTAGTCCCATATGTAGAACCTTATGCGTAGAAGCTACGCGTAAGACAAATCTTACGCATAACAAGCTACGCGTAAGGTGATCCTTATGCGTATATTAACAACAACCTTGATTCTGAATATTAAGTGTTGCAAGCCTGAAATAAAGCATCATATTATCAATGTTAAACACATAACATTCATTTTATGACAGATCAAAACACATTTGGACAGTTTAACAGTTACGCGTAGAACTGCATACGCGTAGTCTAAACCCTAAATCTACGCGTATGAGATCTAGCCATGGAATATGCACCAAAGTTTATCTGGTATATCTTAGATGTTGTGAGAGCATAATGACCAAGTTTTAACACTTAATTTGCAGTGAATCAAAAATACCCAATCTCAAGAACCTTAAACCCTAATTTCAAATTGTTAACCAATTCGTGTTTCTGGGTGGTTATAGACCTTGGAAATCATCAATTCAATAACACAAGAGCATAACCCAACAATCTTTTTGACCAAAACACTTCACATTTAGAAATACCCAATTCGACTCATAAACCCTAATATTCAAAATCATTAATTCGTGTAACTGGGTTTGTATTGAGCTTAGAAACTATATCATAGATGTTGTTAAAACATTTTGACACATTCCTTTTAACCATAAACACATAACACATGATCATGTGTTCTTACGCGTAAGCGAAGAACACAAAATCACTCATAACAGTAGATTTGACCGTTGAATTCATTTGAAAATCAAAACCAATGTTCAAAAACATGTTAGAAACATTAATCCACTTACAAAATGAAGATCAGAAACACGGATTTCTTGAGTGAATTTTGTGTGTAGGATGGTTTTAGGTTTTTGTAATAAATGAGAAGTGAAAGTAGGTGGGAGGGTGTTTTATTAAAAGTGAGTTTAACCTTTTGACAGTTTTGGTCCCTCCACCTTTTCCTTTTTTTCATCCAAAGCCTTTTAACTTCCATTTTGGTTACCAAATGAAGATTTTAGGAAAGAAACTTGACGACACTCCCCCTCGACTTGAGAAAATAATGAAAGGTTATTAATTAAGGTCCGAGGAGTGTCTTTGAACCAAGAAATGTACCACCATTTGTAAAAGAGTCAACCGAGATATGATAACATGCAAGTACACAGATGTTTTGAAGCAGTTAAAAGTTTATTTTCTCCCCTCAACACTTGATCGGAAAAATACTGAATTTTGAAAGATTAAAGTGTTGACGGAAGAAATGTACTTGCAATGTTGAAAGAAAATTAGATTAGAAGAATATTTTTGTTGTTTTATCGGGTTTTATAATTTTGTATTTTGTTTTTGAAAAATTATTTACAAAAGAGAATTTGGTGTTTGACAGGTTTTTAAGACTCTTTTAGGAGATCATCCAATTCCTCTTGAGTCAAACACCTCATACCAATCCGGTGGACCAACTCATTAAACCTAGCGGGAGGCAAGGCTTTGGTGAGAAGATCTGCCAATTGGTATTCTGTACCCACAAAATATAATTCAACAGTACACTGTTCCACGTGATCCTTGATGAAATGATATCGAAGATCGATGTGCTTTGATTTCGAGTGCTGAACTGAGTTGCACGAGATTGCAATGGCACTCCGATTGTCGCAATACATCGGGATTCTGTCAAATACGTAACCATAGTCTTTGAGTTGTGTTCTCATCCATATGACTTGAGCACAACATGCGGACATGGCTACATATTCTGCTTCGGTTGATGACAGCGATGTACAATCCTGCTTCTTCGATTGCCATGACACAGTTTATCACCAAGAAATTGTAAAGCTCCTGAAGTGCTTTTCCGTGAGTCTAAGCATCCTGCGTGGTCAGCGTCTGAAAAAGCGATTAGTTCAAAACCAGAATCCTTCGGATACCGGATCCCCAAGTTAATGGTTCCCTTTATGTATCGGAGGATTCTTTTAGCCTCAGAGAGGTGGGTTTCAGTTGGTCGCGACTGATAACGGGAGCATAGATAAACGGCAAAGACAATATCAGGTCTGCTAGCTGTTAGATACATGAGAGACCCAATAATACTACGGTATTTTGTAGGGTCCACCAATTTCCCATGTAAATCAGCGTCTAGCTTCTTGGTATGAGCCATTGGTGTGGCATAGGTGTCACAGTTTTCATTCCAAATTTGTTTAACAATTCAAGGGCATATTTGGACTGACTCAAGAAAATACCACGGGGTGATTGATGAACTTGTAGTCCTAGAAAGAACGTAAGTTCACCCATCATGGACATTTCAAAATTTTTCTTCATTAGTTTTGCAAAAGCGATTGAAAACTTTTTATGTGTAGACCCAAAAATGATGTCATCCACGTAAATTTGAACAATTAAGATGTGTGCCCCATGATATTGTATAAAAAGAGTTGGGTCAACCGAACCTTTGGTGAAATTATTGGCAATGAGGAAAGATGATAGCTTATCGTACCATGCCCGAGGGGCTTGTTTGAGACCATAAAGAGCTTTGTTCAGTTTGTAAACATGGTTCGGGAACTCAGGCTCAACGAATCCATCTGTTGGCCGACATAGACCGTTTCTTTAAGTTGTCCATTGAGAAACGCCGTTTTGACATCCATCTGATAGACCGTCATATTCATATGAGCAGCGAACGCGAGAAATATCCGAACAGCCTCAAGACGAGCAACCGGAGCAAAAGATTCTTCAAAGTCTATTCCCTCTTCTTGACGATAACCCTTAGCAACTAGACGTGACTTGTTTCGGATGACGTTCCCTTCAGCATCCAATTTGTTTTTCCAAATCCATTTTAGACCAATGACGTAGACCCCTGTTGGTCTTTCAACCAGTTCCCATACTTCAAGACGTTTGAATTGGTTGAGTTCTTCTTGCATGGATTCAATCCAGTTGTCTTTTGTCATTGCGTCTTTGATGTTTTTAGGTTCAGATTGGCAGACAGTGAGTGCATAAATGCAATGTTCACCGTCTGTGTGAAGACGTTGTCGCGTAACGACTGGTTGATTCGGGTTGCCAATAATGTTAGCCAGAGGATGGTCTTTTGTCCATCTATGTGTAGAGGGTTGATGTTGGTATACATTGTGCAGATTTTGAGGATTCAAATGGTTTGTTGAAGATTCCGCGACATCTGGTGCAGCAGTCTCATTAGCAAACGGGTTGAAGAACGCATTTGGATCAAAATCTGCAGGTGGGGGTATTTCATTCAGAATATCATCAGCTGGTTCATCATTGTTGGAAGCGGTGTGTTCAACTGTTGTGTTGGAGTCAACCGGTGTAGGTGCATCTTCAACAGTAGTTGTTGTAGCAGGTGTATCAGGTATAGGAATATTATCAGGTTGTGCAGCGGAAGCAGCGGATACACCTGGAGCACGTTCATCAATATCGTCACAGAACAGAGGAGCAAATAACCTTTCCATTTGTTGACGAGTGAGTTGAGGGCTTTCTTCAGTGATGATGGGGTTGAGGGAAGTTTAAACGGTTGTGACCGGGTTCTAAGCTGTTATACTCCGAAGCCATATCCGTGAGTTCATCGAAATGAGCATGAATCGTTTCCATTACCTCCTTTGTTCGACGATTCCAGATTCGAAAACCTTTAGAATTATCACAGTATCCGATAAAGACTCCAATGTCCGCTTTGGCTTTGAGCTTTCCAAAATCATCACGATCATTATTCGGATAGCAAAGAGATCCAAATACATGAAAGTGTTTTAGGTTCGGTTTATAGTTGTGGACAAGCTCGAAAGGTGTTTTGTTGTGGCGTTTTGTGATCATAGAACGGTTTTGAGTATTGCATGCAGTAGATACGCTTCGCCCATAAGTAATCTGGAAGTTTAGCATTGATTAACATTGTTCTTGCAGCTTCCACTAACGTTCGGTTTCGTCTTTCAACAACTCCGTTTTGTTCCGGTGTACGTGCAATAGATGTTTGATGCTGAATTCCCACTTTCTCATAAAATTCACGAAGGGTTTGGTTAACAAATTCAGTTCCTTTGTCTGTTCGAATTAGCCTGACGGTGTTGCGGAGCTGAACCTGTATTTTTGTGAGAAAGGTGATGATCATTTGTGGAGCTTGGTCTTTGCTACGAAGAAAGTAGACCCAAGTCCATCGTGAGTAGTCATCAACAATTACTAAGATGTAGCGTTTGCCATTGATCGTTTGCACGCGCATCGGGCCACACAAATCCATGTGAAGAAGATGTAGCACATGCTGAGAGCTGTGTTCCACCTTTGAAGGAAAATGAGCACGAGTGCTTTTCCCTTGTTCACAAGCTGAGCAAAGGTGATCTTTTGAATAACGGAATCGTGGGAGTCCTTCAACTAGTTTGTGTCGAGCAAGGTTGGTGATGGTTTGAAAGTTTAGATGTGAGAGACGACGGTGCCATAGCCAGGATTTTGTTGATGTTGCCTTAGAAAGTAAGCAAATGGGAGAGGAAGCAACCATGTCTTGCATAGAGATAGTGTAGAGACTAGAATTACGCGAGCCAGACATAAGGTCATTTCCTTGTAGATCACGAATGAAACAAGTTTTCTCCCTGAAAGCAACCTCCAAATCTCCATCACAAAATTGACCTCCTGAAAACAGATTGTGACCGAGGCCTTCCACATAGTAAACCCTGCTGATTTCGATGTTCCCATTGACATAATCTCCGTAGCCCATGATAGCTGCGAAGTGATCATTCCCGAACCCGACAGTGCCAATGAACTTTGCAATAAAGTTTGATAACAGTTTAAGATTGCCTGTCATGTGTCGGGAACATCCGCTATCAACAATCCAGAGAATGATCTGTATCACCTGCATTACACACAGACGACACAGATGGAATAGAAGTAGATGTGGAACCCGAAATGTTAGAGGGTTCGTATCAGTTATAGTAGATATACACACATCAATAGCTTTAGGTATCCACTTAAATCCTAGTGTGTTATATATCCATTTCCGCCATCTATAACTACTCTTTGCTTTAGTCTTAGTGAATGCACTAGGTGGTACTACATTCCTAGGAGGTGAAACTGGAGCTACAGGGACAGCAATGCGTTTCTTAGAATCTAAAGATGGCGGTCTACCAAGCACAGACTTAGAAAGATTAGTGGGCCTAGAGGTATTCCGGTTCTTAGGATTCCTTAAACGAGAGATGATAGCTTTAGCAACACATTTATCATGGCAATCAGAATTCATACTTTTACGACAAATATCACAAGGTGCATCCGACTGAATATCAAAAGTACTTAACGGTTTAGCATTCGTTACATCACTATTTCTATTACATTTGCCAGACGCAATATCTATAGTGGAGGCAACGTGAGTCTTATTCATAGTCCTAGGGTGTTCTTCTACTTTAGCATTCTTGATTGATCTTTTCTTAGGTCGCAACTTCCTATTCTTCGATTGAGTGCTCTTAGGCTGTGAAGTGCGGACGTTTGGAAAAGGCTCAACTATTCTGTTTCAGAAGGAAGCACGTTAGCTACTTGTGATTTGGCAGTAGAGATTCTAGGTGCATGAGTACTAAGTGTTACGGGGCTAATCTCTTAATGATTGTTGGCGGAAGTTGTTCATACTTTCCTAACATTCCTCTTAACTTGATGATAGTGTGAGTCAGATCTTGATTTTCGGATCGAACATTTCCGGCAAAATGCATAACTTCTTTAGTGTGTGCAAGATAATGATCAAGTTCATTTGATGCTTCATCACGAGTCTTTTGAGTAAATCAAATATGACACCATATTCCTTTTTAACTTTTACAAGTTCTTGTTCATATTTTGAGATTTGACACTTAAAAGACACGTTTTGATCATCCAGTTGCTCAATTTTAGGATCAGAAGATTTTGCACGCAACTGGGTGATTTTGTGTTGAAAAGCAATTTGTTGATCGTGAATATCTTTTTGACACCAATTAAGACGACGTATTGCATTTGAAAGTTCGTTTGACAATCGTTTGTTTTCAACTTTTAAGGACTCGATCTGAAGCACATTATCAGTGTTCTCAACATTTACCACGAATAGCAACAATATCGGCAGAGATATTATCAAATGCATATGACAACGAATTCAATAACACAGCATTTTGAACATCAAAGCACAGATAACATCTTCCAAGAGTCGATCAACATCTTTTCTCAACAGTTTCTTTTTACGTTTAGTATTAGAAATAGATGTTTTTGTTTTCTCGAAAACGTTTTTCATGACCCCAAGTTCCTTATGAAAATCCTTTTCCCATGCAATTGCACAACTTTTCAAGTTTTTAACATTAGGTAAAAGATTTTTCCGAAAAATGTCTCTTTGTTCTCGCGCCAGAGGCGATTGAAAATGTTCAACTTTGATTTCAGATCGATATTCTATCTCATGTTGTAAAATTTTGAGGCCATGAAAATGTCAAAATATCGAAGAATTTTTTGATTTTCAGGTTGTGAGTTTACTTCACTAATGGAAGGTAAAGGACCATAAGTTTGTGTAAAGTCTGTTTTGGGATTAACAATAGAAGACTCAGGTGTTCTGATGATAACTCTTGGTGTGTTAGAAGAATCCGTTGGTGTGACGAAAGTGACCGGTTTTGAATAATTAAAAGGTTTGTTGTAAACAACAGCTTTTAATTTTGATCGACTCTCGTCTTCTGCATCTAATTCCTCTTGACGATGATATTCAACAACATTCATAAAAGAATTATCAATTTTATATTGTGCACTGGAAACTTCAGGATTTGGTTTGAATGCTTTGGTTGAAAGCTTAGGTTTGTAATCAGCAAGATTCGGTCCATATCCATTTGGATTTGGTTTTAAAGTAAACTTTTCAATGGTTGTGACCGACTCGCCATGTTTGTAAACAACAGTTTTAAACTCTTTAAGTTTGTTTTGCAAGCCGATGATTTCTTCAAGATGATCATCTATTCGTTTCGTTGAATGCTTTTTGTATGCAGAGAACTGTTTTTGACAAGTTAACAACTCAGCCTTAGCTTTTTGATTTTCCAAGGTGAGAGCGTTAATTTGCTTTTTATGTTCATGTTTTAGTTGTTCTATTTCAGACAACAAAGCATTCTTCGAAGCGGCTAGATCACGCATCTGTCTTTCTAAATATTTTTCATTTTGATAAGATTTGGCAAAGGCTGCTTCAAAACCGTTTTCACGTTTTTCTTGAGTTTTGAAAAAGTTGAGTTGCTTTTGTAAACATTCAAAATCTTTTGTTAACAGTGCATTTTTACTTTTCAAGTCTTGATTAATTGCACGACATTCTTCCACTATGGTTTGTTGGTCTTGTATTAAACGAGCAAAATCTGGATGAGGCAAAAGTTCGGCATGTTCATTGTGAGTCACAACATGATCATTACTGAGATCCTCAAGTATAACCACGAAGTCAATTTGATTATCAAGGGAAACCGTTTGGTCATCTTGATCGTCAAATATAACTACGGGGTCTAGTTGAAAATCGTCGGAATGAGATGTGGATGACTCATTTTGAACATTCTGAGCCTTGCCGGATTCAGATGTTGGCGGAGATATGAGATTCGAGATAAATATGGTTTGTTCGGGTACCTGAGACAAGCCATCAGTGTCATACACTGGGCCTGTGTCACTCATGTGTAACGCCTGCATATTAGCCATCAACATAACATCTGCATTGGCCTGCAAGTCCTCCATATCATCATCGAGTCAAAGCATTCGCCATAAAGCTCTGTTCTTTGTCTGTGAGAGTTCCACCAGCTTCATCCTTAAGAGCCAGAAGAAGAGCTTCTTTGAAATAAGCACTGCCCTTAGTCCTTGGCTTTGGGCATGCATTAGCCAGTGTCCCTTCTCATTGCAGTTGTAGCATCGAAGACCATTCAACCCATGCTGAGCATTTCCTGTTCCACCACTTGAGCTCTGTTGTTATTCCTACCCACAGCATTAAACCCTTGACCACCGCCCATCTGACGACCATAACCACGATTCTGAACTTCAACTCGTCCATTGTTTACAACAGCTTGATTCCTTGTATTAGATGAGGAACGAATACGGTTGTTGGATTTGTTGGTATAACGGCTAAAGGCATTAGCAATCATAGCGAATCCTTGTTGCAATGCTTCGAACGGATCGGATTCCTCATTATGAAGTGCTTGATCATTGTTGTTGTAAGGAACCAACTGATTTTGTTGAGGTTGATGTGATTGATCGTTTGGTGGGTTTGAAGCAGTTGGTTGAGTTGCTGGTTGAGGAGAATAATTTTGTTGAGCATATAAGGCAAGTTGTTGATTTTCCGGATGTGTGGGTGAAGCAATTTGAGCACGAAGAATCCTTTCCCTATCAACTTCCTTTTCATGAGGCTTCAAGTAATCGTACAACAATCCGTAGGTAGAATGATGCATGTTTTTAGCTTGACGGAGAAAAATGACATACTTCTCCCATTCGGGACCAAGACTACTTAGGAACTTAGTATTCACTGCAATTCTTGGCATGATGATGTTGTGTTTATCCAAATCATTGATGATGTCTGAAAATCGGTGATGATAGGACTCTAGTGTCTCTCCAGGTTCAATCATGAAGTGTTCATAAGCCAAGTAAATTTTGGATTCCAAATCTTCCCGATTGAGTACTGATCCTTCCATAAGAAGACGAATATGATCCCACATTTTCTTTGCAGTCTTTTGAGCATCAACACTACGAAGAATTGGGTTTGGTAATCCTAGGAGGATATATTCCATTGCAAGCTCATCTGCTTCATAGTGTAGAAG
Source organism: Chrysanthemum makinoi (assembly GCA_910596185.1). Lineage (NCBI taxonomy): Eukaryota > Viridiplantae > Streptophyta > Magnoliopsida > Asterales > Asteraceae > Chrysanthemum > Chrysanthemum makinoi. The sequence goes on along the minus strand of OU343223.1, from coordinate 119,288,989 downwards.
TTCTTGAGGATTCAAGTCTGCAACAGTAGCAATGTTCGTTTGTTCATCTCTTGGTGGAATGGCATTTGGATCTCCGGGTACAATGATAGTAGGCATCTCAAATGGACCTTCCAAGATAACCTTCTTTAAGAACTTTCCATGTGGCTTCTTTAGATCACAAAATCTAAAGAACCTTATCACCCATTGATCGTAGTTTCCTGGAGTGAGCATTGGAGGTCTATCAAGTGATCCAGCCTCATGAATTGATTGTTGGCTGCTTAAAGCTTCACACATCTTTGCAAACCAAGTGGGTTCCTTCATAGTGTTCCTTGATGGATGTTGATTGAATTCATTTGTGTACGGTTGAACTTGAGGACTTGGTGGTGGTTGAACCATTTGAGGTTGTGGATTTGCAGCAAGTTGTGGAGTATGTTGTTGATTAAATTGTTGTTGATAAATTGCTTGTTGTTGATTCCATTGCTGATGTTGTGGACTTAGTTGTTGTTGTCGTTGAGGATAAGTGTAAGGGAAATAGTTAGAGTATGGTGGTTGTGACATGTTGAAAAACTTGTGTGGTAAAATGGATCTTTGTAGTCGAATGAACCTTTGTTGATGAAGTGTCCTTAGGCGTAGAAAAGACAAGAACCAAGTAGCACTTATGCGTAAAAACACCAAAAGTTACGCGTAACAATGAGGAGTTACGCGTAGGTTTTAGCTTACGCGTAAGTAGGATAAAAACACTAAAGTTATGCGTAGACAAAAGTTAGGCGTAGAAAGTTAGGCATAGGATTACCTTATGCGTAGAACTAAGTTTACGCGTAAAGTGAATCTTATGCGTAGAATTTCTACGCGTAAGCTTATGCTTATGCGTAATTTTAGGGTTTTTTCCCAAATGATCTTTTACACTTCACAGTGCAAAAGATATCCAAAGTCGACGTATTTTCAGACTTATCCAAGTAAGAAAACACGGAATAAACCAGGAAAATGAAGATCAAACCAAGGAAAAATCTTACGCGTAATTTTAGGGTTTTGATACGCGTAGGATTACTCGTAACTTTGATTTTGCCCAAATGTGTTTCTAAACCAGATTTTTGTTATGGAATAGCTTCAATAGTACCAAAAGAACACAAAAGTGTGAATTTTGATGTACCAAAACTGCTAAACGGGATACGCGTAGAACGACACCCACGAACAAAAACAAGCTTAAAAACGTAAATCCACGCGTAAAGTTTGAAACTTTTTGCCAAAAACAAGTATTTTAACACCTCAAAACATTGAAAGTACAAGAATCTTGGATTAAAAAGTGTAAAAAACGAGTTTTTAAGATAACCAAAGATTGCGTTATCTTTACGCGTAAGACCCAAAACCAAAACTTCAAAAACAAACGAGTACACCCAACTATTTGTCTCTGATACCACTGTTAGGTCACTAGTTTTACAACACAAGTTATATAGAAAGGGATAAGGCGATTGAACAAGTAAACAAGCACACATACACTATAAGAGTAGCACGGTTAGGCGTAGGAATATGTGTGAAAGGAAAACTTGAACAACCAACCCTCAAATGAGGGTTTACAAGATTATTTATAGGAGGGAAGCTAGGGCAACACTCCTAGTTCTCATCCTTTCTTATGTGGGCTTGGGCCTAAGCTTATGGGCCTTCTACATAAGCTTGACCTTAAACAAACATAAAGGCCATAATAAAGCTACCTATTACATATGAAATATAAATACTTGAAATACTGTTTAGGAGTGATTCCAACAATAGTAAATATATTTTCGTAAATATTTTTCTTAGTCCCAAAGGTAGAAATGTTACTTAATATATTTTTATATGTTCGGTATTTAGTTTATTAAGTTTTACATCTTTTCGTTACGTCAAATACTTGTTTGCGATGAGAAAATTGGTTTATTTCAAAACTGTAATAACAGGTCACGGTACCGTTAAATATAACGGACGGTACCACTAAATACAGACGATACCGCTAAATTTAACGGTACATTCGTCTGTTTTTCAGAATTGGGATATTTTCAAAAATTCATATAAAATCAACCGTAAGTCCGTAGGAATCGTGCCACCTATCGTTTTAAACGTAATTGAGTCTACTTTCATTTAAAAATACTTTTAGGAATTTATTGTAAAGTGAAATCTATCAAAGTCTTTGATTTGTAATTAAAAGTCTAGTCCGGTCATGCCAATTGTGCAAATTTTTGGTCAAATTGCAAAATGACATCTCACGTTGATGTAGTTGTACTTTCAAAGTGTTGAACTTGATCAAATTTTGAAATGAGGAGTAAAATAATTCATTTTTAAATAAAATCAAGCTAAGTGTACATTGTTATACTTAATACACAAAATGACGATAAGTATTTTTGTGTGTTATGCTTAATGACTATTTGTTTTTCTTTGTGCCTTAGCATTGTTAGTTAATATTTTTTAGTGCTTATAGTTATCTTTAGTTGCTAATTATATCTATAATCATAAGCGTTTTACATGCCTTGTTGCTATGTGTTGATTATTAGTTTTTCGGTTTATGCGTCAATAGGACCTAGACTAGACTTCTTGCACTAAGTTGCGTAATTGGTTTTGCATTGCATATAGGCATAGACCACTTTTCTTGCATATGTATTTTCGACATCTTGCAAGTTTTAAAATGCTTTAGTAACCTTCTCAGGAATGGAAACTAAGTTGGTTGATCATGTGTGTCGAAAGATATTGTCTTACAAAATTATTTTTCCAAAGGTTTAAGTGTTAAAAATATATCACCTCAAATTATTTAACACTTTCATTAAATCCGTAACATGATCTCTAAAATATTACATCCTCTTGTCTTGCTTGACCATGGGTTGTATAAACAAGATAAAAGATCATATTAATACATTAGTATTTAAGTAAAAGAAATTGTATTAAACTTGCATTGATCTAAAACACACAAAAAATGTTTTAAACATTTAGTATTTTACGTATGTTGTATAAAAATGTTTACAATAATTATTTTTATACTCATGATATGTCGAAAACTAAGAATATTATACTTAATAATAAATAGTTTTTCGCACATAAAAATAAATGACAATCTTGAAGTAGTAAGTTAATATGTCATTAATCTAACACATACAACTAGTATTAGAATAAATGGAACATTTTTTTTTAAACGGAGTGATCGTGAGAGTCAAGAAAGATTTCGAGTACATATCAATTCATTATTCAAAATATGATTGACATCATCATCGAATCTAATTGACAAGTTTTCGAGTATGGACATGAAATTGGAGTCGTTATTTGTCTAGCTTCAAGATAACATCAAAATATAACGAAATATATTATCTTGAATCTACATACTCAATCACACTCGGTTGTTATGAAAATAAGAGTAAATTGCAAACATCGTCCTTGTTGTATGGCCAAATTGCACGTTTCGTCCTTGTGGTTCATTAAGTGCAAAGATGGTACGTTGATTGCACTGTTACGTGCACTTTTTGTCCTTTGACTTAACTGCCGTTAAATGGACTCCATTAATAGTTACACTTTAGCCCTTTTAGCTAACCACCGTTGCAGCATCCATCCTTAAACCACAAGGACGATTTTTGCAATTTTTTTTTAATTTAAAAAAAAAAAAAAAAAAAAAAAATCCTCCTTTTTTTTTGAATTTTTTTTTCGAAAATTTTTTTAATATAATTTTTTTTTATAAAAATGTTTTTTATATGAAAATGTTTTTTTTATATAAAACATTTTTATATAAAAAAGCTTTTTTATATAAAAATGTTTTTATATAAAAAAATTAAAAAAGTTTTTTATTTAAAAACGTTTCATATAAAACAATATTTTTATATAAAAACTTTTTAATTTTTTTTTATATAAAACACTTTTATATAAAAACATTTTCAAAAAAAAGTTACTTGACCAAAAAAATTATACAAAAAAAAAATTCGAACAAAAACGGATAAAAACAAAAGAAAAACGGACAAAACTTATTTTTTTTCCCCGTTTTTATCTAGTTTTGTTCGTTTTTGTCCGTTTTCATCAGATTTTATCCGTTTTCATCCCTTTTTGTTTGTTTTCTTACGTTTTTCATCCGTTTTTCTTACGTTTTTGTTTGTTTTTATCCGTTTTTGTTTGTTTTGTCAGTTTTTGTCTGTTTTTCTTACGGCCGTTTATTTATATAAAAATGTTTTATATAAAAACGTTTTATAAAAAAGTTTTTATATAAAAATGTTGTTTTATATGAGACGTTTTTATATAAAAAATTTATATATAAAAATGTTTTATATAAATTGTTTTATATATAAAAATGTTTTATATAAAAACGTTTTATAAAACAGTTTTTATATAAAAACGTTTTATAAAGCAGTTTTTATATAAAAATGTTGTTTTATATGAAACGTTTTTCTTACGTTTTTTTAAATGTTGTTTTAAAAACGTTCTTCTTACGTTTTTTTTTCGAAAATGTTTTTTATATAAAAATGTTTTATATAAAAACGTTTTATAAAAAAGTTTTTATATACAAATGTTGTTTTATATGAAACGTTTTTATATAAAAAAGTTATATATAAAAACATTTTATAAAAACTTTTTTTATATAAAAACATTTTTATAGAAAAAAGCTTTATATAAATACTTTTTATATAAAAACATTTTATATAAAAAAACATTTTTATATAAAAACTTTTTAAAAAATTGTTTTTATATAAAACATTTTTATATAAAAAACATTTTCGAAAAAAAATATTAAAAAAAAATTGGAAAAAAAACAAAGGATTTTTTTTATTATTTTTTTAATTCTAAAAAAAATTGCAAAAAATCGTCCCTGTGGTTTAAGATGGATGCTGCAATGGTGGTTAGCCAAAAGGGATAAAGTGTAACTACTAACGGAGTCCATTTAACGGCAATTAAGTCAAAGGACCAAAAGTGCACGTAACAGTACAGTCAACATACCATATTTGCACTTAATGAACCACAAGGACGAAACGTGCAATTTGGCCATACCACAAGGACAATTTTTGCAATTTACTCTGAAAATAATGACATCCTCTCAAGATGAAATAATATACATCGGATCATAACTCACTCTTGTGTTGAAGGTGTCATATTGAGTCTTCTTGTCCAATGGTTGTGTTCCAAACATTAAACCAATATGTTTAAAAGATACATAAAATTCACAACTAAGTAGGATTGACAATTTGGATGTTTCATCCGAAATATTCAAGTAATTTACTTTGCAATGCAATTAGTAAGAGGAGAGTTATTTTGCATACCAAACTTTTCTTACATATCAAGGGACTAATCTCCACCATCCATCTAAAAAGAAATCAATGGATGAGATTAAAAGCATTTTATTATTTCACATATTTTTTATAATTTAAATATCTCTTAAACCGTTAATCTTTAAGTGAAAATATTTACACCGTCGCGAAGAGCATTTAATTATCTTTCTATAGACGGACACTTTGATATACTTTCGAAAAAAAAAAAAATCGTTTTTTCACGTTTTTTCATCTTTTTTTACGTTACTTGAAATTTCAATGAAAAAAATCATATATGATTAAACACTAATTTGAATATCACATGTGATATAGTGTTAAATCATATATGATATGTGATATCACATGTGATATGATATGTATATCATATATGATATTACACTAATATCACATGTGATATTACATATCATATATGATATGTAACTAATATCATATATGATATAACACTAATATCACATGTGATATTCAAATTAGTGTTTAATCATATATGATTTTTTAATGCAAATTTCAGTAACGTAAAAAAAAAAAAAAAACGTGAAAAATACGAACAAATATTTTTTGTCGAAAGTATATCAAAGTGCCTATCTATAGAAAGATAATTAAATGCTCGTCGCAATGATATTTTTTTTCCTCGCTTAACGATTAACGGTTTGAAAGTTATTAATATTTGAAAAAATAGGATTAAAGTGGGTTTTTTAAATTGTTGGGATTAATCTCATCCATTAGATCAAATAAAAATGGATGGTGGAGATTGATCCATTGGTATGTAAATAATCTTTTGTCCTCAAATGATCTTAAATCAATTAGTAAATGTGTCATTTCCGAAAAACCAAACACGAGCAAACAAACAACATATGTAAACTTTGCTCATAAACGAGTCAACACTCAAAATCACATGTCTAGTAAAAGTGTCACACATAATATGTTATTAACTATTATGTACGTCATCAATCATCGAGAAGATCACATGTATTCTCTTATCAAAAGATTGACAAAGGATAAATTATATCTTATGCATCTTATTTTCTTTGTAACATGAATGGTTATGTTACAAGAGAATACATTGCATCTTGCTTAACAAATATAGGATATAAGATTTGAACAATAACCCAATACAACATGTGTCATTGCATAAACAAGTAAAACTGGCCATACACTAGAATACTTGTTTTACTAAGCATTCATAAGAGTGATAAGTTCCTCTTAGAAAAGCATATTTATTGAAAGATACAATATGTCTCATTTCAATCATACATCATATAACACTCACAAGATCTATTGAGGTAAGTAACCTTAATTAGATTCTTTTTCCAAGATATGCAAAAGAGCATTCTTGAAATACTCATGATGTAAGCATATTCTACATTGTTTCACATTAGGACATCTCTTGGCTATAAGAAAACCAAATCATGTTAAAATAACATGTAAAAACTCAACAAACAAAGATGTGCTCCAAGAGATCATGAAATGCACCATCTAAACCAAATAAACTTTAAATCTCAAATACGAAATTAAAATACCGTGTTTTCCTTTGTTAGGATATTGTGTAAGACATGTCTTCCTCTTAACCGACCTTTAAAATATAGTTAGTTGAGTCATATTAGGCCATGTATTAGCGAAATAAGCTAATATCATCTTTGCTACACTTCGATAGGCAAAGATAGGAATTTATTTTTCTAACATGAGAATGACTACTGGAGAACCTATCGCACTAGAAATTCAATTTGACCTAACGGTTGAATTGCTTCCAAGAGAGAAGTTGGGTTCGTGGTATAACCCGTAAAAATGGTTGTGTTTAGCCTGAATTGAGCACCACTAGTGATAGTCTCATACTCATTCTCTAACTTGAAAATTTTCCATTCCTACATTTGACTAAAGATAGTTTACATAGGTGAACTTTGTATCCCATTAGGATTGCATTTTGAATAAGTAGGAATTAGGATTCTCTTTAGCGAACCTAGGTTACTTGCATCTCACATATGTGTTTCAAAGTGATAACATGTTCTTGTGAGATATGATTAAATGCCTTCATGCTTTCTTAATGCTCAATGATTATTTTAATTATTGAATGCATGTTTATTAGAAATGTTTTGTCTTTGATTAGCTATTCCGATATTATATCTCTTGATATATGTATCTATGATACATGCTCTTAAATGCTCAATGATTATTATGTTTTGTATGATGTTTGTATTTATTCCTTATGTGCATTTTAGATGATTTGCTTATGCACCCTCACTACGTTTTTTTTGACACATAATGAATTATATATCCCTATCCCTATAAACTCTTAGATTTCATATAGTCATACACTAGTGTCAAAATCTATAAGTTAAAGTAGTCGCGAAATATTTCTAATTCATTGGTCATCATTTCGCATTCTTTCAAGTTGTGGAAAACTAAAAGGGGGGGGGGGTTGAATAGTTTTACCGATTGAAACTTTATTTTAAAATATTTAGATCGATTTATGCCAATCTATTTAGATGTGTATGTTGGATATTGATAGATAAGTATGTAAAGATGTAATGCAAAGGTAAAGAGTAAGAAACACAAAACCACGACACGAGTGTTTTCAGTGGTTCGGCTACAAGGACACCTTTCTTGCCCTACTCCACTCCCCGAGTCACCTACTCAGGAGTTCGTTAGTACTACACGACACAAACTCCTTATGGCGGAGAAGCCTTCACAACGTCGCCTACTCTTTTTCCGGTACAAGGCTAGACACCGGGTTCCATTATAAAGGAGGAACTACTACCCAACACTAAACGACACCTATCCCAAAGGAGACCCACTCCTAATTACAACATCATCAAGGATATCAATATCCTTGGATACAACATATCTATATTTGTACATCGATGCACCATATCGATTGTACACCTTTGGAATCTTTCACTAATGCCCTTGACATGATCTTTAGACACCTTTCACTAATGCCTTCATCATGGACCTTTAGCACCCTTCACTAATGCCTTAGACACGGACCTTCGGCACCTTTCACTAATGACTTAGACACGGACCTTCGGCACCTTTCACTAATGCCTTCGACTTGACCCTTTTGTCATTTTTCACTAATGCCTTCAACACAACACTTCTTGTAGGATCATGATATTTATGTTGTTTAGATGATTCGGGTGGTCTAGGATGATGATAGTATATGAAGGCCATTGTTAGAGAGATGAAGAGAGTTGAGAGGGAATTCTAGAGAGATAAACAAAAGTGTAAAAGGTTAGATTAGAACTTCCAACCCTCTACCTTGGAAGGTAGAGGGTATTTATAGGTTACAAACAAAACGACCTCCTGACGGCCTGTGGATTAGGTATACAGTGGGTAAATACCCGTCCTTCCTCCACGGTGTTACACTACGCTAAACTAAACTAATAACTAACTAATAAACTGATAAATAACGATATGTCTACGAGCTAACATATGCTAGACTATAGATGGGGTGACCGACACTTCACTATGGAATTTCCAATTCCTAACAATCTCCCCCTAAGGGAGGTCACCCCATATTTTACATTTCGAATCCTAGCATTCTATTTAATCTTCATTCTTGAGCTCGTAGACATTAATTCTTCAACATCTGCATCTTTGTGCTTTAGCAGTGATTCTTTAAAGTCTGATAACTTTGTACTTTAAGTGGAGGCCATTATCTGATCCACATCATTGATGATCTTCGAGCTTTCATTGAGATCATCAGCCACAGTAAATCTCTGGATCACCCTTTATTGTGTTGCCATCATATGAAGTTGTGACTTTTGGACCGACATGCTCACACTTTTGAATCATGACATCTTTCCATCAGAGTAGCAGAAGCCTTACTGGTTCATGATATTTGCAGCAGCAAAGCAGAAGCATAGTATGAAATATCAGAGCCAGGTTATGTAGATATTCACCAGTCATGATTTCTTCAATTAAGTGTGGATACTGTGAGCATGCGGCTTTGGATTGACTTCTCAATTCTGATCAGCTGCAACCGTCCAAATGTACCTGCAAACAACAGTTAGCAATAAAACACACGAAAGTGTCTTTGATCTCTTTCACTGAATTGAGGTACACGGCCCATGGTTCCCCGTTGATCAGTACAAGTACTGCCTGTGATCAGGTATAATTCCAAAGAATCTTCTTGACAGGGTTTCGCAGCTGTTCTAGCTGTTCTCAAACCGGAATGTCTCAAAGAAGACAACACGGAGTGAGTGAACCAGCGAATTAAGATTCACTGATTGATGAAAAATGATTTGAAAAACAATCGCGTATTGCATAGAAGAAAGAGTTTTGCAATACGACGAAGGTTTTATGAGAAAGATCAATTTTCAATCAAAATACCTTTTGTATTTGAAAATAGTACACATTCGAAGTGCTAGAGAAAAGAAGATTTGCACATCGAACGGTTTTTCTAAAAGTTTTTTTACAATCAGAGATACTTTTTGTGTTTGAAAACATAAGTACACATTCGACGTGCTAGAGAAAAGAAGATTTGCACATCGAACGGTTTTTCCAAAAGTATTCGTCAATTCCATTCCTGGACCAAGGTTGATTCAAGAGTGAATCGCCCCATCGTTTCTATCCAGTTGTCACAAGTTTGATCTTTTGGAAAGATCTCACATGTCACCCACCAAGAGCTTGTTTGATGTTGGCTCTAGAAGAATTTCCATCTTCATCGTGAATATTTACATATCACTCGGATGTTCTGGCAATACCACAAGGATAATGCGTAGGACTCTTAATATATATACTTACTTTCCGCATTGTGTGAAAGAGCAAGTCTTCAAGAATAATGTGTCCTAATGAGATATTTTGGATGATCTCTTGGCTCTAGACTCAATTGTGCACATTTGGTTCCTATGCCGGAGACTAGGGAGAGGGTCTCCTTCTTCAATATCAATAATCTTTAAGAGAAAGTCGATAGATAATGTCGGTTCCCCGTGAGAATGAAACAAGCCCTTTTAAGAGGAACTTGAGTAGCTTGGGAAGTTAGTGCAGTGCGTCACTGGGTCCATGACGTCTTGTCTTCAATACCAGTGTTACCTAAGTAAACACCAGTAGCATATGTATTGAACCCAGTTTCTGCCCTAAGGTTGAATTATTGGAGGGCTATCTCTTTTCACCCTTTCACATTCATTTCTTTTTCATTCTTCAACCCCTTCAGTGCTTACCGAGACTTCATAACTAGAACCTTGTTGGGTTTATTCCAGTACTAGCTTTGTCTCAGTCCGCACTCTTCCCATATTCTCATTTTTCTTCTTTTTTCATCATACCAAAAGATTCTACACTATCTAGTGGATTGTCCCTGGGTAGATCCCTCCGGTTCTGGCGGATCGTGGGAACTAATACCTAACCTCACCATCCTTATAACTCCAGACATAAAGTAAAATGCTCGGTCTTTTGGTATAGTTCATTCTTCCTTGAAACCAATTGAAAAATCGTTTGGAAAAACAATCAAGGTATTTGTGATACGAGATCAAAGCATTTTGTACCTTAATAGTTTTGATCATTTAGAAAACCTCCCCCTCAACATGTGCATATGATCTTGAAATTGTTTAGCACATGGAGGCAAGAGTTCTTTGAAATATTTCTTTGAAATAATTTCTTGATCACAATTTCCTTAGGAAAAGCCATTTGATTTTCTTTGGTAAATTCTCCCCCTCAATATGTGCATAGGATATCTGAAATTATTTTATCACATAGAGGCAAGAGTTCATTTGAAGCACATTTACGATCACACAAGCCATTAAGAAACCATTCGCTCCACCTCAATATGTGCTTCGAGATTCGAAAGCGTTTAGCACATATGAGAGAGCAGCCTGCACAATTGAATCAAAATGATCACTTTTTATCAAATTTCATATTAAATCACAAATTCTCCCCTGATCAAAAATATCAAACCCTTTGAGATTTTGGATCTCAAGTGATTTAATCAGGTTTGGAAAATATGGGAGAATATATGGCCAGGTTTAAATACTCATATTGTTTTTGGATAAATCCTCCTCCTCAACATGTGCATTGTGTATTTGAAATCGTTTGGCACATGGAGGCAGGAGTGCCTATAAAGGACTAAAACCGATTCCATTAAAACAGATTTGAGATTTAAATGACGATCTCTCCCTTGATCAAAAATTTCAAACCAATTGAGATTTTGGATCCCGATTGATTTAAATCATTTAGAAAATTTTGGGGAAAGACGTGGCAAGAATTAATTTTGAAAAATGATTAATAAGGAACAGTTTTTCGACATTAAAGATTGTTAGTGTCAGGTATGATAGTTTTTAAGAGATCTTTTAAGTAAAATAAAACAATTTCACAATCAAACAAGAACAGAAAGAATTTCATTTTGAAAGACCTTGATTCAAAAAAAAATCATACAATGACATAACATTAAATCTTTATCGTTTGAAAATAATTTATTTTAAATCACTCTCCCCCTCAATCGATGACCGTAGTAGATGATTGAGTGACTTAAATTTTGATAAAATGAAGTCCTGTGATTTTCAAATTTAAGTCCAATTAATTTTCAAAACAATATTTTCCATTTTCAAGACAATTTAATCAACATTTTTTTCAAAATTGTTTAAAAATAGTATCCTGCACAAAGATACGTTAGGTGGTTGAGAAGCTTCCGTTGTTGCTGTAGGGTTTGGAAGAAAACCGCCTGCTGATGCAGTGAGACTTCTTCTTACGTTGCATTTTGAATGCCAACTGAGGTCAAATTAAGCTCCGTTTCTTCAATCACTTAGAAGAAAACCATCTGCTGATGCAGTGAGACCTCTTATGTTGCATTTATGCCAACTCTCCATAGAAGTCCAATTAAGCTCTGTTTCTTCATTTGTCAACCCAAGATATAGTTACCCTTTCCTTTCGGCATCCAATCGTCTTCAATTGTGGGATCCGGATCGGGAACATTCTTATAACCAATATACCTGCATACGTTAGTGAACACACATACAGATATATGGTGGTCGACATCACCCAAACAGCAATCGACTAATAACAGTCAATTCAACATATTAATCAGATCATATAAGGTATGGGAATAATGTGTTACTCAAACTATAATCATCTAATCCTAACAATCACATCCTAGAAACCTAGTCCTTCAACATAGGCAATTATATATTTTAATTAAGCATGTAGGATAATTAAGAAAGTCCGTTAGATGATATAAATTTGAAAACATTCTCCCCCTCAATTAATGACTCATTTTCTGAAAAGATTAAAAGTGCTGAAGTCATTGATTGAGTTTTCAAATTTTTTACGAAAACTCTGAAACTGATTGATTTAATAGCAACTCATTTACCACCATTTTGAACAACAAATATTTTTCTGAAGAATTTTAGACGGAAAAACATTTGTGTAGGAACAACAGTCCTTCGACATACTTTCCTCAAATTGTTTTAGGATAAGTGCACGATATTTTTGAAAATATGTTTAGTGTAGCACTTTCCTTTCTTGAAAAATGGGTTGCTATCTGAAATAATAACAAGCCATTTTTGAAGCGCGGGTTACAGTCTGAAATAACTGTAAGCCATATTTAGAGACATGTTTTGAAAAGAAATATTTACACCTTCTGCTCGAACTTCATCTATGGTCCCGTGCCATTATTGAATGACATTTTTAAGACCGTAGATGTTATCGATACCAGAAGACATGTCTTGAGAAAAACATATTTTTGGAATTTTTCAAATTTTCTGATTTTTTTTATGGGTTTTGGAAGGTTTTATAATTTTCTATTTTCTTTTTGTTGGTTTTATATTTTTGTATTTTGCTTTTTGAATAAATATATACAAGGATAGATAGATGATATAGTTTAAGAAGATGATGATACGAGTACCGAGATAAAGATATCAAACAGCCTCGTTGTAGAAGATAGAAGTCATCATCCCTAAAATTTTCACCACCAAAGCTTCCGAGGCTCTTGCATTGAAGAAAGAAATTGAACCATCTGAAAGTGAGACTTTGGCAGCTTCCCCCCAAACCGAAAATCCTTTAGCTGAGCAGATTCGAAGCTCTATTTCAAGCTTGCTTTAGCCAGGTGCACATAGAAGCACACCATTATCACATCGATCTTGCTGCTCCTTTTAAGAATAATCACCGTGATTCTTCGTTCGAGGTTATATCATCCAATAGAAGAACAGCACCGTATCATCCCACACATAAATAACTCTTCTCAAATTTCATTCCACTGAAGACTGAAGCAATCCATACCAAAAAGTTGTCAAGAAACCACTTCCCCCGAGTAGTTGAATTGATGTAGTCAATCTCTTAGACTAGAGCTCACGAACCCAAATACACATACCCAAAGACAAAGAAACTTATACCATCGAAGTAGCAGATTAAGTCCAATAGCCAATGAATAACCCCGATGTATACTTTTCTCTCCCCCTGAAGAAAGTGTATGAAGCTCAAGAACCCGAAGTACCCGAATGCCCAAAGAGAGAATAACTGATAACATTGAAGAAGCAGGCCGAATCACTGATTATCTCTGCGGGTGACAATCTCTGCGGATGTCAACATCGGAATAAGTGATTATATCTCTGAATCACAGATTAAGCCCTCAAGTAAAACAACTGAGCATCCTCAATGTACACAATCTCTCTCCCCTGATGATTGTAATAACATCAAAATCATCACACACTTGTGTACCTCTTTCATCTTCAGAAACTAACTCTTCCATCTCTTCCCCCACATAGTTGGAATAAGAACACTAAACACCTTGATGAGTAAAATCTTGAGTTTCTCTGCGGTCATGACATTTGTTTTCCCGGGATATCTTCAATCACTTAGAAGAGTTAAGTTCATCAAGTTTACTCGCCATGAGTCAAACCTTGAGTTTCTCTGCGGTAGTAACATTTGTCTTCCCGGGATATCTTCAATCACTTAGAAGAATTAAGTTCATCAAGTTTACTCGCGTTTAGATGCTTGTCTCCTTCCCCCTTGCTGGTTTTGACACTTCAGAATCAGCAAAACATTATAAGCCCAAATACTTGAAATATGTTGAGAAGATCGCTTGAAGTCTTTGTGAGAATCAACATGCTGAATAATGTGAGCAAGTCTAATTGGGGATTAAATTCGACATATCACTCTCCCCCAATTAGTGCTCTCCCCTAAACCGACAATCTATTTGATAAATGCCTAGATTAAGAAGAAGTCTTTAGATAATCAAATGCAACTCGTCTTTAGTCTTCTAACATGTAGCAGAGAATGTAGAACCGACTGTAGACTCGACCTTCTTCAAGATTGTCCAGTTGGGGATTAGATAGTTAACATCTTCAACTCACCAAATAAAATAAGAACATCACCAAAAAGCATCCCAATTAACTTACATCTTGCAAGTCCCCTTAACTAAAATCTCTCCCAATCAAACAATGTTAGGAATTAGAAAATTCCTTAGTAAAGTATCGGTCACCCCAAATATTATTTAGCATAAGTTAGCTCATAGACATTACGTCATTTAATAGTCATTTAGTTAATTATTTAGTTTAGTGCTGCACCGTGGAGGAAGGACGGGTCTTTACCCATTGTATCCCTGATCCACAGGCCGTCAGGAGGTCGTTTAGTTTGTATCCTATAAATACCCTCTACCTTGCAAGGTAGAGGGTTGGATGTTCTTTGGTAATCTAACATCACATGAGTTTCTCTCTCTAGAATATCCCACTTTCTCTCTCTCTTAAATCACTTATATGCCTACTTTATGCTATGGTTTGATGTGTATGTGAAATCCAATATCCAACAATTGGTATCAAGAGCCATGGTTAGATCATATCTTGCACATCTTTGGATTTCTAGTGGTTTTTAGGTGGTTTTTGAGTTTGAAAAAGTTTAGTGGTTTGTGCATCATTTGGTTGATTTCTTGTGTTAAAACTTGGATTTTGTTAGTACTTTTATGTTTAGAATCATCACAAGTGTTTAGGTTTTCATTTGGTAAGCTTGAATCATCTTGGTTGGGTTGTTTTTGGATTGAAAAGTGATGTTTATGTGGTTTTTCTTGCTAGCGACTTGATATACGGATCTCTTTCTTCGTAGCGACTTGCTTCACAATTTTGTAGCGAGTTACAGTTTTGGAGCTAGCGACTTAGACCTAGCGATTAACAGTACAAGTAGTGGACTCTCCACTACGGGTAGCGACTTGGTCTGTAGCGAGTTGCTCTTTAGCGACTTGAAGTTTTAGCGACTTGAGTAGCGAATTGCTGCCAAAATTTTGCTAGCGACTTGAGGGTTAGCGAGTTACTACTTAGCGACTTGCATTTGTCTAGCGACTTGGGACTTTAGCGACTTGGGGGTGTAGCGAATTAGGTGTTAGCGACTTGGTGCATTATCTTCTAGCGACTTGGGTGATTGTTTACGGTCTTTCTCTTGATTTAGTAAAATCCCGTGAAAGAATTTATTTCCCGGTTTAATCATAGAGTTATAAAATCCCGTTTAACTTGTCATCATGTCTACCAACGCTCCTACAATCATCTCCACTGTTACTGAGGTCGTTCATGCAGAAGATACTCGTCAAAATAGAATTTCTTACATCACTGATCCTTTAATCACCAAAGTACTTGAACTCTATGATACCTCACAGAACAATGAAACTGGTTGCAGCTCTGAATGTCCAACATTGGTTGATTCATCAAAGGGTGATTTTAACTCCTCACCATCTGAGTCAAACCTCAACAAACCACATCTAATGAACAATGATGCTAAGCAAATGGAATACAACATTGAGCCCTATCAACTACTTCATCAACATATCAAACTACTCTTATCTACTACTATGGATCGAACAAGCAGTGCTATCCTTCGTCAAGACTTTCCCACTTTGACTAGAACTGTGTTACTCAACTTAGAACAACTGAGGTGTCAAATCACCAATGAACAGTTCTCAACTGATAAATCTAATGCAGCTCTTCAAGTAATCTTCAATCAATTTCAGCCGCTTATCAAGGGGGAATATTCCTCAGATTTTGATGATGACTTGACTGGAAACTCATTCAAAAAACACACTGGAATGGAAATCCATGAGTTCAGAAACACCTTTATTCTACTTATGGGTAATGTGGAAATATACATAAAGGAAGTTGCTAATGAGAATGAGAAGCTGAATGAAATGAAGGGGTGTCAAGTGATGCTATGGGAAGATTTTAATAGGTCATGCAATGAATCAGGTAAACCAATGAATGATACTGAATGCAGAAGTTCAGTTGAAATTAAAAAGGATGGAGACAACTATACTGATCCCAATGACTCAGTGTCAGAAAAGGTTTCATGTGATGAGGTACACTTAACTAATCATAGTAATTCATATGTTAAGAAACCTGATTCTAACTCTGATCTTTATACTGTGAAATCAATCGTGGTTGAGCCTGAATCTAAAACTGTTAAAGCTAATGATATGATTGAAAAAAGGGTATATGATGAACTTTCAAATAAATACTCAATTCTTGAAAAACAATGTATTTCTTTGGAAATCGAAATGCAACAAAAAGATGAACGCCTTTATGCAAATAAAACATGCATCAATCAGGAATTTCTAGAATTTCGAGAATTTTTTGAAATTAATCAATTAAAAACCCAGATTCAGGACAAAGACTCAACCATATGCAATCTGAAATCACTACTCTCAGATGTGCAGATGTATGAATGTCATGAAATGAGTGATACACTTGAATCTAGAAATGCTGAACTTGCTCTTTGTGTGTCCAACCTGTTAAGAGAAAATGAATCATTAAGAAAGAACTTAGAGGAGACCAATTCCAAGTTGATCAATCAATCTAACAACTTATTGAAGGACATTGATGACCTCAAAGCCCAAATTCAAGATAAGTGCTTCAACATTGTTGCCTTAAAAAATGAGCTTAGGAAATCTACTGGAAATAGGATGAACACTAAGTTTGCAAAACCATCAAATTTGGGGAAGTCAACTGGTCAGAACCACTATAAAACAGCAGTTAAGCCTAATGCCTTTAGAACTGAAAGAGTTAAATCATCAAAATCTAGGCTTGCCTCCCAAATTGATGAGAATATTGTTTTGTCAAAACCAGTCACTTCATTGCTTCATTCTGATATGATGAATATCAAACTCCAGGGAAATGTTCAAAGCTCAAAGTTTAGAAATGCTAGAAGTACAACTAGTCCTCATAAGACACATCATTTGGCTGATCAATCCCCTAAGAAACCATCGAAACACAAAAGGAACAATAGCCAAAACAGGGAAGTGCACACATACAAATCTACGAGTAACTGCTTCAAATGGATTCCCACTAGCAGATTATTTAAGTTCTCTGAATCCAAACGGACTTACATTCCTAAATCTTGCCTTAAGTGGATGCCCACAGGAAAACTCTTCAAGTATATTGAGCCTAAAAAGATCTCTAATATTGATACGTCTGCTTTAACCAATGTTACATCAAATAGTGAAATTATTCATGTCACTAACCCATCCTGCTGCAATTCTACATGTGCTTTTAGTACAATGTGCTCTCAGTCGTTTTCAGGTACAATGCTCAACTCAATCAGGAACTTCATGACTTGGTTCCCATCAGAAATGAATATAGCTCATTCAGGAGCTATAGCTTGCCAGAATTGATGTACATCGTAATTTGACTCCTATTCATTTTGAATCAGGACTCACTCTTTTATATCTGTGTACACATCAAGTTTTTCTCAAAAAAAAAAAAAAAAAAAAAAAAAAATTTAATATTAAATTTTTTTTTGAGAATTTTTATAATTTTATTCTTATTTAATAAATCTTCTTTATAATTTTATTCAACTAATAAAGAATACATTCTTTGTTATCGATAACATCTACGGTCCTAAAAATGTTATTCAATAATGGCACGGGTTCATAGATGAAGTTCGAACAAATGATATATTCTTGTTTTATAACGGGTGTGGTAAATTCAATCAATGGTCTTTGGTGACATTGATTGAGGGGGAGAATTTTTCAAGTTATCTTGATTGTATCTGCGCAAGTGTTAGTTATGTTTCTGTGTTCAAAGGCGAGGTGATATTGTTTATCCATTATGTTAGTGTGCTTATCTTATTATGCTATCGGTACTTGTTTGCAATCTGATATGTTCATATAACTAATGAGTCTGTATTACATAATGTGACATGAGAGCAACTTTCTTTGTAAAGTCTTAGCAACTTGGTTAGGAAAATCTGAGGTTAGAGACTTGCTTTCGAAAGTCTTAGCGACTTACTATGATTCTAGGATAGCGAGTTAGTTGCTAATCTCTCACATAACCACAGGGACTGAATGTGACAAATAAGAATTCTTGAGATTTTCTTCTCTCTTTACCCCTAGCGACTTAGCATTTTTTATATATATAATTCTTAAATATAATTTTAGTTTTTTCTATTCTCTCTTTTTTCTCCCTTCTCCTCTAAATCTCTCATCTTAGCGAATTAACTGTGGTATGATTCTAATCTCTCATAAATTATCTTTACATACGCGTTTGTGTTAAGTTTCTAACTCGTTCTTTTAACCAGATCCCTACGAGCTTGTGAATCGTGACATTTGATTCCCACCTAGGTTCGAATCATCATGTAATCGTGAATTGTTGTAATAATGATGTTGCAAGTGTATTAATTGTTTGGTATAACTGATCTTGAGTGTTTGATAATGTGTTTCCATGATTGGTGGTTTGGGTCGATCATTGGTTGAGATAATGATTGTTCTTGATAGCGTTTTAGCTTATCTGTTCACCATAGCGAGTTAGAGATGTTAAGTCTGCTCAAGATAGTGACTAAGGTGTGTTGGTCTGGGTTGTTTAACTGTTGCGATAAATTGTTCTTGATGGCGACTTAACTCTATTCTTGGTAGCGAGTTAGTTTATATGTTCATCATAGCGAGTTAGTACTAAACTTAGCGACTAAGCTGCTGTGGCGAATTAGTAAATTACTTTCTAGCGACTTGGGTAGCGTCTTAGTTGTATCAGTATTATCAGCAACTTGTCTTTACAAGTTAGCGAATTAGCAACGTTAGCGACTTAGTAAACAAATCTGTAGCGACTTGGTTATGTTACTGTTCATGGCGACTTGTCTTTACAAGTTAGCGAATTAGCCAATATAGCGACTTAGAGAGCAATACTGGTAGCGACTTGAATGTGGTACTGGTGATGGCGACTTGTCTTTACAAGTTAGCGACATAGTTCACTTTCATGTAGCGAATTAGTCCAGTTTGGCAGCTTGACCATGTGTGACTTGAGACTGGTTTGGTGGGTTTTTTTCTTCTCAAAGCCTAGGGTTATTAAAAGGTTTAAAGGCTATTTTCTAGGATAATCTCATGCTTACAATCTTGTTTCAGGTTTTTCTGTAACAACTTGTATTGTCAACTTACTCTTTGTAACCTACTATAACATTTTGTTTAGGCTAGTTGTTCTTGAACTCCCTTGTGGCTATTCAATGTTACATCTTGTCTCATTCAATCTGCTATATCACTTCTACACTTGTATCTTGGCTCACGACATTATTTCTTTGCAAGTGTGCGTTTTAACCTTTTAATTCCTAAACAAATAGTCTCGTGAAAACTGCATCAAATGGTGTCTTTATCCTTTATGTCTTACTTTTGTCTATCATTCTATCTCTATATGCCTATGGGGACCCTGTCTGTGCTTCTAAGTGCTGTATGTTCATAACATAAGGGTGTACTCAATGTAGTCTCACTAATCATCTATTATCTAACTCGTTCCCAAACATTACTGTTGATTGTATGTATAATCAGATCATCAATGGCAAGCTCAATCCCTGATAAGAACGTTATCCCTTCGGCATCAACCAAAGTTCTCTCAGACGATGAAATCCTTCCCAGGAGTCAATGGGCTGATATTGGAAAGAGTAACTGTTATGTGGACCTACAAAAGCTACAACAAAACCCTATACTCAAAGTATCCATTGATATCCTCAAGAACACAAACTTCTTCGGTGCCATTACCAAGCAATGCTCCATTCCCACCATTTACATTCAACAATTCTGGAACACCATTCAATGGAACAAAATCACAGCTCAATACTCTTGCAAACTGGATGATAGGGAGTTCACGATTGATTCAGCCATTCTTAGCAAGGCTCTTGGAATCACCCCATGTAACCCCAACCTTCGTTCCGAATCTCCACCTGGTGCTGACGATCTAATTGTCTTTCTAATTGGTTTGGGTTATCAGAACAACATCTTAAGGGCTTCAGACATCATCACTGGACACATGTATCAACCTTGGAGAGCTATTACAACTATTCTCAACTTGTGCTTATCTGGCAAAACATCAGGGTTCGATAAAGTGAGAATTCCCATCTTGCAAATCCTATGGGGAATTGTCAATATGGTTGATGTGAATGTCTCAGATCGTATTTGGGAAGAATTTTCTTTATCAATGCACACATTCATATCTGATAGAACAAATTTCCAGAACAAAGCTCAAGGCCGAAAGAAACAAAATAAGCTTGTGATTCCCAAAGCATCGATTTTCAAAGCTTGTTATACAGTACTTGCAACAAACTCACAACTTCAATCCTAGGATTGAATCAACTCTACATAAAGCTGAAGATGAATTTGTTTTAGGAAACCTGAAATATGTTCCTAGAGGTATGGATAATGAAATATTTGGATTGCCAATTCCTGATACTCTACTCACGGAAGATATCAAGAAGAAGGACTACTTCAAACAATACAAGAAAAGAGCTACCAGTTCCTCTGCTGATGTCACACCCACTCCTCCACAACCCAATGCTCCCAAGTCCACTTCAGCCTCACAAGCATCCTATGCCTCTCTTCCTAAAAAGAGACGTGAACGGTCACAACATTCAGACACCGCATCCAAGAAGCAGAAAGTAAAAAGGAAGAAAGTGGAAAAGGAAATTGGTGAAAATACTGAGGCTTAAAGGGATAATACAAGGTTAACTGATGAAGATGATGCTGCTCTGCAACTAGGAATCCAGCAAAGCCTAGAAAGTTTGAATGTGAAAGCACCAGTAGGTGGAGTAGTGCTAAGAGAGCCTGATCAAGTGCCTCAACAAACAACACGAATCACACAAGACAAGGGAAAAAGAATTGTTGGAGATGAACAAGCTGCTCACACGCTCCTTACCTTTTCTTCCTCACCATCAAGAATTACCACTCAAGTTGATCTGAAGAAGAGAAGTGTTGAATCGTCATCAGTTCAAGAACCATCTGAACTGGAAAAAGAAGCATCTGTAGCACCAGAAGTGAATCCTGCTACAAGTGGTATCCAGTGTGAACAAAATGTTGAAGATAAGTTACATCATGTCTCACAGGAGAATCCGGAGTCAAGATCCGATGAGACCATGCCCTTGGAAGAACCAAATCTTTCTACCAGTTCTCTATCATCATTTAAGAACCTAGATACTGAATTCACTTTCGGCGATCAATTCTTAAATGACAAACCCATTGATTCTGAGCCTTCCAAGCAAGATAATGACAATGAGGATGCACAATCCATGTTTAATGTCAAAATTCAACAAGATACATCATCCATTCCACCTATGACAGCACCTTTACTCACAACTGCACTTCCACCTCCCAAACCAGATCAAGTAACCTCACATTCACCACCTGAATCTGCAAAGACTCTATCCTTTGAACCAGTGGTCACAGTTGCTGATGTAGTAACCCCACCTGCTTCACCACCTCAAATTCTTACCTCAGATCAACTGCTTGACAAAGCAGTGAAAAGAATTGAAGCTCTTGAAAGACAACTACCTAAATCCGTAGATTCCCTTGTGGATCGTGTCTATAGGCTGGAGCACCTCAACTTTGATGAAGGGGTGGCAGACGCCATTGAAGGCGAAGTTAAAGATGCTGTGGAATGGGCAATGGAGGCTCCCCTACTTAGACGATTCAAGGATCTTCCTATCGCTGATATGAGAGCTGTACTTTCAGATAAGATGTTTGAAGCTGGCGAAGATATGCATGAGGTCCATAAGAAGCTTTACGAGGCTCTCGAAGAATCAATTAAGTACGACAATCATGTACAGTTCTTGATAGACGCTGGAGAAAGAAAAGCTAAGAAGAAAAGGAGAACCGTAGTGTTGGAAACATTGCACAAAGGTCATAAAGATCCTCCTCCTCCTCCACCTCCAACTGGGGGTGCTGGAACATCTGGAGTTGGTGGATCTTCTAAAACAACATCCACACTTCCACCACAACCACCATCATCACCACCAAAGCCTGCCAATCAACCCAGTTCATCTGAAAATCAAGGAACGCAAAATAAATCTGCAGCTTGGTCCACGGTTGACTCAAGGTTCACGTCTACATTCTCCTCTATCCCTGAAGATCATGTTGTTAATGAAAAATCGCTTGTCATAGCAGAGTCAGAATCAGATGAAGATGATGCATCCACCAGGTTCATTCCCAAGTCAACTGAAGATGATTGGTTTGATACTTATATGTCAGGTGAACCATCTAATCCATCCAGAGCTGCACCTTCAAAGGACACCGTTCGAAGTTGGCTCTCTGAAGAAAGACCACAAACTCCTGAGCCCTCATGGTTTATTCCCGAGTCAGAGTCGACAAATCCAGTAAACAATTGGGCTTCAACTATCATTACCAACTATGAAGCTCCAGCTGAAGACTCTCTTCTTCACTTCACAGGAGATATGGGGAGCTTTATAAAGTGGTTTTGTGAGAAGAAGGAAATTACATCCATCACCCCTAAAGATCTTGAAGGTCCAGCTTATGAAATAGTCAAAGTCTTCCACTCGGATGCTAATCAGCTTCAATATCAAATGGAGGAATGCTATAGAATGTTGAATGATCAAGTTGGTGAACAGATCAATAGGTTTGATGTGTACAACCCTCTTCCCCTCGGCGGTGAACCTGGATTTATGACCATTCAGTCAGAATTCTTCTTTAACCATGATCTGGACTATCTATGTGGACACACCTCTGAAAGAAGACCTGCTCTATCAATTTCAAAGATGAAGGCAGCTACCTACACTGATCAAGGTCTCGAACAGATGGTTCCAGATCAATTCTGGGCAGACAAAGAGAATCAATATGACACTGCAGCTTCATATGGGATCTCACATTGGTGGTTCAAGAAGAAGGAATTCTACATCGAAAGACATAGTGCCAAGAAGAGACGAAGAGCAGTTCGATCCGGACTGCGTATTCTTAGTGTTATTGGTATAGAGATCTTCCCTATCTACGGGTATGACTACCTGAAGAAGATTGTTCTTCGAAGAGCTGACTTGAAAGAGCACATCATAGAAGAAAACGACTTCAAACATCTGATGCCTAATGACTTTGAAGATCTCTATCTTCTGAACCTCCAAGGACACCTTGACCATCTTCCTTCTCGCGAGAAGAAGGCTCTCTCTGCTGCTGTCAATCAATGGATCAGAGGCTTGGTCATTCGACTAAGAGTTGGAGATTTTCAATTGGGAATAGAAAGCTACCAGACTCGAGTCAATCTCACAAGACCAAATTGGGAAGCCAGTGGACATGAATTTCATCACGAATATAAAGTGATTGACACTCCCAGAGCAGTCATCTTCTTGACAGATATGGTTCAAGGATGTTAATGAGATTATGTGAGCTATACAAATTCAGTGATGGAACACTCAAAATGGTCGAAGAAGAACTAAACTACAGAGTGAAAGACATCAAAATTAAAATGAAGCCGGGGGACAAAACGAAATTCTGGTCTAATGAAGATGTGAAGAGGTGTGATGAGTTCATTGCTGCAATCAAACGAAGATTGAAGACCAGAATGATCTATCGTAACCTTGAAAGCTTTGTGGGTGGAAGACTTCGGGCAGCTCATTACAAGCTTCTTCAAAGGACTGAATGAAGATATTTTCCGGATGTCTTTTCTGTCTTGTATGATTTATGTGTAAACTGTGATGTACAAACTATGAACAACTATTATGCATGTAATAGTGGTAGGGTATGTCCTGTGGTTTCCCCTTATGAAAAAAAAGGGGAACTTCAGTGTTGTTCACTTCTGATCATATAAAATTGGACACATTTTTCTCCAACAAATGTTTTTGTCTCATACATATTTAAATCACTTGAGATCCAAAATCTCAAAGGATTTGAAATTTTTGATCGGGGGAGAAAATGTGATATAAATATGAAAGATGTTAAAAGATGACCATTTTAAGTGCATACTGCTCTCTAATATGTGCTAAACAATTTTCAAATCTCGAAGCATATATTAAGGGGGAGCATTTTAAAACAAATCCAAACCTTCAGGGTACAAAATTTTTTCATGCTATTTTATAAAGTACCTTGATTGAGTTATCAAATGGTTTTCTTAATGGATTTTGTGATCCTGGATGTGCTTCAAAAGAACTCTTGCCTCTATGTGATAAAATGATTTTAAATATCCTATGCACATATTGAGGGGGAGAATTTTACCATGAAAATCAAATGGCTTTTTCGTATGAAAATTGTGATCAAAGAAAATATTTCAAAGTCCTCTTGCCTCCATGTGCCAAACAATTTCTAACTCACACGCACATGTTGAGGGGGAGGATTTCTAAATGATCAAAACTATTAAGGTACAAAATGCTTTGATCTCGTATCACAAGTACCTTGATTGTTTTTCCAAATGATTTTTCAATTGGGTTTAAGGAAGAATGAACTGTACCAAAAGACCGACCAATTTACTTTATGCATGGTGTTATAAGGATGGTTAGGTTAGGTATTAGTTCCCATGATCCGCCAGAACCGGAGGGATCTACCCAGGGACTATCCACTAGTTAGTGTAGAGTTCTTAGGTATGATGATAAAAGGAGAAAAATGAGATATGGGAAGAGTGCGGACTAAGACTGAGCTAGTACTGGAATAAACCCAACAAGGTTCTTGCTATGAAGTCTCGGTAAGCACTGAAGGGGTTGAAGAATTAAAAAGAATTGAATGAGAAAAGGGTGAAAACAAATAGCCCTCCATTTATTCAACCTTAGGGCAGAAACTTGGTTCAATTCATATGCTACTGATGGTAACATCGGTATTGAAGACAAGACGACATGGACCCAGTGACGCACTGCACTTCAACTTTCCAAACCACTCAAGTTCCTTTTAAAAGGACTTGTTTCATTCTCACGGGGAACCGACATTATCTATCGACTCTCTCTTAGAGATTGTTGATATTGAAGGAGGAGACCCTCTCCCTAGTCTCCGATATAGGATCCAAATATGCACAAATTGAGTCTAGTGGCACGAGATCATCAATAAATCTCATTAGGACACTTTCAATGAAGACTCTCTGTTTCACACAATGTGGAAAGAGAAACTATATCTTGAGTCCTACGCATTATCCTTGTGGTATTGCCAGAACATCTGAGTGATATGCAAACATACTCACAATGAAGATGGAAAGCCTTCTGGAGCCAACATCTGACAAGCTCCTAGTAGGTGGCATGTGAGATCTATTATACAGATCAACCATGTGACAACTGAACAGAAACAATGGGGCGATTCATTCTTTTTAATCAATCCTGGTTCAGGTTATGGATTGACGGATACCTTTGAAAAACCGGTCTTTGTGCTTTAAAACTCCTTTCATTAAGCACGTCGACCATGTACTAATTTTTCAAATCAAAAGGTGTTTTATGATTGATAATTGATTTTCATTAAAACCTTCGTTATATTGCAAAAACAATTTCCATTGAGCAATACACGATTGTTTTTCAAATCTCTTTTCATCAATCAGTGGAATTAAATTCGCTGGTTCACTCACTCCGTGTTGTCTTCTTTGAGACGTTCTGGTTTGAGAACAGCTAGAGCAGCTGCAAAACCCTGTCAAGGAAATTCTTCGGAATTATACCTGATCACAGGAAGTACTTGTACTGATCAACGGGGAACCGTGGGCCGTGTACCTCAATTCATCAAAAGTGATCAAAGACACTTTCGTGCGCTTTATTGCTAACTGTCTTATGCAGGTACACCCCGACGTTTGCAGCCGATCAGAATGAAGCGGTCAATCCATAGCCGCATGCTCACCTAACACATTCATCTCAAAAGAAGTCATGATTGGTGCATCAATGACTCTGATATTCTAACTTCATGCATCTGCTACGCTGCTGCCAATATCATGAATCAACGAAAGCTTCTGCTACTCAGATAAGAAGAAATCATGATCCAGAATGTGAGCAAGTTGGTCCATATATCACAACATCATATGCTGACAACACAACAATTGGTGATACTGAGATCTATAGTTGCTGATGATCTCTAGTTATGCTCAAAAGGGTTATCATGGTGGATCAGATCATAACCTCCACGAAATATACATCTTAGTTGAACAATGATGGAATCATCACAGAATCATATAAGTTGAGTACTTTGAAGAAGAAAAGTCTGCGAGCTCAAGACTGAAGATTAAATTAGAATGCTAGGAATCTAAATGTAAAACATGGGGTGACCTCCCTTAGGGGGAGACTGTTAGGAATTAGAAAATTCCTTAGTAAAGTATCGGTCACCCCAAATATTATTTAGCATAAGTTAGCTCATAGACATTACGTCATTTAATAGTCATTTAGTTAATTATTTAGTTTAGTGCTGCACCGTGGAGGAAGGACGGGTCTTTACCCATTGTATCCCTGATCCACAGGCCGTCAGGAGGTCGTTTAGTTTGTATCCTATAAATACCCTCTACCTTGCAAGGTAGAGGGTTGGATGTTCTTTGGTAATCTAACATCACATGAGTTTCTCTCTCTAGAATATCCCACTTTCTCTCTCTTAAATCACTTATATGCCTACTTTATGCTATGGTTTGATGTGTATGTGAAATCCAATATCCAACAAACAAGAACAGAAAGATGTTCATCAAGGAAATCAGCAATCAGGCCGCAACGAACACACAAGATGGTAACACCAAACTACCAATCACATCAAACAAGAACAGAGAGATTGTTCGGAATCATCATGTTGATGTATACGTGAAGCATTAACCGGAAGCACTTTGTTGATAAACTCATCAATCTGAGTGAAGATGTCAACCAACGGCTCTTAAGAAGAAACTCCATGTAAAGATGACCCGATAAGAAGAAGCTCGGTTCTTACATGAGTTTGGAGCCGTTTGACCATTTATTCTCAGGTATCAATCAACCATGCAGTAAATTCACACTTCTTATCCCCCTCAAGAATTGCATACGGAAATGCCATTCTTGATTAAATAAGTGAATATCTTCAACAATGTAGTCTATTCACACTTCTCCCCCGCAAAATTAGCACATGATGTCTCCATCGTCATTATAGTTGAGCAAGTGGAATAAGAAAACAATCAACGGTAGCCCAATTCACTTGATAATCGAAAGCACATGGAAAAAGCATGAAGCATGTTGATGAGAATGGTCATAATAGAGAAGATTTCTCTTCTTCAGAAGATAAAGCGCACTGACACGTACACTTTTCTTTTCTTTGAGGAACGAGGCATGAACTGTTGTGTTCATACGTCATAATGATGAAGTACGAGGCCTGAACTGATGTGAACAAACGTCATAAGAAGATTTCTCTTCTTTCGAAGATAATGCGCACTGAAATGTACACATTTCTTTTCTTTAGAGTACGAGGCATGAACTGATGTGTTCATACGTCATAATCTCTCTCTTTTCAACTCTCTTAGCAAAACATGTAATCAACCCCATTATCATTCAGTAGGCCTTTTGTCGTGACAGCTGATGGAGAAAACCCAATATGATGAATTTGACCCTGAAGTAAACTAACCCGAACTTGTGACTTATACTTGCACATATGTAACAAAGAGCGGTGCCGAGAATTCATGCCCATTTGAATCTCTAAGTACTCTATACTCTTCAACCAACCAACCATCGAGTATTAGACGTATATCACCTCTTGAAAATCCACAATTGAATGTGACACTGAGCACTACAACGTAACTCCTTAAAGTGATAGTTATTTTGTAGTGGTAAGAGCCCAATTCCCCCAAGTGGTAAAAGAAAAGGTAAAAGACACCCAACAATAACTAGATTTCTAAGTCTTCGTTTTTTGATAATAAGCTCGAACAAAGATCATGAAGAATCTTCATCCATCCATCCCTGATACCTTCAAATTCTAAGTATACTCGCTCGTGATATTTCACTTCAACCTCAAATAAATAATACTGAATTAATGCCGTTGTCACATCTTCTAAACTGCTCAAATCTAGCCTTCTTTGATATTTAAATGAACTTTGATAATGGTTTCATCCCGACCATGGTTAAGAACACATAACCCCGTAAAACCTTGTAATAGACAAACTGCCATGAGGACAATCCAAACACACACCCAATTTATGAAGTACACCCTTTTATCCCTTCTTTGAAGTAGAAACCGTAGCACCAGCATCAAATAAGATCCCGAAATACACTTTCCATTTCTCCAGAATGGTTCCATCAGTACAGGATTTTACAACTCTATGGTTTAAACCGAAAAATAGTTTCTTTCGCGGGATTTTACAAAACCAAGAGTAAACCGTAAGATAGATTTGGAAATGCACTTTACTATTACCAGGATATTTCCATTGTCACGGGATTTTACAAGTCTATGATTTAAACCGAGAAATAGATTCTTTAGCGGGATTTTACAAGATCAAGACAAAACCGTAAACAATGTCAGCTTGAATGTGTTATGACAACTTTGGTTTCAGTGAAAATCTGTTTTAGGGGAACATGCAGCGGTTCATCAGCGATTCGTTATCCAACGTCATCTACATCATCAACCATCCAATAAATACTCTGATAAACACATTATTCAAGCATTCTGTCGGCAATTACAGTGACAACATGGAGAAGTAAACCCGATATGCCAAACTTGATCATGAAGTGAAAATCCCCAGATTTGTTACTTAAACTTGTACTAATCCTTGTGAAGAAGAAACAGTGCACCCAATGTACAAAACCTCTTGACATACTCAACTGCGTGAGACACCGAAGTGATAGTTACGTTGTGAGTTAAGCGAGAGAGAGTCACAACCGTAATTAAATAGCCAAGTCTTTATCACACTCAACAAAAGCCCAAACAAGTCATCTTCGCGGAAGGGTAGAAAGAAAGAAGACGAAAATAAGTAAACACGTCCGAAAAAACCTCACTTCAAATCCAAATAAGAAATATCGTTCAAACACCCCGCAGTCAACTTTGTTCAAATAAACAATTTTAAGCAGTGACGTAATATAATCCATGAACATGCATAAACCAAAGTATCAAAACCCATAACACAACAAATCATACCCTAACTCATCATCAAATCTCATTATCACCAATTAATCATTTGATCAAACATTCATTAAGCCCGGTTCAATCCAAATCCAATACTCTCACGGCTCATTTACTCCAAGTCTCATTCAATGCAAGTTTAACAAATTTAATATCGGGTGTTAGTATTTGAGTGATTAAGTGATAAGCCCAATATTTAGTATCCAAGACGAAGTCTGAATTACAATCACGAACAAGTATTAAACAAACATATCCTTCATATAACCTTTAGCCATTGAACATGCTTCGTTTTTTCAGCTAAAGTCTGATGTGCGTGTGACAAATGTCTGGGCCCAATCATACGAAGCCCAACTCTCATGTATGAAGTCCAATATCAGTATACCTCGTTCAACCCCGTCCAAATGCAATACCGCCCTAATCATTTGGGTATAAAATGCTCTCATCTCACTCCTACCCTAATAATTCTCACATACACCAAACCCTAATCACTCAACACTCCGCCTCCCATCTTAACCACAAATCAAACACATCTCATATTCACCTTTCGTATCATCTCCCTTTTCTGTTATCCCAACGCAGCTTAAAACAAAAACAAGATCAAACCTAGGATTCGTTTAATCATCACATCATAACGCCACCATCAAAAGAAATACTCCAAACAATTATCACCGAATCAATTTCAACAAATATCAAAAGCTTCAAGAGGGTTGTAATCCTTAATATCAGTTGTTGACACGGACATATGATGCCACAGGGATGGCTTAATATCTGCTCATTTGAGACGTCTTCAAGGTAGGTTTTCAACTTCATAATTAATCCGAAACGAATTAAGGTGAAGGCTTTAACATCCTTGTTAACAGTCTAACCTTATGTATGGATAGTAAACCGATTAAGACTTTATGTAAAACGAATCAAGAAGGAGGAATAAAAATTATTTTATTTCCTTTGTATAATGATTCGAATATTATCATGAAGCATAGTCTTCAAATAGAATCGATGATGATTGTTATTTGTTGGATATAAGATTTCACATACACATCAAACCATAACACAAAGTGGGCGTATAAAGTGGAATTCTAGAGAGAGAAAGTTAGAGGTTTAGGGAACTTAGTGAGAGAAAGAAGAAATATTATTATGAGCTCCAACTCTCTACCTTGGGAGGTAGAGAGTATTTATAGTCTTACATAAATCGCCACACAACGGGCTGTGGATCAGGCATACAGTGGGTAAAGACCCGTCCGTCCTCCACGGTGTTACTAAACAAAATACTACTTAACTAAATATAACTATGACTACGAGCATTCTAACGATTACATATACTTGAGGTGACCGACTCTTTAATACCAGGAATTTCTAATTCCTAACAATCTCCCCCTAAGGGAGGTCACCTCAACCATATACTAAAATGACATTGAATACAATTAGATATTACATTAACAATTGATCTTGCATTCTTGATGTAGTACTTTGCTTCGAAGTTCGTAGTCATTGATTCCACTCATTGCATGTTTGGTTAATCCAAGTGAAGGTCTTTTACTGATCCACGTGATAATAATGTTGAGCCAGCTTTTGAGATCATCAGCTAATAGAAAATCTCCGATACATCCATTGTGGTGTTGGTATTATGTGATGATGTGACTTTCGGACCGACATGCTCACATTCTGGATCAAGATATCTTCTCATCAGAGTAGCGGAAGTATTAGTTGATTCATGATATTGGCGTAGCAGCGTAGCGAAGCATGGAGTTAGAATATCAGAGTCATTGATGCACCAATCATGATATCTTTTGATATGAAAGTGTTGTGTGAGCATGCGGCTATGGATTGACCGCTTCATTACGATCACCGCAAACGTCGGGGTGTACCTGCATAAGACAGTTAGCAATAAAGCGCACGAAAGTGTCTTTGATCACTTTCGATGAATTGAGGTACACGGCCCACGGTTCCCCGTTGATCAGTACAAGTACTGCCTGTGATCAGGTATAATTCTGAAGAATTTCCTTGACAGGGTTTCGCAGCTGCTCTAGCTGTTCTCAAACCGGAACGTCTCAAAGAAGACAACACGGAGTGAGTGAACTAGCGAATTTACGTCCAGCTGATTGATGAAAAGAGATTTGAAAAACAATCGTGTATTGCTCAATAGAAATTGTTTTTGCAATATAACGAAGGTTTTAATGAAAATCAATGATCAATCATAAAACACCTTTTGATTTGAAAAGTTAGTACACGGTCGACGTGCTAATGAAAAGAGTTTTAAAGCACAAAAACCGGTTTTTCAAATGTATCCGTCAATCCATAACCCTGAACCGATTGATTCAAAAGATTGAGTCGCCCCATTGTTTCGTTCAGTTGTCACATGGTTGATCTATATAATAGATCTCACATGCCACCTACCAGGAGCTTGTTAGATGTTGGCTCCGGAAGGCTTTCCATCTTCACAGTGAATATGTAAGCACATCACTCGGATGTTACGGCAATACCACAAGGATAATGCGTAGGACTCAAGATATAATCTCTCTTTCCACATTGTGTGAAACAGAGAGTCTTCATTGAAAGTGTCCTAATGAGATTTATTGATGATCTCGTGGCTCTAGACTCAATTTGTGCATATTTGGATCCTATATCGGAGACTAGGGAGAGGGTCTCCTCCTTCAATATCAACAATCTCTAAGAGAAAGTCGATAGATAATGTCGGTTCCCCGTGAGAATGAAACAAGTCCTTTTAAGAGGAACTTGAGTGGTTTGGGAAGTTGAAGTGCAGTGCGTCACTGGGTCTATGACGTATTGTCTTCAATACCGATGTTACCATCAGTAGCACATGAATTGAACCCGGTTTCTGCCCTAAGGTTGAATAAATGGAGGGCTATTTGTTTTCACCCTTTTCTCATTCAATTCTTTTTAATTCTTCAACCCCTTCAGTGCTTACCGAGACTTCATAGCAAGAACCTTGTTGGGTTTATTCCAGTACTAGCTCAGTCTTAGTCCGCACTCTTCCCATATCTCATTTTTCTCCTTTTATCATCATACCTAAGAACTCTACACTAACTAGTGGATAGTCCCTGGGTAGATCCCTCCGGTTCTGGCGGATCATGGGAACACATACCTAACCTTATCGTCCTTATATCACCATACATAATGTAAAGTTGGTCGGTCTTTTTTTGGTATTGTTCATCTGCCATAGGAACCAATTGAAAACCAATTGAAGATCAATCCAGATACTTATGATATTTTATCAAAGCATTTTGTACCTGAATTGTTTTTGATATTTTTTGAAGAAGAACTCCCCCTCAACATGTGAATCAAGTATTTGAAATAGTTTTCCACACGGAGGCAAGAGAAAGAATTAACTTCTTTTGATTACCATTTAAAAAAATATCAACATCACTTCCCTAATCGAATCAAGTTTATAAGGCATTTTGGGGAAGGATGAGGTTTTCATGATTTTGCTCCCCCTCAATATGTGCCTCGAGATTGAAAAGAATTTTGCACATACTAGAGGGAACCTGCACCTTGAGATAAGTTATTACGTTTCAAATCATAGGTTTAAGATAGATGCTCCCCCTCAACATGTGCATGGAAAATTTGAAATCGTTTGTCATATGTGGGAAGGGGAGCTTGTACATCCTTATAAAACCATTTACCGAATTATCAGTTTAAATCCAATTTAAATCACACATTCTCCCCCGATCACAATTATCAAATCATTTGAGGTTTGTGATCTCTTATAGATTTAAATTGATTTGAAAGCTTTTAAGGAGAATTGTGACTTGATTATGAAAGCGTTTTAACTGATAATGATCGGATTTTAAGACTTTAGACTCCATTGATAAAACATGCTTGAATATTTTTTGAAAACAATTTAATGCCAAATAACTTTTTAATTTAATTGAAATCATTCTCCCCCTCAATCAATGACATAGGTTGTTGATTGAGAGATAGAGATTTTGACAAATAAGTCCTGATGATTATCAAAAATAGACACTGAGTTATTTTTCAAAGCAGTTAGTTTTCAGCAGATAAATGATTAAAGAATCCGAGCATGGAATTTTGAAAACATGATAAAGTATGGCTCTGTTCTTTCTTTGAAAAAGCGGGTTACTGCCTGAAATGACAATAAACCATTGTTTCTCTTTCTTTCAAAAATAACTTTTTTTGATTTTTTGGAATTCGAACAACATCTAAAGTCCCGTGTCATTCTTTGAATGACAGCGCAAAGACCGTAGATATTATCGAACCGAGAAAACGCATGACAAAATGACAATATTTTTTGAAGATTTTTCGAATTTTTCAGATTTTTATGGATTTTGAAGGTTTTATAATTTTGTATTTTGATTTTCGAATAGATATATACAAGAGATAAATTAGTTTAAGAGAATGATGAAATGAGTACCGAGATAAAGATATCGTTCAGCACGTTGTAGAAGAAAGGAATCAACATCTCTTGAACTTTCGCCACCAAAGCATTCGATGCTTCTAAGAAAATCGTCTGGACATGAGCCTTCTCAATTTGAATCTTTGGTAGCTTCCCCCCAAACCGACAAAAATCGAATAAAGACCATTTCCCTAAGAAGTTGAGTTGAATACAAAGCGGTCTCATTGATTGAAGCTCAGCACCCTAAAGAACACGAGAACACCGAAGTAACAAGTTGAAACATTGATCATCTCAGTGGTTATCAAATCCGGATTAACTGATTACGTCCGATCACATGAACCCTGTGCATCCCGATGTACACCTTACTCTTCGAGATTGACCAGTTGTCTATTTAGGGGAACAATATATCAACATCTTCATTTTACCAAGTGCATTCCAGTTATATAACATATAACCAATCAGCACATAATGTACACATGTACCCAACAAGAGTAGAGACGATGATATCCATGTAACATGTTGAGTCACTAATCATCTCTGTGGATGTCAACTCTGAAATAACTGAATTAGCTCGATCAAGTGAACATGTTGTGCATATAACCGAAAGCACTTTATCATAAACCATATATAAGATGCCGATAGGCAGTATCATCTCACGTTCCAAATATTCTTCTCACATTTCTTCCAACTGAACACTGAAGTAACATAAACCAAAGGTCTCCAGAGACCACTTCCCCAAATAGTTGGAATAATATATCCTTCCCCCAAATGGTTTTGATACCTCAGAATCAGCAAAACATAATATATCCATAAACTTGAAATCTTGTGAGAAGAACTCAAATAGCCCAAATGAATCCTGTGAGAATCAACTGCTACATAAACTCTCTCCGACTATCTTTATCAACCCATATGTAGACAATTTGAAGTGACCACTGTTGAAGAAAAACTCAATATACCAAACTTGAAACTGAAGTCGAATTTTCCCGCATTTGTGTCTTAAGCTTGCACTTAAAGATGGAAGAACGGTGTCGAGAATCTATGCTTCAAGCAAATCTCTAAGTACTCACACTCAAACAAGGTATGAGACATTAACACCTCTTGATATTATCCACATCGTCATCTGCATGTGACACTGAGTAAAACAACGTAACTCCTAATAGTGATAGTTAACTAGGTCTTCAACCATCCACTCCTACTGCTGGTAACTAGATAAACCAAGCCTTCAACTCAAATTCTTAAGCCCGAGCAAGTTATCAAATAAGAACGCGCCTTTGTGAAGGTCAACTTCAATCTCAAATAAGTGATAAATGATTAACTCTGAAGTAATCAACTTGTGTCAAATGCCCAACATGTGAATAAACATACAACCGGATGTACATTCACCCACTGAATGAACCGGAACAAATGATGCCTCAACATCAATGTATTCTTCCTAAAAGTATTCATGTAGAGACTGATCTGGAGGATACACCAATAACTTCGAGCGGATGAGGTAGACATTTTCCTTGAAGTTCATGTGGTTGATTTATAGCATGCACGATAAGAGGAATAATAATCCATGAAGATTTGGCAAAGGAATACCAAAGAGTTGATCATTATTCATGAACAATAATCCGTGAATATTTGGCAAAGGAATACCAAAGAGCGGATCATTATTCATAAGTGCAACTGCAATATTATGATAATCATTATCAACGCCTTGAGGAATAACTGGAGATTGGGCTTTTTGAGTAGTCTGAGTTGTACTTCTTTGATGATCATCAAACATATCTTGAACTCATGAATCACATATTCTTTGATGATCATCAAATATTCGCTAGCGGTTGTAAATACTCATCAAACATATCTTGAACCAATGAATCCCAAACAATAAATCCCATTTATCCTTAGTGAGTGAAACATTAGGCATTGGAGGAGAGTCATCAAACTTTAAGTCGTATAACCATTATTCAAACATCCATCATCATTTAGTATATTCACTCTTCTCCCCCTCAAAAATTGCATCCGAAGTTGCCATTTTTGATGTAGCAAGTGAATAAGAATATACATTAATGAATGTAGATCCACTTGATGACTGAATGAGCATGGGAGAAACATGAAACTTGTTGATGAAGAATGTCGATGAGAATGGTCATAAACATGAAGATTTCTCTTCTTCTGAAGATAAAGCGCCCTGAAGCGTACACTTTTCTTTTCTTTGAGGAACGGGGCCTGAAGTGTTATCTGCAGACGCCATAATGATGAAGTACGAGGCATGAACTGTTGTGTTCATACGTCATTGTTTAGAGCCCAGTTATATGTTTAGAGCCGCCCGAATCTAAATACCAAGGGACGACTTGTACGACCTGCTTTGGATAACATGACGAGACAGAGAATTGGAAACATTGGATCCCCACGTGCTCATGGGGTCCTTTTGGTTAGCACAAACAATCTTTGAATCAGCAGAAACCCTAGGTGCAATGTCATTGTTACTAGGAGCTGAACTAGTAGAAACATCGGACTTAGTCGAGGGACATTTTGTGCTTAATGGGATTATTCTACCAGTTGGCTTCCAAACCTTAACAGGCACTACTCTAGGCATAGTGGGTCTAGTTAAGGGGCAAGGTTTTCCATTCGTGAGTATTCGACCTGTTGGCTTCCACTGAAATCCTACATTGATAAAAACCTTCCCTGTAGGTTTCCAGGATTACTTAATCTGTTTCGCTCTCCAAACTTTCTTAACTGGGTTATGAATCTTAGACCTCAGAAATAACACATCACATTTATCATGATTACCAGAAATTAAACAATTTTTGCATGTTTTGCAGACATCATAAGGCCTCGAATTAATTTTAGTAAGCTTAGAGCTAATACTAGAACTAACACGATTCTTTTTGTTCAAATCAGACTTCTTGTCCCTATGGTGTTCTTTCACTTCCTTATCATGATCACTTAGCTTCTAGGTTTTGACCCGCTAACATTAGTGTCAATCTTAACATCTGTAGAAGTAACGATGGGAACATTACATGGCTTCACTACTTTTTGCATTCCTGGTCTAGAAGTGCTGGGATCTGAAATTCTAGGAGGCACATCACAGGTTGCTTGCTTGAATTTCAACATGGAACAAGGCATATCAAGGGTCACATGCTTGGCTTTAGGCATAGAACAGGGCATCACAGCTTTGCCTTTTGCACCTAAGGATAAGGATTTAGGACATGTTGCAATTACACATTCTAGCAGCTCTTGAGATCGTTTGGCCTGGAGGCAAGCAAACCTAACTTCACTATCAAGAGGTTTGTTAATGAAATCCTCTTCGACAATCTCACAGAGACATTCTAGACTATCCTTAAGGTAAGCATAGTAGTCATGAAAAGCATGTTCATTATTCCTAAGATGAGGAGGAATATATTTAACTGTCACAGTGTGTTTGCAGTCTGAGGGTGACTTTGAGACAACATTCTTATTGAAAACAAGTGGCAGGTTCCCATTTCCCTGACTTCTCAGATTCTCAATTTCCTTTTGTAAAGACGTTATTTTTTCGTTGTTTTGGTCACGGGTGACTTTCATTGAATCATATAACTCTTTAAAGTGTCGTTTAACTTTTTCATTTTCTTCGAGAAAACTCTCGTTTTCCTTTTGTAATGCATTGACTAAGTTTTGAAGATGAAAAGTTTGAGAGTACTGAGAATCTAAAGGAGGAGGCATTTGGGATCCAGTCACTTCCTTCTTTTCACCTCTCGGTTGTGAGACTTGGGTTTTCAATCTTCGATCGTGTTACAATGAGCTCGAATCTGTTCATCACGTTTGCTAATTTCAAAAACTGCATCAAATTCAGGAGCATCCAAGGATGTCTTGACATTTGAGGTTTTAGCATTTTCTTTTAGATGTTGATATTTTAATTGCAAAGCAAGATGCTCAACTTCCAATTTAGAAAACTGTTTCACTAGGTTATCATGATCATCCTGTTCAATTTTCTCATGCAATTTAGAATTAGTTTTTTCGAGCTCAATGACACGATCATGGGAGACTTTCAGAGCAACAGATAATTCATGAAATTGAGAAGCATTAATGGAACAATTCGTAGCAATGTAAAACACATCTTGAGTAATACATTCAGAAATAAGATTCTCATTCAAGGTATGCAAGTTCTTCCTCTCAATCTCATTATATTTTAATTCTCGCTCATAGTTACTAACCTCAACTATCATTGCATCAAATTCCTTTTCCATTTCTTTAATATCTGATTTTATCCCCTTTTTAAGACTCTCAAAATGATCTTTTAGTTGTTTAAAGAAAGGCATGACCTCAGTTAGATAGCATTCTTTTGTTTGCTCAAAACTCCTTTCCCCTTCAGTTATCCTAGTGGGTGTGATCCTTTTCTTACAAGTTTTCTCAAAATCGAAAAATAGTTGAAGAATAACATATTGACTGATTAAGGTCTTGCTCTTAGTGGCAATAGTTCTAGGAACTAAATGCATTGGTGTATTTGGAGGATACACAGTCGCTTTAGGGAATTTCCTACAAGGGGGATTCTTTTCAACAAGATTTTCAGCTTTTTGCAAGTCCATATCCTTTTTCCAGAACACTTGTTCAGGGGTCAATAGAGTCTGAGGCTTAAACATGTTTAAGGATATCCAATTTTCCTTAGTGTAATCATGGGGTTTTATCGTTATCTTGTTCTTTTTACACTCGGGATCTTCTAGCTTCTTATTCATTTTCTCCCTAGTGACTTCATCTGATTTCTTATCTTCCTCGGTGCACTCAGTAGCAACTAGGTTTCTGTCTAGGCTTAAGGATCTCATTACCATCATACAGTACCTTATGAGCTTCTCTAGCCTTTTACAAGCCTCAGGGTTTGGTTCATCAACTAAGGCAACACTATGTTTGTCACTTAGAACTCTATGCTTAGTGATCATGTGAGCAGTCTGAATGGTGTTTCCTTGTGCGTACAACTTATTTTCAAGCTTGTTTTTCAAAGTCTTTAGATTAGAAAAATCATTCAAAAGTTTTGACTCCTTAGCACTAAATTCTTGCTTAAGTTCTTGTTTTTGCTTAGCAGTTTTAGAAAGCTTTTCTTGTAAGGAATTTAACTCTTGTTTTAATACTTCTTCTCTAAACCTACTTTTTCTAATAGTTGTGCGTATTTGGACATCCATTTCCTGCTCACGGGTGGTCAACTCAAACTTAGCATTTGTTCATAAATAGCAACCTGATCCTTATATATGTTAAGCTCGGTGGTAAGGGAATCATCAGGCACAAATGCAGCATACTCATGCAGTTCATAATCATCATTTTGAGTAGAAGATGCACAACTAGGTACAGCAGAAACTTCCATGCAACTTACCTCGGCATTGACATGCACAGGCTGTGACGGGTGCATCATCTCTATCTTGGGTACATCCGAAGCTTCCATGGAGTGTTCCTTTGCATTAACTTGCACAGGTTGTGTGTGGTGCACCTCTCTCTCTTGTGAATTTGAGCACGAAGATTCCATTTTGCATTATCGACTCATCAATTTTTGTTGTCACTGACATTCTGCATTCAGCAACACCCGATACTTCAACAGAAACATTACCCAACTTATCACAACAATCTTTCAACTGCACATGACACTCATTCACGTTTTCATTCTTTTGAGCAGATTCTTCAATGTATTTTTTCACATTATCCATGAGTTGGATAAATGTCTCAATGAATTCCTGAATTTCCATTCCAGTATGTTTTTTGAAGGAAATTCCAGTCAAATGTTGATCGTAATTTGCTGAATATTCCCCATGATGAATGGTGAAATTGTTTGTAGATTACTTGAAGAGCTGCACTGGAACCATCCTTTTGAACCTTTTCATTGGTAAGTTGCAGCTTTAAATGTTCTAAGTTCAACAGCAAGCTTCTTTTCAATGTAGGTAAGTCTGGCGGAAAAAGAGCACTACATGTTCGATCCCCAGCTATGGATATCAGTTGTATGAGGTGCAGATGAAGTAGATAGGGCTCAATCTTGCATTCCATTTGCATGGCATTCTGTAGCAGGTGCAATTCATTCTCATTGTACTCAGAACATGAAGATCTCACATCCTCATTGTTTAATTCAAACATCTTTAATCGTTCAGTGTAGCAATCATTAACATTATTGTCCACAGCATCATACAATTTAAGCACTTCTGAAATCACTGGGTCAGTAGAGTAAGACATGATGTGGTGGAATGCACGGGATTTTACAAGTCTATGATTTAAACCGAGAAATAGAATCTTTCGCGGGATTTTACTAAAATCAAGACCAAACCGGTAAGCAATGACCAATGGAATGTGTTAAGATGAATGATGGATCGACACAATGATAGACAATTGTGTGTTAGGTCTTATGATTGTTTGTGGGATAAGCAGAGATGTTGTTTGGTTGTGATTTGAGTTGGTTGTTGCACGATTTTATGGAGAAATTTCGATCTAAAATCTTAAAAGCTCAATAACTTCCTTTCGGAGAGGATTTGGGCCTCGAAAAATTCCTTTCACAACATCGTTGTGAAACCTCACAATATTCAGGCTGTTCCGGTCGTTTTGACAGGTATTTCGCTGAAAACGGAGTTACGGATCAAAAGTTATGGCCGTTTGAAGTTGTGACGTAAAAAGTCAACTTTGGTCAAACCTCTTCTTCGTAAAAATCAACCAAGTCGCTATAACCCTTGAACCAAGTTGCTAAGCACCAAGTCGCTAAGTAGCAACTCGCTAAATCACCAAATCGCTAAGCACCAAGTGGCTACACAGTCAAGTCGCTAAACAGCAACTCGCTAAGGTCCAAGTCGCTAGAAGATAATGCACCAAGTCGCTAACACCTAATTCGCTACACCCCCAAGTCGCTAAAGTCCCAAGTCGCTAGACAAATGCAAGTCACTAAGTAGTAACTCGCTAAGCCTCAAGTCGCTAGCAAAATTTTGGCAACAATTCGCTACTCAAGTCGCTAAAACTTCAAGTCGCTAAAGAGCAACTCGCTCTGAGACCAAGTCGCTACCCGTAGTGGAGAGTCCACTACTTGTCCTGTTAATCGCTAGGTCTAAGTCGCTAGCTCCAAAACTGTAACTCGCTAAAAAATTGTGAAGCAAGTCGCTACGAAGAAAGAATTCCGTGTGTCAAGTCGCTAGCAAGAAAAATCACATAAACATCACTTTTCAATCCAAAAACAACCCAACCAAGATGATTCAAGCTTACCAAATGAAAACCTAAACACTTGTGATGATTCTAAACATAAAAGTACTAACAAAATCCAAGCTTTAACACAAGAAATCAACCAAATGATGCACAAACCACTAAACTTTTTCAAACTCAAAAACCACCTAAAAACCACTAGAAATCCAAAGATGTGCAAGATATGATCTAACCATGGCTCTTGATACCAATTGTTGGATATAAGATTTCACATACACATCAAACCATAACACAAAGTGGGCGTATAAAGTGGAATTCTAGAGAGAGAAAGTTAGAGGTTTAGGGAACTTAGTGAGAGAAAGAAGAAATATTATTATGAGCTCCAACTCTCTACCTTGGGAGGTAGAGAGTATTTATAGTCTTACATAAATCGCCACACAACGGGCTGTGGATCAGGCATACAGTGGGTAAAGACCCGTCCGTCCTCCACGGTGTTACTAAACAAAATACTACTTAACTAAATATAACTATGACTACGAGCATTCTAACGATTACATATACTTGAGGTGATCGACTCTTTAATACCGGGAATTTCTAATTCCTAACATTATTCAACAAAATCTTTACAAGATTGGGAAACGGTTGACACAAATCTGAGATTCGTTGTAACTTTTTTTTTTTTTTTTTTTTCATTTGAGGCATGAGTCATGGTAGATTGATAGTTGTTGGAGTTAGGATAGTTTAAGAAGATGGAGTTGGATACGGATTTGTTGTTGGTACTTCACTTGGGTGATGATGGTTGAATAGAACCTGAGGTCGAGTCTTGTGGTATTTGGTTATAGAGTGTAGTGGTCAAAAGGTCAACAACTCGCTTTGGATAGTCAAGTCCATCTATTATCAACTCGCTTTAAAAAAAAAACGATTAGCCAACTCGCATAAGTGTGTCAAGTAGCATGACAAGTCGCATAGATGCTATACATCAACTCGCATAAAATTATGCGAGAAACTCGCATCTGTTTCATTGAACCTGGACAGAATCTTAACTCGCATTTTTTATCAGATTAGACAACTCGCTTAAAAGCAAGTTGCAACTCACATCCAAGAAATTCCGACCAGATTTTCGTCCATGTTTCTCAACCCAGAAAAGTGCATATAAAAAGCTTTACTTTTTACCCATTTAGACCATATACTTGAC
Source organism: Chrysanthemum makinoi (assembly GCA_910596185.1). Lineage (NCBI taxonomy): Eukaryota > Viridiplantae > Streptophyta > Magnoliopsida > Asterales > Asteraceae > Chrysanthemum > Chrysanthemum makinoi. Next base: position 119,246,900 of record OU343223.1, on the reverse strand, counting down.
CACAAGTAGACCAGGTTCACGGAATACAAAGCTGTCTCAAAAGATTATTACCAAAAAAAACTATTTGGACAATACATTGACACAAAGCGATGGATGGTACAAATGAAAAAGGCACAAGACAGAATGTAACCATGAGATATACAAAAGCCAGACTAATTTATCAATAAGAATAAGACACATGAAATGAATTCGAATGATAGAAGTTGATAAAATCAGTTAATGACATGATATACAAACCACACAACTCGCAACAACCAATGGTACACAAACATGATACGACCCTCATGAATCAACACAAACACAACAACCTAGCCTCTGATGCCAATTGTAGGATCATGATATTTATGTTGTTTAGATGATTCGGGTGGTCTAGGATGATGATAGTATATGAATGCCATTGTTAGAGAGATGAAGAGAGTTGAGAGGGAATTCTAAAGAGATAAACAAAAGTGTAAAAGGTTAGATTAGAACTTCCAACCCTCTACCTTGGAAGGTAGAGGGTATTTATAGGTTACAAACAAAACGACCTCCTGACGGCCTGTGGATCAGGTATACAGTGGGTAAAGACCCGTCCTTCCTCCACGGTGTTACACTATGCTAAAATAAACTAATAACTAACTAATAAACTGATAAATAACAATATGTCTACGAGCTAACATATGCTAGACTATAGATGGGGTGACCGACACTTCACTATGGAATTTCCAATTCCTAACACTTCTAGAGAGGAAGAAAGAACTATCAACAAGAGAACTTCAGTAGTCTTGATGATGACGAAGCTAGGCAACTCATGGACTTGAGCTTGCTGGACTTCAAGAGGTGGTGATCTCGCCTTTAAGAGGAACCTAGAGAATCACACAAAAACAAACACAAACTACATAGAAAGATCCTTTGGATCTGATGTTAGAGAGTTTACAATACTAGGAGAAAGTATGTGTAGAAGTGGCAACTTACAATGAAGAAATGGCTCACTATTTATAGACAAAAACATGCTACTATTCCACGGATCCCATGCTTGAGGGATCCGTCTAGTGTATTCCTAGGGATCCGTAGGACGCTCCCCCTAAATGGGTTGTGGTTCATGGATCATGGATCATGGGTTGTAGGCTTTGATCCATGGGTATCCAAATAGATATAATGTATCTAGAAGATGCAATGCATCTAGTCAATGGGTCATGGGTTAGCTCCATGGGTCATGGATAATACCCATTTTGTCTTATGCATGATGTCATGCAATGGGTCATGGGTTATGGATCATACTCCATGGGTATGGGTCATGGACTTTGGGCTTTACTCAACTACATTCAATGTATTTAGTCAATGGGTCAAATACTTAGATTTCTACCCATTATATTACCCATTATAATACATACTAAGTATGTATATATCTACCCATTATGTAAACACTAGTTGTTATACATATGCATTACTATAACATGAAAACACTATTACTTGTTTATATAAAGACGTAAGTGTGTTAGTAAACTATTGGCTCAAACCATTTACGTATTTTATTTGTTTCGTTAAAATGATTTTACGTTTGTTATCGACAAAACATTAGAAGATCATAATATAAATAAACATTTTCTGACTTATTTGTATTAACAATATCCCCCTTTTTGTTGATGACAAAACATAAGATTATTTTAAGGAAAAACTAAAATTCGTAAAAGTTTGAATTGGAGTTTTTACTCTATTCTCCCCCTTTTTGTCGAAACAAAAAGAGCGTCGAAAAGAAACTAACACATTGTTTTTAGAAAAACATGTGAAAAGATAAAATACGAAAAATAGAGAGTAAGGGAAGAGAAGTATTCTCGTCTTAGCTCCCCCTTGACGAGTCCATCCCTTTGTGAGGGCGTCAAGTAAGTAGGAATACTAAGCGAGTGCATTGCAATTATGTTTGCAAATGGTTTCGTCCTTTTTGACGAACATGCTCCCCCTTGACGAGTGCTCCTTTGTGAGGAGGAGGTCAAGTAGTTATTGTAATCCTATGTGAAGGTATTACAAATGATTTTTCAATTGTTTTGCTTTGACAATAAACTCCCCATAGCTAAGGGTGTCAAAGTCTTCATGTGTATATTGAAAATCTACAAAACAAAGGTTAGAAAACAAGTATATGATGCATAATTTCCTGCAAATAAGACTCAAGTTAGTAATAAAAAATCTTCGGTTGCACGGATCCCATGGTTCCTCTCTTGGAGGGATCCGTCTAGGCTAACATGAGGGATCCGTCTGCCTGTAAGCTCAAGACAGCAATGTTGATGTAAAATATGGTGTTAACATCAACAAGAGTTATGCATTAAGGCACCAAACATATTCTCAAGACAATATGGCATATAACATGTAATTTCATTTAATAAAACTAGATGAATGATGTACATAACTCCAAAAACTAAGAAAATGAATAACACATGGATTAATATTCCTAAACTATCTAAGTTAAGCTTAAGACTAGGACACCACTTGAATCCTTAAGCTCAAGGTTGTTTAGGTTTGTTGATCTCATCGAAACATTCGAGGAGGTGATAGAACATGAAACGTTGCTTTTCACGTAATTCATGTATCAAGCCTTCAACATGTTGACAATGATAACAATCTTTGTCATGGCTCGGAAATGGTGGTGGTAGAAATGAAATGGCTTGAGATGGAAGGTTTGGTTGAGGTTCCACAAGAGGAGGAGGGTTAAGTGAGGAAGTTTGAGGATTCTCAAAAGAAGGAGGAATTTGTGGAGGTGGTTCAACCAAAGGTGGTGGTGGTGGAATATGTGACGAGGATGGTGGTAGAGAGGTATCTACTTCCATGTGATTGGGTGGTTGACTTTGATGATTCCTCATAATCCAAAAGGGATTATTTGAGGGTGATGGAGAAAAGGATGCCGGTGCTAGTGTCGATTCAACACCTTGATTTTGTTGCGCTATTCTCTCTATTGAGGAGAATGTTGGCAATGATGGAGGATGAGATGGCCTAGAAGGCAAGTCCTCTAAATTGTAGAGATGTGGTGATGAGAGTGATGTGGTGAATGATATGGCTCTTGGCGCTAATGGTGATGGTTTATTGGAAATAGGAGTGTTTGGTTTAGGAGGTATAGTGGTGTTTGGTAATGGTAGTTTTGTGGGAACAATCCTTTTAGGGATTGGTTTGATTGGTTGAGTTGGTGGAGGGGAAATCTTAGCATTTGTGGATTTAACGGGAGATGATTCGGTTGAAGAAATTTCGTGAACAACACGAGCAAGTTTCTTGGGTGGTCCTTTGGTGGATGAGTTAGAACTAGGAGCTTTCCTCATGATGAGATAACAAAAGGTTAGTGAGATATAGGCTTCTAGTTGCTGAGAATTAAGTTGTAGATGATGACTTAGAAGTCCTAACAAGATGGTTTATAAAGGGAAGGATTTCGCAAGTGCATTCAAGGCTTAAACCACTAAGATCCTTTTGTAATGTAATGATTTCCATGCACAAGAGTCAACTTCAGAGTTGCAGTGATCAAGGAGGTTAATTAAAACAAGATGGAGTGTTCAAGTCAGCAAGGAGAGCTTGCAATGATTGTTTTAACTAGGATTAGCTGAATCTGTCAGCCGGTTCCCATGGTTCCCTCTAATGACGGATCCGTCTATGCTAATCCTAGGGATCCGGCGCTCAGCAGCCAAGAAAAGAGGAAAATGATGTTTGTAAGGTCTAGTACCTATACATCTTGAGTGTTTCAGTCATCTTAAGTGTCTTAAATGAAAGGGGACTTAAATGATCAAGGGAAATGAGTGATGGTAGCTAATGATTGCCTTTTATAGAAGTAAATGGGACTTTATGAGAACCAATGGGTGATCAAAGATGACACTAGGAGATTTAAGAGTGTCAAATGGTGTTAAATGATCCTAGAGATCAGATGGAAACTTAGGATAAATTTGGAAAATTCCTTAAAAATTATAAGAAATGAAAAACTAGTTTTTTACCCATTTTGAGGTAAGGATGACTAAAATCAATTTGCTAAAATTGAGAGAAATATCAAGCTAAGTGAGGAACAATGTGTGAGCATTGGAGCGGAAATATGGTGAGTTTAGGTGAATTGATAAATCACGAGGCTTTTGAATTTGATCCTAAGTTAGCTATGAGTGTGTGTGAGACCTACTGAGCTTGAGGAAGACTTAAGTGGTCCAAAGGCATTATGTTTAGCTAGTATGAAGTGGTCTAGTGGAATGGTTTGATGTGTGGAGGTCTGTAACTGCATTTCTATCTACCTAGATCCTACGGATCGCTAGATGGAGGGATCCGTCTAGTATAAAGTGAGGGATCCGACTCCTACAGATCAGTAGCATTACAGAAGGTGTGCAGTTTTTGCACTATATTATGCATACTCATTGCTACGAGTTTCTACTGTACGTGAACAACAAAATAAGTAAATATCTCATAATTCATAACACGAATATGAGTAATAACAATAATAGCCAAGCAAACAAGGTAAATCTTGCACAAACATAAGCATCCATTGTAACTTGATAAAAGAAATGTCTAAGACAACCATAATCCTAATGTCTCTTTCGTCAATCTCTTCTCTTCCTCTTTCCTGACGTCATGAGGTAGTTAGTTAGGCATTGGATCATACCCTGTTAGGAATTAGAAAATTCAGTCGTTAAAGTGTCGGTCACCTCAAGTATATGTATTCGTTAGAAAGCTCGTAGTCGTAGTCATGTTATGTTAATGAGTAGTTAGTTAAGTAACACCGTGGAGGAAGGACGGGTCTTTACCCACTGTATGCCTGATCCACAGCCCGTTGGTGGTGTTTGTTTGTAAGACACTATAAATACCCTCTACGTCCCAAGGTAGAGGGTTGGAGCTTTCAATACCATTTTTTTTGTTTCACATAGTTCCCAACTCTCTTCCCTTTCTCTCTCTAACTTTCTCTCTCTAAACATTGTGAACGCTCCATATGGTTTGTGCTTTAAAGTGTTTGTGAAATCCTATATCTTACAATTGGTATCAAGAGCCATGCTTTGATCACTCATCTTTCATGCTCTTTGTTTTGGTGGATTTCATAAGGTTTTTGGGGTTGTAAGTGTTTTGAAGAGTTTGAATCACTTGGACAATTTCTAGTGTTAAAGTTTGAATTTTGATTGTACTTTTGTGTTTAGGATCATCATATGTGTTTAGGTTTTGAATTGGAAGGCTTAAATCATTGTGGTTTGGTTGTTTTTGATTGAAAAAGTGGTTGTTTTTGAAAAGTGTACGAAGCGAGTTGCGCCACGGTGTTGCATTTCTTGGAAGCGAGTTGCTTTGTTATTGAAAGCGAGTTGGTATAAGCGACTTGGCTATTAAGCGAGTTGTATTAGCAGCGAGTTGGTATATGCGACTTGGTTATTAAGCGAGTTGTTTCTTCAAGAGACTTGAGTTTTAAAGTAACTTAGCTATTAAGCGAGTTGTAGTGTCAGCGAGTTGGTTTAAGCGACTTGGTGGTTAAGCGAGTTGTCACTGTATGCAACTTAGCTATTAAGCGAGTTGTTTCTTTAAGCGACTTGAGTTTTAAGCGACTTGTCTTTTAAGCGAGTTGACGTTTTAGCTACTTGTCTATTGAGACTTGTCACTTCTTCGTGCTACATTTTTACGGTTGTTCTTTTGGTTTAGTAAAATCTCGTGAAAGAATCAATTTCCTGATTTAATCAAAGAATATTAAAATCCCGTAGAACTAGTAATCATGTCAAATAACGTGCCTACTATCGTTTCTTCTGTAGCTGAGGACGTTCAAGCAGCTGGATCAGATACTCGTCCACCTATGCTTGACAGAACTGATTATGACTCATGGGCTCAAAGAATCAGGTTGTACTGTTTGGGAAAGTATGTGTAGAAGTGGCAACTTACAATGAAGAAATGACTCACTATTTATAGACAAAAACATGCTACTGTTCCACGGATCCCTTGCTTGCGGGATCCGTCTAGTGTATTCCCAGGGATCCGTAGGACGCTCCCCTTAAATGGGTTGTGGGTCATGGATCATGGATCATGGGTTGTAGGCTTTGATCCATGGGTATCCAAATAGATACAATGTATCTAGAAGATGCAATGCATCTAGTCAATGGGTCATGGGTTAGCTCCATGGGTCATGGATAATACCCATTTTGTCTTATGCATGATGTCATGCAATGGGTCATGGGTTATGGATCATACTCCATGGGTATGGGTCATGGACTTTGTGCTTTACCCAACTATGTTCAATGTATTTAGTCAATGGGTCAAATACTTAGATTTCTATCCATTATATTACCCATTATAATACATACTAAGTATGTATATATCTACCTATTATGTAAACACTAGTTGTTATACATATGCATTACTATAACATGAAAACACTATTACTTGTTTATATGAAGACGTAAGTGTGTTAGTAAACTATTGGCTCAAACCATTTACGTATTTTATTTGTTTCGTTAAAATGATTTTACGTTTGTTATCGACAAAACATTAGAAGATCGTAAAATATAAATAAACGTTTTTACGGCTTATTTGTATTAACACAAGTGATACATCCTTTTGTCAAGGGAATTTTAGATACAAACCTAGTAGAACTAGGATTAGGTTTGACAAACTTAAATCTTTTATCCGAAATATTCAAGTAAGTTTAACTTGCGATCGCAATTGTTAAATGTCATATCCGAAACAGCATATTCAAGCCTTTTAACAACATATGTTAAAACGCTCATCCAAAACCTAAAAGCTAACATCAACCTTCGGGTCCCAAAGGACTCACGAGTTCTTTCATTAAGGGATTTGTAGTTTCTTTCATCCTCGTCTGAATATACATTCCTTGAGATCAAGTATATTCTTTCCGTATGTCCCTTTCATCCCCATAAATTTGTCATAGTATTTTACCGTCAAGCTAACCTCATATATAATGATGATCAAACTTTATCCATTCATTTTAGGATTGAAAACCAACATATTATCCTTTCTTGCCAAGAGTCCGTTGATACTCTCTTTCTTCCGAATAACGAGGAATATGCCTATACGAAGATTGATATTTTCAAGTCTTTTCTTTTTTGTCGTCAATCTTGATCACCAAACCTCAATCAACTTGAAGCCACCCTTATGTTCCAAATCGAGTCTCACCCACACATTTACCACTGTTGTGTCGATTAAATACTTTATTCTTTTAGATTCTAAACCCTGCTGTGAATCAGCACCATAGGCCTTGCTTTATGCCTTTCAAAACCCCGTTCAACACTCTCATACTAAACACATCGAAATACGTCATCACTTCCTTTGCGATAACGTTCAAAAAGGAAACATTTCTATTGAGAAAGTTCCTTCCCATGACAACATCGCTGACATCTTAACCAAACCTCTCAAACGATAATCCTTCAACTATCTCCGTCTAGGTCTAGGAATGATGTAACACATTCCGTAAGTCTCGTCTAATGACTACTCAAATATTTCACTAGAAATATTAAAGTCATCCATTAAGTCTCGTCTTATGAATGTTTAAATATTTCTTTGGAAATATTAAGGTCATCTCTATTCGTCTAGTCTCGTTAGTTAAATCCTATTAGAGTTATCCCGTAAGATAATTTATTAGGTATAAATTCTCTTATCGTGTCAAAAAGTCTCACTAAATCAGCAAGATTTATTCGTCAAAAATCAAAAATGGAAACGAATCTTGCAAGAACAGTCCACGGCACCATTAAAAATGGGACGGTACCACTACATTTAGCGGTACCGTCGGACCGTTTCCTGCTGAGATAGTTTATTTCGTTTTCTTTTTTCACAGTTTCAAAAACACTATCAAAATCCACTTGCTACAGTCTTGAATCAGAACCGTCTCTTATCTGAATAGATTCGGATTATCTTTTGATTCCTTAGCTTTTTCACTTTCACAACCTTTTAGAATCACTGTTGGGTTTTAGGTACCACGGCTAGAAGACTGGAACCACTGCTCAAGACAAACCACGACTAGTAGAAACATGGATCCACTGCTAATGTAATCAAAGCACTGTTAGTTAGTTGTATCGGTTTAACTTGTAATATTCTAGAAGGTCTTGAGTAGGTCGAATTGTATTTAGATAAGTATGGTAATTATATTTTTCTTGTAGAATACGTAATGTAGATTGTATAGGACTCCTTAGCCTATAAAAGGAGGTCCTAGGTTAGAGTTAGATATACCTATTAGATATATCTAAAGTCGATACACTTCAAGGTTGTAAAACTGTAAAACCCGAAAATCTAAAAAGCATAAAAAGACTATTTTGCCCCTCTAATTTAAAATTTATAAAATACATAAAATACGCCATACTTATTAAATGTTAATTTAATCTCACTTATAAATGATTGACAAACTTAATGTACGAGGTCATTAAAAATAATTACGTTACGTCTAAAATATAAACCTTACGCTACCAAATAAACATGGGCCGAAATTTAATTGATCTTATAAATTTAACTTTGACCCATCTTAACTTGGATTTGGGCTTGGCCCTTTGTTTCCTTTTCATGGCAAAACCAAACTCCCTATATATATCTCCCACTTTTTTTTGTTACCCTACGCTTCACAATAATTCGCTCATACAAAAAACCCTAGTCTCTCAAAAAGTGACGGCAAAATATCTTGGTCTTTTCTTCCATTCGATTAAGCAAGTAGGAAAAGAAAAGGTGCTGTGATCGCGAGACTCGACTCGTTAATTGTTGTCTTCTTCCATTCGCTCAACCAGGGGTTTGCATACTTAAACTCAATACAACTTTCTTCTTGTTTTCTTGTTTTATTTTCTTTCTGTCGTGAGGTCCCATATGAAACATGCATGCATCAACTAATTCCTCACATGGATAATATGTTATAATAATGATACTTGTCTCATGGAATCATAAACTGTGATCACTAATATATGAATGGGGTATATAAGTAGTTCGACCCCATGTTTAGTCATCATTCAACAGAGCCTGTTCGACCCGTATTCGACCCTCCTTGCATGCATGCTAATCGACTAGTCACATAAATCATAACAAGAATCATATAGCTATCTAATATGTCATGCCTTTATTCGACCCATGTGTGCCTTGGCTATGAATCTGTTTGAAAACCCATAACCATGCCATCTATATTTTTTTGCTGTTTTAAAACCTATTTAACCCATATGCTTACACTATTATTTGAAGCCACTTTGACCCTCCTCAAAAGCTGTTCGACCTACTTTAGTTCGACATGTATAACCAACCTTTTGAATATGTTCGACCATATATCGCATGCCATCTCACGTTAGTGTTTTCATATTAAACCATATGAGTGCCGCATGGAATTATGTAGTGGAACCCATAAGAGTATAATGAGAACCATGCATGTCTTAACTATATCTTGTAAATCACGTAGACCATGCACTGTTACAATGAAAAATTAAAAAACAATGACATATGATTTATGCACTTTCATCTTATATCATAAATACATGATAGTTCACTAAATATATATACACGTTTAGATGTTGGTCGCCTTGTGTCGCACATAAATATTTAAAAACGTCTCGTTTTGGTTAGCTTGTGTCGAATGGATTTGTTTGGCCCTGTGGGGGTCACGACCTAGGTAGCATAAAGGGAGTCGAGGTACATGTATGCCTAAGGTGGTTCGTTTTAGTCGCGGTGTAAATACTCGTACTAAAGGGGTCTTCGTTTTGTAACCCGAATACGATGCGTCTTCTTTGAATTCATTAAGAGTTCTTATTGCATGTGAAATTCCTTTTAATTCAATATATTCACGTAGCTTAGGTTTCTTTTAAATCTAGATTTGCACTTTAAGCCCAAACTTTGGTAATTATCACATTTAGACCCTAATCTTTGCTATAATGACATATAAAACCTTAAACTAATATATTAAACCTTTAAGATAACCTATTGACAGTTGTAAACCTCATGTTTGATTAATTACGAATGGTAACCCTGAAGTTAACGAAGTTACTGATTATGGAAACTTACTAAAATAGAAAGTACTTAAAATGGAAAGATTACTAAAAGGTGGAAACCTGCTAAAAATGGGAAGCCGTCTAAAAACGAGTAATCTAATTCTCATGGAGCGTTACCTAATTCATCAGACTTAAAAGTAATACGTGGTATTTAATTTGTATAGGTTCTGCGAAGAAGGAGTGATCCTTGGCTTTCTGTGTTTCTTGCTATTGTTAGTTTTGCTTTTGGAATAAGGTACAGATATTCTGACCTTTTCAGTAAAGGTTTCTCATGATTTTTCTTTCTTTGGCCTTTTCTCTTACGCTTATTAGGGTTTCCTATGCCATTGCTATGAATCCCTTCTATTTGTCTGATCCTCTGTTTGTCTGAACTTCTATTTGTTGAACCTTGCTATATCTGATTTGTACTTTCTGATTTGGACCTTATGATTATGAACCTTCTGATATGTATTTCTGTTTGCCCTGTATGATTACCTATGATCTGTGTTATTTCTGACATTCTGTTTGACCTAAGTTAGTTTGACACCGGAGCCATTATTTCACTAGGCATGGGGGTTCCATGTCCGTGTCGATGATGCACCTCGACATGACTCTAGGGCGTAGAGTGATGTTCGCCACGTCCCTTGATGGTGGAGCATATTTTGTATATGTAGGTTGGGGCGTATGGATGCATCCTAGATCTGTTCTGTTATATGATATGTTGTGATATGATTTTTCCGTGAATGATGTCGTGTGCAATACGCGTCTTCACAATCTGGGAGCTAGCTACTCCATTGGTTATTGAGGTCTCCCCTCCTATTATATATGGTATTCGAGGTCACCCTCCGAATAAAATAGGTACTTATGATATGATATGATATGATATGTTTCTAGGCTCGTGGTAGATGACTAAACCTTTATCCGTTATTTCGTTTATGTATTACTGTTTATGATTACGTATTTCCCAATACACCATACTCTGTATTATCTGTTCATTACTCAGTACTCTTATATGATTCACCATACTACCAAGAGATATATGTATTCTATTGTTTTGGTCTGTCACACTCTCATTCTTTGCTTGAGACTATCATTCCATTCACGTATCGGGTTATTATATGTGTTTATTGAATTTGATTATGCTATTCATGATTATGTGACTACTGATTTCCCTGCTATGATATGATTAATAAATAGTTATCTGATTTACCTGTGGTCATCTAATGATATGTAATCTTAATGTTATGTGAGCCTCGATTTGTCATTTTATCATGTGTATTTCGTTCAGTTATGTTTATGGGCTATGCTTATCCGTTAGGATTCTTGTCTGCGATTATTGACTGCTATGCTACATTCTTGCTTATATTTACTGTTGAATTGGTAAATGGTTCATCGTATGTGGTGCGGCTTGTTAACTTGTTTAGTTGCTGCATTAGGACCTTGTTTAGATAATTCATTCGTTTATAGTGTTCGTTCTGTAATTCATACTTGGTACATGTGGCTATTGTATTTCGACTCTGGTATTACTTCATTTGCTACGATCTTGGTTAAGTTATTAATTGTAAATTATTTGACTTGTGCGATTGCCATGCTCACTTGCTAATTAATTGCTTCCACTTGCCTTTAGGTTTCTGTTTGTTTTGGATGTCTTTTGATTCCCTGATTTGAGTGTATGCCATATATATATATATATATATATATATATATATATATATATATATATATATATATATATATATATATATATATATATGTTGTGTGAATCGACGTGCTATGCTTACTTATGTTTCGGTACTCGTATGTGCGGATTATATGTGCTTGTATCTATATCATTGATGCTCTGCTTTGCTTCGTTCTCCGTGTTATGTGTTCTTTGGATATCTGTATAATTGTGTCCTGCAGGATCCTCATTGACTCATTAATCTCATTCCGCTGCGACTTTGTTATCCGTTTCCTTTGTTTCATTTTCCATTTCCGACTTTATTTAGTTTTCGTTTTGTTATATCTGTTCCTTTGGGCTTTTTAAGCTCAGCCGCATTTCTTTTCCTGCGGCAGGTTTTAGGTTTGAAGATGGGCTTCGATGGGCTGAGAGTTAGAGTATCTTAGTGGACCAACCCTAGTACCATAGTACTTATGGACTTACTTTGAAGAGTTTTGTTTTGAGATTTCATTCATTTTGGATATTGTATTTTCCTCGTCAGACAATTGTTTATATGATTTGAAACTTCATTTTTTTAAGGTTTCCGTTTGTAAATATTTTATTTGTATGTTCTGATATGACACCAGAATGTGACACTTCTACCCTTGTCGGGTTGGGGTGTTACAATTATGGTATCAGAGCCAGGTTTCGTCTTGTTGACCTTAGGATTGACCTGTGAGGACTGGGTAGACATTAGGCTTCCGTCTGTTCTTTTCTTCTCCGATTCGTTTGATTTTCGTTCAGATTTGATTTTGATATTCGTTTGTCTTCACTGATTTGGCCTTCCTCTTTCCGCATCGAATTTTGTTATTTTGTCTTCGCACATCCGTTTGTCGACCGTCAGATGGAGACTACCCGTGGAGCCGAGGATGATGGTGCTGACCTGCGTTCTTAACATCCCTGGGCTGGAGAGGTTCGTGAAGCGAAGCCACACCGCTGCCGTGTTCTGGAGGCATCGGGATCTTCTTGAAGGAAGCTGGACGGACCAACCAAAGACGCAAAAGATGGAGACAAGATTCAACCGGTGGCTGAGAAGGTTCATCTACTTCATATGATTTTGACGCGACTTATGTTGCTCCGATTCGTTTGTCATGCGTTTTGAGGCGGTTTGTTATTTTGGTCAGTGATTTTGATCGGTATTGCTTTTATTTGATTTGTTCAGAACTCGGTTTGAATTGTGAAGTTCTATCGTTTAGCAATTTGGTTATATCTCAGCCTTTCTTTTGGATCGTCAGTAATGAGTCATGAGGAACCGTTTTGTGCAAGTTGGTGGCATTCTTTCATTGTGATATGGTAAGTTGTTTGATGTAGTTATGTTGTGTATATGAATCTGGTCTGCTTTGGTATGTTACTTGATATCTGTATGTGATATGTTTTGTTGTGATATTAACTATGTGGTTTGTCATGACCCGAGACAGAATATGATGACAATAAGGACTTGTTATGTGATGCAAGTATTATGACGCCTGATCAACGTGATAATACCGAGATCATATAATTTGAACTTATTGAAATCATACGACATCTTGGGAAATGCCTGGGGTTGGTACGTGAATGGACTAGGACTTATATCCGTTATTTGTCAATCCGCATGTTTGTTTGAAATTCTGTACCTCTTTGCGAGATTCTCACCGACATCTGTTACGTATAAATTTGTATGATTTGGATTCAACGACCGTTATGATTTGTGTGAATCTATGAATTGTTACGCCTGCCTTGAACTCTTACGTCTCTATGTACCTCTGCGACTTCAATTTTCGAGGACGAAATTTTTTTTAGAGGGGAAGAGTTGTAAAACCAGAGAATCTAAAAAGCGTAAAAAGACTATTTTGCCCCTCTAATTTAAAATTTATAAAATACATAAAATACGCCATACTTATTAAATGTTAATTTAATCTCACTTATAAATGATTGACAAACTTAATGTACGAGGTCATTAAAAATAATTACGTTACGTCTAAAATATAAACCTTACGCTACCAAATAAACATGGGCCGAAATTTAATTGATCTTATAAATTTAACTTTGACCCATCTTAACTTGGATTTGGGCTTGGCCCTTTGTTTCCTTTTCATGGCAAAACCAAACTCCCTATATATATCTCCCACTTTTTTTTTGTTACCCTACGGTTCACAATAATTCGCTCATACAAAAACCCTAGTCTCTCAAAAAGTGACGGCAAAATATCTTGGTCTCTTCTTCCATTCGATTAAGCAAGTAGGAAAAGAAAAGGTGCCGTGATCGTGAGACTCGACTCGTTAATTCTTGTCTTCTTCCATTCGCTCAACCAGGGGTTTGCATACTTAAACTCAATACAACTTTCTTCTTGTTTTCTTGTTTTATTTTCTGGCGTTAGGTCCCATATGGATAATATGTTATAATAATGGATAATATGTTATAATATGTTATAATAATGATACTTGTCTCATGGAATCATAAACTGTGATCACTAATATATGAATGGGGTATATAAGTAGTTCGACCCCATGTTTAGTCATCATTCAACAGAGCCTGTTCGACCCGTATTCGACCCTCCTTGCATGCATGCTAATCGACTAGTCACATAAATCATAACAAGAATCATATAGCTATCTAATATGTCATGCCCTTATTCGACCCATGTGTGCCTTGGCTATGAATCTGTTTGAAAACCCATAACCATGCCATCTATATTTTTTTCTGCTGTTTTAAAACCTATTTGACCCATATGCTTACACTATTATTTGAAGCCACTTTGACCCTCCTCAAAAGCTGTTCGACCTACTTTAGTTCGACATGTATAACCAACCTTTTGAATCTGTTCGACCATATATCACATGTCATCTCACGTTAGTGTTTTCATATTAAACCATATGAGTGCCGCATGGAATTATGTAGTGGAACCCATAAGAGTATAATGAGAACCATGCATGTCTTAACTATATCTTGTAAATCACGTAGACCATGCACTGTTACAATGAAAAATAAAAAAACAATGACATATGATTTATGCACTTTCATCTTATATCACAAATACAAGATAGTTCACTAAATATATATATACACGTTTAGATGTTGGTCGACTTGTGTCGCACATAAATATTTAAAAAGGTCTCGTTTTGGTTAGCTTGTGTCGAATGGATTGGTTTAGCCATGTAAGGGTCACGACTTGGGTAGCATAAAGGGAGTCGAGGTACATGTATGCCTAAGGTGGTTCGTTTTAGTCGCGGTGTAAATACTCGTGCCAAAGGCGTGTTCGTTTTGTAACCCGAATACGATGCGTCTTCTTTGAATTCATTAAGAGTTCTTATGGCATGTGAAATTCCTTTTAATTCAATATATTCACGTAGCTTAGGTTTCTTTTAAATCTACATTTACACTTTAAGCCTAAACTTTGGTAATTATCACATTTAGACCCTAGACTTTGCTATAATGACATATAAAACCTTAAACTATGATATTAAACATTTAAGATAACCTATTGACAGTTGTAAACCTCATGTTTGATTAATTACGAATGGTAACCCTGAAGTTAACGAAGTTACTGATTATGGAAACTTACTAAAATAGAAAGTACTTAAAATGGAAAGATTACTAAAAGGTGGAAACCTGCTAAAAATGGGAAGCCGTCTAAAAACGAGTAATCTAATTCTCATGGAGCGTTACCTAATTCATCAGACTTAAAAGTAATACGTGGTATTTAATTTGTATAGGTTCTGCGAAGAAGGAGTGATCCTTGGCTTTCTGTGTTTCTTGCTATTGTTAGTTTTGCTTTTGGAATAAGGTACAGATATTCTGACCTTTTCAGTAAAGGTTTCTCATGATTTTTATTTCTTTGGCCTTTTCTCTTACGCTTATTAGGGTTTCCTATGCCATTGCTATGAATCCCTTCTATTTGTCTGATCCTCTGTTTGTCTGAACTTCTATTTGTTGAACCTTGCTATATCTGATTTGTACTTTCTGATTTGGACCTTATGATTATGAACCTTCTGATATGTATTTCTGTTTGCCCTGTATGATTACCTATGATCTGTGTTATTTCTGACATTCTGTTTGACCTAAGTTAGTTTGACACTCGAGCCATTATTTCACTAGGCATGGGGGTTCCATGTCCGTGTCAGTGATGCACCTCTGACATGACTCTAGGGCAGTAGAGTGATGTTCTGCCACGTCCCTTGATGGTGGAGCATATTTTGTATATGTAGGTTGGGGCGTATGGATGCATCCTAGATCGTTACGTTATCGATATGTTGTGATATGATTTTTCGGTGAATGATGTCGGTGTGCAATACGCGTCTTCACAATCTGGGAGCTAGCTACTCCATTGGTTACTGAGGTCTCCCCTCCTATTATATATGGTATTCCGAGGTCACCCCTCCGAATAAAATGGGTACTTATGATATGATATGATATGATATGTTTCTGGGCTCGTGGTAGATGACTAAACCTTTATCCGTTATTTCTGTTTTATGTATTCTGTTTATGATTCTGTATTTCCCAATACACCATACTCTGTATTATCTATTCATTACTCAGTACTCTTATATGATTCACCGTACTACCAAGAGATATATGTATTCTATTGTTTTGGTCTGTCACACTCTCATTCTTTGCTTGGACTATCATTCCATTCACGTATCGGGTTATTATATGTGTTTATTGAATTTGATTATGCTATTCATGATTATGTGACTACTGATTTCCTTGCTATGATATGATTAATAAATAGTTATCTGATTTACCTGTGGTCATCTAATGATATGTAATCATACTGTTATGTGACCCTCTGATTTGTCTGTTTATCATGTGTATTTCGTTCAGTTATGTTTATGGGCTATGATTATCCGTTAGGATTCTTGTCTGGTGATTATTGACCTGCTATGCTACATTACTGCTTATATTTATGTTGAATTGGTAAATGGTTCATCGTATATGGTCTTGCTTGTTAACTTGTTTAGTTGCTGTATTAGGACCTTGTTTAGATAATTCATTCGTTTATAGTGTTCGTTCTGTAATTCATACTTGGTACATGTGGCTATTGTATTTCGACATGTCTTTTGATTCCCTGATTTAAGTGTATGCCATATATATATATATATATATATATATATATGTTGTGTGGATACGACGTCTGCTATGCTTACTTATGTTTCGGTACTCGTATGTCTGGATTATATGTGCTTGTATCTATATCATTGATGCTCTGCTTTGCTTCGTTCTCCGTGTTATGTGTTCTTTGGATATCTGTATAATTGTGTCCTGCAGGATCCTCATTGACTCATTAATCTCATTCCGCTGCGACTTTGTTATCCGTTTCCTTTGTTTCATTTTGCATTTCCGACTTTATTTAGTTTTCGTTTTGTTATATCTGTTCACTGGGCTTTTTAAGCTCAGCCGCATTTCTTTTCCTGCGGCAGGTTTTAGGTTTGAAGATGGGCTTCGATGGGCTGAGAGTTAGAGTATCTTAGTGGACCAACCCTAGTACCATAGTACTTATGGACTTACTTTGAAGAGTTTTGTTTTGAGATTTCATTCATTTTGGATATTGTATTTTCCTCGTCAGACAATTGTTTATATGATTTGAAACTTCATTTTTAAGGTTTCCGTTTTTAAATATTTTATTTGTATGTTCTGATATGACACCAGAATGTGACACTTCTACCCTTGTCGGGTTGGGGTGTTACAAAAACCCTAATACTATTCAGAGTATTCGTATTAATAAAATATTGAGATGTTGAGTGATAATCAAAGTATTCTTCTTAAGATTAAATATTAAATTCCGCTTAGTGTTTAATAGTTTGTTTTAGTTAAGTCAGCTTCTATAAAGGATCGTTTGCTCAACTGGGATCAACAAGTGGTATCAGAGCTTGTGATCTAGAAGTTGTGATCAAGAAGAAAACAAGTTTACTCAGATTTACTCAAGTTCAAGATGTTTGACGAAACTCATATGGTTACTGCCTCCAAAGTACCCATGCTGAAGCATGGAGAGTATCAAGTTTGGAAGATACGAATGAGACAATATATTCGCATGATTGACTACAACATCTGGGATGTTATTGAGAAGGGTGATACTTTACCTACTAAGGGTCCTGATGGAAAACCTGTTGGGATTGTTAGTGAACTTGACAAGGCTCAAAGGAAGTTGGAGATAAAGGCTCATAGTATTCTCAGTATGGGAATACCCAATGAGTATGCATTGGACTTTCAAGAGTATGAGACTGCTAAGGAGCTAATGGATGCCATTGAAACAAGATTTGCTGGTAATGATGCTACTAGAAAATCTAGGAAGAACATGCTAAAACATCAACTTGAAAACTTTCTTTGCTCGGTGGAGAGAATCTTGATGGCACCTATAACAGACTGCAGAAGCTCATAAGTCAATTAAAATTGGTAGACTATAAAGTTGCTCAAGAAGATGTAAATCTCAAGTTTATCAGAAGTTTGTCACCTGAATGGGCTATGCATACAGTTGTGTGGAGAAACAAAGATGATTTTGAAAAGATGACTATGGACAATCTCTACAACAACTTGAAGGTTTATGAGTCTGAAAAGAACATTGCTAGAACATCTTCATCTTCACATAACATTGCTTTTGTGTCTACAAGCCATAGGAGTTCTTAGGAAGCTTCCACTGCTGCTTATGGAGTTTCCACTGCTGTTGCTAATGATACCACTGTTAGTGATAACATTAGTGATGGTGCAATATGTGCTTTTCTAGCTGATCTGACAACCAATGTGACTGTGCTAAATCAAGATTTGGATCAAATTGATTCTGATGATCTTGAAGAAATCAATCTTTAATGGCAAATGGAAATGCTCACATTGCAAGCTAGGATATTTCTAAGGAGGACTGGCAGACAGGTCAAGTATGATGGTCAAAGAAAGGCAGGGTTTGACAAGAGCAAGATGGAGTGCTTCAACTGCAAGAAGAAGGGGCACTTTGCAAGGGAGTATAGGTCTCCTAAGAGGATGAGTGAGAACTTTAAGAAGGCACCTGAAGAACCACAACCTTCTTCAGCTTTGGTTGCTCAAGATGGACTTAGAGACTATGACTGGAGTGACCAAATTGAGGAAGGACCAAATGCTTCTTTCCTGGCTAGTGAAGCTTCCAAAGTGCACAACTTTGCACTCATGGCTTATGCTTCATCATCTTCTGGCTCTGACACTGAGGTATCAAATAATTCAACTAGTTCTGTTTGTTCTTACAAATCTTGTCAAGATACTTTAGAAGGTCAGAAAGCCATTATAGAGAGTCTTAGGAAAGAAGTAGACAGACTTGCATTAGATAACTTAGGTTATAAAGTTGGTCTTCAGAATGTAGAAGAGAAACTTAAGTTTTGTATCAAATGTGAGTTTGAATATGTGGAAAAGATAAACATACTAGGTGGAGAGATTGACATTAAAGATAGAGAGATTAAGGTGCTTAAACAGAAACTAGAAGAAGCTGAAATTGTAAAACAGGAAGCCCTAGATGAAAAGGAGAAACACATAGTTAGGGTGGAAAAACAACAATTTGCTTCTGATTTAGTAAATAAATCAATAGGATGTCAATTAATGAAAAAGGGTTCTGGGATAGGATACAATGATGTGCCACCACCCATGCTAATGAAACATGCACCACCTGGTACTGAATTGTCATTCAGTGATGAACTTAGCTTTAACAAACGTGTAGATGAAAAAGTTAAGACTGAGTCACCTAAGGAAGAAACTGTTAGGTTATCTGATGGTCCAATTATTGATGATTAGGAGTCAGATTCTGAGGAACAGGTCTAAGTCAACACAGTCTGATAAGTTAGAAAATATTAAAAATGTTGACTTAAAACAAGCTAATTTTGGTATACCTAGATTTGGAGCTCAGATTTCTAAGAAGGTTGTTGAATTCAATGAGATACATAGGGAACAGATGAAAAGATACATACCCAGGGGTAATCAAAGAAACTTCAATGGAATAATTTCAAACAGACTAGGAAGTGAGTTTCAGTGTGTTAAAAATGCTTGTTTTAAATGTGGTAGTTTTGAACATCTACAAAGAAACTGTTATAAAAACCAACCACAAGTTTGGAACCATTGGAGGAGAGTAAATCATCAAAATTTTTTAAAGAAAACAATCCCTCATCCTAATAAAAATATGGTTCCTAGAGCAGTGTTAATGAAAAATGGCACAACTAAATCAATAATCACTGCTGCACCCAAATGGGTTCCAACCACTGCTAAGAAAAATGTAACCACTGCTAAGCAAAATGATTCCACTGCTAAGCAGAATGTCACCACTGCTGAGACAAAGTAAGTTTTAACAATACCTAAGGTGATAACTGACACAGTGGTTGGAAGTCATTTCTATGCTGTAAAGGCCTCAGCTTGTTGGCAATGGAAACCAAAGACCAATGTCTTAGAACATGTCAACAGTGCATCAATGAACTTAAAGAAATTTGACTATGTTGATGCACAAGTCAGACCCAAGTCAGTGTTGACTTGGGTCCCCAAAAGGAACTAACTTTTCTAATTTCATGTGCAGGGCAATTTAGCGATGAGCTACAAGACAAAGGAATTTTTGACAGTGGTTGCTCTGGGCACATGACATGGGATGGGAGCAACCTGGAGGATTTTGAAGCCTTTGATGGAGGCTATGTGGCATTTGGTAATGATGCAAAGGGAGGAAAGGTACTTGGCAGAGGAATAATCAGAACAGGAAAATTGGACTTTGAAAAAGTCTATCTGGTACAGGGACTGAAGTACAATCTATTCAGTGTTTCTCAGATGTGTGATAAAAGGAATTGGGTACTTTTTGGGGAAACTGAATGTGTGGTGTTATCTCCTGACTTCAAAATGCCTGATAATAAGTATGTACAACTTAGGGTTCCTAGGAAGGATAACATATATTGTTTTGATATGAAAGATGTCATTCCTAATAGATCCCTAACTTGTTTGTTTGCTAAGGCATCTGTTGATGAGTCAAAATTGTGCCATAGAAGGCTAGGTCACCTAAACTTTAATACAATCAATAAATTGGTGAAGGGGAACTTAGTTAGAGGTCTACCTTCTAAGGTTTTTAAAAGTAAAGATCTTTGTGTGGCCTGTCAAAAAGGTAAACAACATAGAGCCTCTTGTAAGACCAAGTCTGTAAACACCATTACTCAACCACTGTTTATGTTACACATGGACTTATTTGGTCCCACATTTGTTAAGAGTTTGAACCATAAGCAGTATTGCCTAGTTATCACTGATGATTATTGTGACAACCCATAATTTTTAGACTATTATTTAATCAGTCATTTTTGTCTAAAAATGAAAATATTTATTTTAGAAATTATTATGACTCAAAAAGGAGAGGCCATCTCGTTATTCTTGGCTAGTGGCACCACACGCATACCGACACCATGATAATATTGGCACGAAATCTGTTTTCTAATTTCAAGATAATGATAATACCATAATATTTCGCTAGTTAAAACGTCTCCAGAAATATAAAATTTATAAAATACGGATACCTGAAAAGTATTCTACGTAGGGATGAGCGTTTGGACCCGAATCCCGATACCGAACCGGAACCGTACCGGTACCGTACCGGTACCTTACCGAAACGGTACCGACTCCCTATACACGGTACGGGACCGGTACCATGAATTAAGCCAAAAAAAATTCGGGACCACTAATACGGTACCGGTACCAAAGCGGGAAGTACCGAAAAAATTCCCGAAATTTGTGTAAAAACCTATGTTTAGCGAAATTACTATTAAATATTAGATAAATAGTAGGAGTAAGAATAATCATAATAATTTGCTTACTGTCTTTTGGATTTTCGGATGTGTACAACCTAAGTTATCAACGTTTACAAATTGTTCACTGGGAGATATTGAAACAATTTGTAAGTGTTAGGATATTCGTAAAAGTTTTCTTATTTACAGTATTTTAGAGCAAACTTTTTAAGTTAACATTAATGATGCTCTTATTAATGGTTTGTACTAGAGTATTACTAATCTTCATGTTGTCATCTGTTCTGTAAGCGAAAAAATGGCTCCTCACATATTGTTGTTATCTTACAGTACCTTGTCTACAAGAAAATAATAACATTACATTAGAAGCCGCTGTTACGACCATCTCGGTGTTAAGTACTGGTGGCGTTTTGTGTCACGTCATGGTTTAAAATCACTTGAAAATGCATGTTTTGTTCTATTTTTTGTTGCATTTTCTTTGAATCTTTTTTTGTTTAACAAAAAACGGGAAGACCCGGATAGGTACCGATTTCCCGGTACCGAGTACCGGTACCGGTTCCGGTACCCGAATCCCGTCCGGTACGGTACCGGTACCTCCATTTTTGCTCGGGAAAAAATCGGTACCATCAATTCGGTACGGGTTCGGTACCAATCTGGTACCGTGCTCATCCCTAATTCTACGTAAATAATCGTTATCATATACGGAGCGGATTATACAGTACGGGGTACAGTTAATAATAATAGAACTAATAATAAAAATAAAAAAATAAAAATAAAATAATAAATCTATCCTAAAACCTACCCTTACCCACGCCTTATCTTTCTTTTTCTCTTTTTCTGTTTCCTCGCCCTCTCCTCTTTCCCTTCCTATGATTCTCTCCAAAAGCCAGGAACTAAATGTAACATGTTCCCCATCCCCTTCAAACTTCAGCCATGACATGTCTTGTCAATTTCAGCCTATGCGCCCTAGGCTAGGTCACGAGTTTATGTTGAAGGTTGAAGGCAGTGGCTACTTACCTCAAAGAAGACGGCACAACGATCAATTAGACAAAGGAGATGGTCAAGCTTTCCTTTTTATCTTCTTTTTATAGTCACACAAATCTTAGGTTTAATGGACATCCATACTCAATATCACAAAAATTAGGGATTCCAAAGTAGAGGGCTTTTCAAAATTAGGTGAGGGGCTCGGTCAATTGAGGTATCAAGATTCTGATTCAAGTCTCAATTTCAGCGAATCCAAGAAGTTCATGTTCTAATTTGGAGTTTGTTTGCTTGGTCCACCCTTTTGAATCATCTATCTTTGTAAGAATGATAGTCCTTGTGTTTTCTCCCTTATTTTTTCAATTGAATTATTATTTGAAATTCTGCTACTCGTACGATTATGAGCAATTAAAGAGATTATTTTGATTTAATGGTCTTGAGTAAGTTGGTGTTGTGTTGTGCCATGAACACATGAGTCGAACTAAAAACTGTAAAATGGATATATGAGGTTAATGATTTAATTTTGACCAATTAAATATTTAAGTAATGTTATTGTTGTTGCTTGCGGCTGTGACCAAGAAAAAGGGAGAAAAGGAAACAAAAATTTTGAAACCAACTTAATGTACTTTGCGGCTTAAATCTTTGCTGATTTGATAATCTTTTTGACACGTCTCATGCGTATTTTTCTAGGATTAATTGTGTACTTTTTGACTGAGATTAAACCCGTGCTGGTGTTGCGTGTCTTTGGGTTGTCTCGGCTGAGATAGAAACTCACTCGAGGGTGGTAGTGTAACACCCCCAAAATCACAATGTGACAGCGGAAGACTATTTGGGGTATTACGTAGAGGATCATAGTCATAAGTTATAGAAAACGACTCTAAAGAGACGTTTTAAATAAGAGTTTTTACCATTTCATAAATCTCAGTGTTTTGGAAACACAAAAGGAAATACCACATATTTTGAAATTACATAAAAGATAGTTTTAAACGTTTACGAAATGATAACTTTAATTGAAAACTACACCACTTCAAGCGTCCCTTGACGTCCACTCCATGCCTTTATGATATCTAATTAGTACCTGAGATGAACATGCTTAAAAAGATCAACAAAATGTTGAGTGATATTCATAGGTTTAAATAAAGGGGTTGAACACAAGTAAGAGATGATAATTGCTTCGAATACAATCACCATGGAAAACATAGATTATTATTATGCGCTAAGCTCATGACACCAAACTAACTGCATACACCTAATTACTGGTGTAAGTAATAATATTGCCCTCAGAGATGGAATTGCCAATTCCATAGTTAACCAAATATAGTGCGCCCCGGTTATTTCCGATAACCGAGTCAGGGTCGTTAATTCCCATAGTACTATCCACAATATTCGCATTCACTCGCAAGTGATTAATGGTTCATGATGTAAGGGACTTATGGCAGGCAGCTTAGGCTATAATAATAATGATCAGACAGCATACAGTTTTAATAAAAGACTTGTGTTCTAGTTTATAGCATGCATCTCCCTCGCGGGGTTTGAAAGAAATAAGTAAAGGCGAGGCTATGAACTCACCTTAGCAAAGCAGTATCCGAGTAGTAAAAGTGTCAAGTAAATGATGCACCGAGTACCGTCACGCGACCTATAATTTGTATACCAATACTTTAATTAATATGTTTATACTTAATTCGATAATGTCTAAATGTGTCAAGATTTGAGTTGTTGATGCTTGTGTGGCATTATTCAAGTTTAGATAGTGTATTTAGAAAGAATGTTTGGTAAGGACATTAGGGACAGGTAGCTAGAATAAGGAGGTATATGTCGGATGATTAGGATGGGAACTCGTGAGGGATTAGATAATTTTGTATGAGGGTTCTATTCTTACATACTACGATATTATATTTTTAGAAAATTTTCGCATGGTTTCTTTTATATATACTTTCAATGTATGGTTTTTGAAAATAAGTGATTCTTGCAAAAATTAACTTTTATATAGTTTATATAGCGTCAAAACCCTTTGTGTTTAGTTATATTTATCATTCTTAGTTGTTATTTATGAAATCGTTGTATACAAGAAATATCGTTATTACTTATTTGTCATAAAAGAAGTAAGGCCATCATTATTTATTAAAAGTAGTTTTAGTTTCCATGGTTATTAATTATAGAAACTATTATTTGGACTAAAGTGTAAATGTAAGTTATTTGTAAAAAAAAATATATTGTTAATAATCATAAGTTGTAGTTTAGTTTTTTGATAGTAATCGAACAACATTATCATGTTGGTTTTGTACATTTTTCATGTCGAAGTAACGTTGGTCGGGTACTAGTTGACGGGTGTATTAATAGGTTTATTGTGGGTTAATTATACGAGTCGACTAGTAACGAGACGTGCTTGTGGGGAGGGGGGAAGATGAGTCGAGTGGTGACTGGGCTGCGCAAAGAGGCGGGCTTAGGCCCAAAGAAACTTATGGAAATTTTGATTTGGTGAGAACATGACAAAGTTGGGTTTCAGTCCAACAGGCCCTCGCTATAGGAGGTAGCCCAAACTTAAAACTGGAAGCACTCTTAGGGGCGAGAGGTTAAGCAGAAACATGTTACCCCCAACAATATACTCGACTTATATTCATGGAGAAGAAACTTGTGTTTGTGTACCAACTTGACACTCTAAGGAAGTGATGAACAAATTGCCAAGGGCATTACAATGGACACAAGCTGTCGGAAACATACTCAAAACTTTTGATAGGTTCTTATTGACGTCAAGAGTTTCAAAACGACATCAGTATTGTGACTAAGTAATACCCCAGGATTGTGACTTAATACTCAAAACACCTGCTTGGGGTCTTTTTGGTTTCAAAATGACAACAAGAGTTTCGACAGGTTCCTAATGACGACTAAAGGACCAAACATTAATGCTAATATGTACATTTAGGAAAACTCCATCAGGATTGTGACTAATTCAAGCTCATGTCATTCGAGTGAGAACTGATTCGGACGAGACTCGACACTAGTCACTACCCTTTGGGTCTAGGGCCGTGCATAACACAAGATAGGCAAGTCTCGCACCTCGCGAGGGTTAGCCTCAGCCGGACACACCATTAATAGAACATGAATGCCCTTTACTGAAATTTATTATTTTTACCACACAAGACATCCAACAACAATAATAAGTTGGTTTCCAAACTGGTATATTACTCGATGAAGAACAACACAAGCTTTACTAATTTCTCTAGAAGCTAAATGTATAAATATTCAATCAAAAAGAAGAAGAAAACTATAACATTTCGATTTATTGAGCCAATGCATCCCAACATATTTAGATTAGAAGTCTTATCATTTTATTCATCAAAACTTGTTTTTAACCAATTTGAATGGATTCATTCTTATAACAAACGTGAACCAATTTTTGACCATTATCCTCTCGAAACAGTAACACGCAAAGAGTCTTTCATAATCCAAAAACAAGAGTAATCCATAAAAACCTTATGATACTAATCAACCACAACAAAGAATTCATTTGCTATAAGATTTATGGTTCGAATACAGTTTCAACCTTAACTCAATATTATGTTCAACAATAACAATACTAGAAACAAGATAAAAAGAAAGCTAAGCTAAGGAAGAAACCTTATAAACACGAGTCGAAACGGAAGGGGAAACAACAAAGTGGAGCAAACCCGTCAAGCCGAATCCACAGGAACTACTTAAACACCTCAAGCACTCCTTTAGTTTTTCCTTTGGTTTGAAAGTTGTGGTATCAACTGTGGATTCGATGAGGGTATTTAAAGGAATAAAGTTGGGTAGTTCGACTAGTACTCTCGAAGTGGGGTTGAGATACTTGTCTCCTTTGAGCAACGGCGTCAGGGTCTTCACGTGGCTATCTGTCTTCGTCTTCAGTGGTGGTCCAAGGAGGGTACTGGGTTTGTCGATTTGTTCTCATGGATAAGCCAA
Organism: Chrysanthemum makinoi; assembly: GCA_910596185.1. Taxonomy (NCBI): domain Eukaryota; kingdom Viridiplantae; phylum Streptophyta; class Magnoliopsida; order Asterales; family Asteraceae; genus Chrysanthemum; species Chrysanthemum makinoi. Next base: position 119,220,681 of record OU343223.1, on the reverse strand, counting down.
AGGGATAACTACTCTTGGATTGAAGTTATTAGTGATGTTGGGAAGGATGTTTTGGAGGTTATACTCTTTGGGGAAAAGAGCAACGAGTGCAGGGGAGTGGGGAAGGGGAGGAGACGAAAATGGAGGTGAGGTTGTTGGTTGTGGGGCGTTGGTTTCAGAGGAAGGCAGAGGGGAAGCAGATAAAGAGGAAAGGGGTGTGGGTTTTGTGGGTTAAGGATAAGAGTAGGATTTGTTTTATTTTATTTTTGTAAGTCATTAGTTATTAGAGGTGTATTATTTAGGTAATATGTGTATTTTGGTACTTCGTTGTTAACTTGTGAATGTATAATTTTAAACAGAGAGTTGTATTATTTATATTTCCGGACACGTTATAAATAAACTGACACGATGACGAAATTTTTGATTTTTATTAGTTCGCTTAATTTCTCGCATTTTCTTTTCTTTTATTTTGGTACGCGCGCGGACTCATAAGACAAGAAAATCTTTCTTGTGAGACTGATTTAGAAATCAGTAAAGATCAGGCATGGTTAAATAAGACTACTCGGATAGGCATAAATTTTTATGCAAGAAAATGAAATGTACATGCTAAAATGCTCAATTTAGATCAAATAAATTTGATAAACGGTCTAGTTCATAAATATAAAGATTTAAAATAGTGAAATTTTCCAGGTGGCTACAGTACCTACCCCTTAAGAGGATTCCGTCCCGGAATTCTAGTTTACGGTGGTTGTCGGAGTTGGATTATCAAACAGATGTGGGTACTTAACACGCATGGTGTCTTCGCGTTTCCACGTGTACTCCGGTCCTCTCTTGGAGTTCCATCTAACCTTGACGATAGGGATGCGACTTTGCTTAAGTCGCTTGACTTCCCTATCCATGATTTCGATTGGTTCCTCGACAAAGTTGAGCTTGTCATCGAGCTTAATCTCTTTTAGTGAAACAACAAGAGATTCATCTGACAAGCATTTCTTCAGATTTGAAACGTGAAAGGTAGGGTGCACTCTACTAAGTTCTTCCGGAAGATCAAGCTTGTAAGCAACCGGGCCGATTCTTTCGAGAATTTTGAAAGGGCCAATGTATCGAGGATGTAGCTTTCCTCGTTTTCCGAACCGAACCTTTCCTTTCCAAGGTGATACTTTCAACATAACTCGATCACCAACTTGAAATTCCATGGGCTTCCTTCTAACATCGACGTAACTCTTTTGTCGATCTCTAGCAGCTTGAAGTCGTTGACGGATTTGTACAATCTTCTCGGTTGTTTCTTGGACAAGTTCAGGTCCAGTGAGTTGGGCATCTCCAACCTCAGCCCAACAAACGGGTGATCGACACTTTCGACCATAAAGTGCCTCGAATGGAGCTGCCTTGATGCTCGCGTGATAACTATTGTTGTAGGAGAATTCCGCCAACGGTAAGTGTTTATCCCAACCTTTTCCAAAGTCGATCACGCATGCTCGAAGCATGTCTTCCAAGGTTTGGATAGTCCTTTCGCTTTGGCCATCGGTTTGAGGATGATATGCGGTACTCATATCCAAACGAGTGCCTAAAGCCTTTTGAAGAGATTTCCAGAAGTGTGAAGTAAAACGACTGTCACGATCAGAAATGATGGAAATTGGTACACCATGACGGGATACAATTTCCTTCAGGTACAGTTGAGCAAGGGTTTCCATTTCATCATTTTCTTTGATGGGTAGGAAATGAGCGGATTTGGTAAGGCGATCAATGATAACCCAAATAGTGTCGTAACCTCTAGCAGTCTTTGGTAGTTTGGTTATGAAGTCCATAGTGATTCTCTCCCATTTCCAAACTGGGAGTTCAGGTTGCGTTAACAATCTGGAAGGTTTTTGACATTCAGCTTTGACTCGAGAGCAGGTGAGACATTTCCCAACGTACGTTGCAATTTCAGCTTTCATGTTTGGCCACCAATAAAGCTTCTTGAGATCTTGGTACATTTTGTCGGATCCCGGGTGAATGGAATATTTAGACTTGTGAGACTCATGCATAATGAGTTCCCGTACTCCTCCACAAAGTGGTATCCAACTTCTATCGCCAAAACATAAGGTTCCATCCGATCTTTGCACGAAACCGTTCTTGTTTTCCGGCATTCCAAAGATTCTCTCGTTGGGGCGGTTTTCAGGTTCGAGAGCTTCAGCTTGAGCTTCAAGGATTTTTGATGGAAGGGGTGACTGAATTGTCATTCCCAAGGATCTTATTCGAAGAGGTTTAGGTCGATCCTTCCGACTAAGAGCATCAGCTACGACATTTGCTTTTCCCGGGTGATAACGGATTTCACAGTCGTAATCACTAAGCAATTCTAGCCATCGGCGTTGTCGCATGTTTAACTCCTTTTGATCGAGAATGTGTTGGAGACTTTTATGGTCGGTAAACACCGTACACTTGGTTCCATATAGGTAATGTCTCCATATTTTGAGAGTGAAAACCACGGCTCCCAATTCCAAGTCATGGGTAGTGTAGTTCTTCTCATGAGTTTTGAGTTGTCATGAAGCATAGCGATCACCTTGTTTCTTTGCATCAATACCGCACCTAACCCTAGGTGTGATGCATCACAGTAGACCATAAAATCTTCCACTCCATCGGGTAAGGCTAAGATAGGAGCTTCACAAAGCTTTTGTTTCAAGAGTTGAAAGGCTAACTCTTGTTTCTCTCCCAAGTCAAAGTTCTTCTTCTTCGGGTTAGCTTTCAGTTCTGTTAGAGGTTTAGCGATTTTCGAAAATCCTTCGATAAATCTTCGATAATAACTCGCAAGACCTAAAAATTGGCGTATCTCGGTAGGGGTAGTAGGGGATGACCAATCCTTGACAGCTTCAATTTTTGAAGGATCAACATGAAGACCATTACTATCTATCACGTGACCAAGGAATTGAACTTTTGGATCCGAAGTCGCACTTGGAAAACTTAGCATACAGTTCTTCTTTCTTGAGCAGCTCTAGGATGGCTTTCAAGTGTTCCGCATGCTCTTCCTTGTTGCGGGAATAGATGAGAATGTCGTCAATGAACACAATCACAAATTTGTCCAAGTAGGGTTTACACACTCGGTTCATTAGGTCCATGAATACCGCCGGTGCATTTGTCAAACCAAATGGCATCACTTGGAACTCGTAGGGCCGTATCGTGTTGGAAAGCGATTTGAATATCCTCCTCTCTAACTCTTAGTTGATGGTAGCCAGATCTCAGATCAATTTTTGAGTAGACGCTTGACCCTTGCAGTTGGTCAAACAAATCATCAATCCTAGGCAATGGATAGCGATTTTTCACCGTCAGTTTGTTCAACTCTCGGTAATCAATAAACATACGGAAAGATCCGTCCTTCTTCTTGACAAATAAGACTGGAGCTCCCCAAGGCGAAGAACTCGATCGAATGAATCCTTTTTCGGACAGTTCTTGAAGTTGGTCAGACAATTCTTGTAGTTCGGAAGGTGCCAATCTATAGGGTGCTCGTGCCACGGGCGCCGCTCTCGGAACTAGCTCGATTTGGAATTCTACTTGCCGACTTGGAGGAAGGCCAGGCAAGTCTTCGGGAAAGTCCCTAGCCACGGGGACGTCTTTTAGTTGTTTCTCGTCCGCTTTCTCCTTCTCCGTTACTTGTGCTAAAAAAATGTGGCATCCTTTTTCTATGTACTTCGCCGTTTTAACGCACGAGATGATGTTCAATCGGGTCTTACTACAATTACCCCGAATGATTAGAGTTTCGCCATCGAGAGGAATGTGAACGACTTTCTCATCACAGATGATTCTTGCACGATTCTTGAATAGCCAATCCATGCCAATGACAGCATCGAAGCTACCAAGTTGGATAGGCATAAGGTCTATATCGAACGGGTGATTTGATAAGGATAGGTTGCAACCTCGAAGGATAGTGTTAGTTCCTACTATTTTTCCATCGGCTAGCTCTACTTCATAAGTGGTATCTAGGGCAGTTGGGGTGATTTTTAACAAAGGTGCAAACTTAGAAGACACAAAGCTTTTGTCGGCTCCAGAATCAAATAACACTTTAGCTAAATGGTGGTTGAGTGAAACGCACCGTAACGACGTCCGGTTTTCTTGTGCATCTCATCTCCTAGTACATAAGCTCTTGCTCTAGCAGGGTTGTTGTTGTTATTGTTGTTGTTGTTGTTGTTGTTGTTGTTGTTGTTGTTGCCCCATACACGACTTTGGGCATCTACTCTTGACATGTCCAGCTTCTCCACATCCAAAGCAAGTTATCCTAATAGGTTGAAGGTTACTTCAGTAGGGGCTTCGCAATCCTTGTGGGTATGACCCACCTTGTTACACTTTCCACACTTAATGGTACAACGTCCCACATGATGCAGGTTGCATCGAGTGCACAAAGGGTGTGGTCCAGCATAGCCTCTTCCAGTAGCGGGGGTAGCAGCATAAGCCCGCGCAACTTCTTGTCTACGGTTTTGTTGATTGTGGTGATTGTTTCGGTTTTGGTGGTATGAGTTGGGATTGTTGTTGCGGTGTTGATTGTGATTGTTGTGGCCTTGGTTGTTGTTACGGTTATTGTTGTGATGGAAAGAGTTTTTGTGATGGTGGTTGTTTGAAGTGTTGCCTCGACGGTCATCAAATTTCCTTTTGTTGTCATTATTGCCTTGCACGGATCCATGTTTCAAGACTTGATCCATGAGTTGGTAGGAAATTGTGATCACTTCCTCCACGGTCTTGGGCTTTGATGCAGTAACATTGCCCTCAATGCTTCGGGGTAATCCTCCAATGAGATTTTCCAGCAACTTGACATTATCAGAAACCATGGAAGGGCATAGAGCTTTCAATTCTTGGAAGCGCTTGAAGTAGGTTTTGAGATCATTGCCCTTAGTAGTCAGATGGTAGAACTCATCTTCCAGCTTCTTGATCTCGGTCCTTGGACAGTATTGCTTCATCATCAATTGCTTTAGTTCAGTCCAAGTGGTTTTGTAGGCTTCTTCCATGCCAATAGGTTGGGCATGAGCCTTCCGCCAAGACAATGCATCTTCAGCAGAGTACCGAGTAGCAAATTTCACCTTGCAATCTTCTGAGCAATCACTTAGAAGAAACACAGTTTCAGATCTTTCAAACCAATGGATAAGGCCAACAGTGCCTTCAGTTCCTTTGAAGAAGGTAGGTTTGCAATTCATGAACTCCTTATATCCACATTTGCGATTCACCACAGCTTCATTCCGGTTGGCTTGATTTGGAGCTTCATTTGTTCGAGCTGCCTCAGCAGGTCTTGCATCAAAATCAGCACCAATTTCATTTGTAACCAGCCTACGATAACCATACAATGTCACATAAATAGCTTGTTCGATAGTTTACAAAACATGCGAATACAAAGCCTTTATTAGTGCCACATGCGGCAGGCTAAAGTACCAGAAAACTAAATAGACGAATCACCAATCTAGAGGCCGGGTGTGCCCTCAATCGGCGCTGTAGGTCACGGACTAGCTCCGTCAGATCATCCACCTCTCTATCTCGTGCCTCAATCTCGCTCCAAAGCGTGCACGAGTCTCCATGATCATCATCCTCTCAGACTGTCGTCGTACAACTCCCTCCAACATCTCAGCTCTGTCCAGCAGTCCTAATCTATATGACTCCATCCTCCTCTCCAACACCGTAACTGCCCCACTAGCTCTCTCACTCTGGGCACCAATCCTGTCAAGCACTGATCTGTCCCGAACCGTCAAGCTACCTCACACAAGCTAACCACTTGTGAATGGCTAACCGTAAGAAGCTTAAAACAGCTCAGAAACAAATGCAATGAAGTCCTGGAGAATAGAATGAATTCCCGGGTCGTTATGTCCCACGGAGACTCAATGGTGTGCAAAACACTTGATCAGACGATAGAATGATCACTAAGGATAGTGATCAGAAAGGATTTGGATTGAATATTACACTACTGAAAAAGTTTATAAATTAAAGCGACTTAAATACAAATTAAGAAAATTAAAAGATAAAATATATTAAATAAACGCTATCACTATTTTTAAAACTGATGAACGTTTAAAACTTAAAACTTACGTTTAAATAAAAATTACGTAAACGTACAAAATAAAACGTGAAAATAAAGAAGGAAAATACCTACGGATATGAAAAATACATTTTTACAATCCTAAATATAAAAGAAAATTATTAGAAAAGGAAAATTATTTTTACAACTATTTAATTAATTATTACTAATTAAAAACTATTTTTAATTAATAAATAAAAGCTTATAATACAAGAAAATATGAAATAAAGCTAGAAAAATAAAATTAAGACTTAGAAAAATCTAAAATATCATAAAACAAATTTTAAAACTAAAAATATATTTTTTAGACTTTTTATGTATTTATTATTAATTTAAAACTATTTAAAACTAATTAAAATGCTAGAAAATACTATTTAAACTAAGAAAATTATGGAAAAATATTTTTTTGCTTTTTTATATTTATCTTGACTTAAGAAAAATGAAAAATTATTTTTTTGAAACTTTTCTTAATTTTTTGTATTTAAAGCTAATTAAAAATACTTAAAAACTAATTTAAATGAAGAAAAATAGCAAACAAGCTTGGAAAAATCTGAAAATTTCAGGAAAACTCTAAAATAATATTTAGAACCTAGGAAAAATATAAAAAACAGGGGTTGCGTGGAGGGATTTGAAACTGAAGTACAAGTGCTTGTTGAAATAAGCACTTGAATAAGCAAATGGAATCCAAAAGGCACCAAACCAAAACAGAAGCTTAAGTAAGCTTAAAGAACCAAAATGCAACAGATTACAACAAGCTCTAACCACTGGAATAGCAAATTACTCAGATTTGGTGTTATGGGCTTAAAAACAAAAGCAGGTGAGGTGCTTACTGAACAAGAAAATAAGCTACATAATAAGCTGAAACAAAAAAAACAACAATTGGAACTTGGAGAAGACCTGGTTGGGACCTAGTAAACCAAAGAAGAGACTTAGATGAGCTCAAATGAGCTCAATGACAAGCATGCAAGATCTGAGAAAAACACACATAAGCGAGTTTTGGCACAGAGCATTTGGACCTAAAAGACAAGCTCTTTTGAAGCTTATAGAAAATTGATAAAATTCTGAAAAATTGCTAATAAGAAACAAGACCAGCTGAAGATTTTAAAACCATAAGTTTCACTAAGATTGGCCTAGAAATGAATCCATGAAAATTCTTCCTAGTTAGTGAAAACAGATTTTACTTTTGACTTTTGACAAAACTAAAAGTTTGACTTATTTGAAGTTTGATCTTGATTTGTGAACTGAGAATGATATAATAAAGTGAAATGAGACTACTGCAAGATGTGTTTATGAAATTTGAACACAAAATAAGCTTTTGGAAATCAAAATGCCAACATGGCATAGCTAAACAGATTTGAGTGGATTTGACTTTTATGTTTGGGCACAATAATAAGACAGATAGGAGTATAATAGGACTAAACAAGCATGACCCAGAGATATCTATCACTACAATGACCTAAAAGAATAGATCGGCAATTCCAAACACCTCTTTAAACTAACTGATATGTAATTAAATGAGATAACAACTGAGCAAACTTGTTTCAATGATCAAACTAAGTTTAAAAGACCTAAATACAACTAAATAAACAAGTTTTACACTAATGGAGACCACATTACAAGTACAAAGCTGCAAATAGACTTGAGAATGAAAAGTGAAATCTTACTAACCACTGTGTCCAACTTATGCAGTGCCAAAAGAACTAAAACTATTCTAACTTAACTAAATTCAACCCCAAAGCACCACTGCATCAACCCAATATCCATCACCATTTGAGCTCATAGTTTGACTTTTGTTGACTTTTACTAAATTGCTTGAAACTTAATTGTAGACTTATCAAAAGCATTCAAGATCTTATATAAGCGATTTGAATGATAAAATGAGCTTTGGAAGCTCGATATGAGAACATGAATTTGAAATTCACAAATATGAACCTTAAAACACAAAACTTCAACACCACTGGAATTAACACTTGAAAATGGTCTTAATACACTATAGTAACTTACTTTAAGACAATTTAACTTGAAACTACAACATTTTTCTTAAACTAAAACATTTAAAAAAAAAACGACATTAAAGAAGAAAAATAAAACTAGCTACTCCTTTATTCTTCTCTCTAACTCCTCTTTTATAGCTCCACATGCATCTCTCTCCTCTTCTGAGATAATCCCACCAATAATAATAGCCATTGGATGACTTGGATAAATTTTAGTCGTTTGATTCATTTTGGTAAAGTTGGTTCAAGCTGGAGAGGTTGAGTGAGGTGAGGAGGGATGCAATAATGATTTTGTAGTTGTGGAGGTGGGGGACATGGAGAGTGATATGTTGAGGAAGGGGATGGTTGTGTGGAGAGTTGCAGACAGAGCATTGGAGGGGAAGACTTAGGCGCCAGTTGGGTGGTTTGGTTTTATTAATAAAACGTGGGTGGGTCGGGTTGGTTTATTGACGGGTTGGGTTGGGTAAAAGATGGGCTTGGGTTGGGCTTTGTTTGGATCAAAAATAACAAAGGGGTTTGAATAACACAAGGACCATTCATGTAAATTAGAAGACCAAGGACCAAGGCTGCCATTTTCCAAAGTTGTTTCAATGGGCTAAAACTGGCAAGCTTTAATAGTACAAGGACCAAAATAGACTTTTTCAAATTTCCAAGGACTATTTTTGCCATTTTTGAAACTTTAAGGACCTATCTTGTAATTTTCTCAAACTTTTGACATTTTTCACCAAAGGACTAAATTTGACAACTTATGATTTTAAAAGGACCTTTGGTGACCTTTCTTTTGAAATTAAGGCTCAGGGACTATTTCTGAATTTTAGAAACTTGGGGACTAAACCGCCAATTTTGCAAATTTGATACGTTTTCATCTGATTTTGATCTTTTGCATTTAAAACACATAAAACACTGATTTGTGATATTTTCATCATTTTGATGCATTTCTGAGTGTTTTTGGATGATTTTGCGCGGTTTAGATGGTACCAAAATGATGAGTATTTAGACACTCATCAATCCCCCACACTAAGATATTGCTAGTTCCTAGCAATGATTTGAGAAAACATAATGGATTTTAATCTCTTTACCAAAAGCCATTACTTCTCGAGTAGCCAAATGTTTCAGTTCAAGTAAGAACCATGGTACACCGATAACCATGTGATTTTGAGCAAACCACCAACTTTCAACGGATTTGATTTTGTCTTTACCGAAGCCGCACTTTCGGACTAGCCAAATCTTAGATAAATTATCAATATTATCTTTGGTGAGCTGATTACCAATTATGGATTTTCCACCGCCTTTACCACAAGCCATAACCTTGCGGGCTAGCCAACTCTTCACTTTTAGGATATGGTGAGTTGAGAACCATACAATTTTGGGCAAATTGCAAGCCATATAAACGTATTTGAGAAATCTTTACCAAGAGCCGCTTTCTCGATTAGCCAATCCTTTAGTTTATTAGACAAGGCGATGATAACTGCCGAGTAAGTGTAGAACACTTACTCCAAAAAAAATTTTGGCCAAAACGGGAATTTGGTAGATAATATATGAAATTCGTGAGAATTCCCCCCCACACTTAGAAATGAATATTGCCCTCAATATTTAAAGTACCGACGGTTATGCCGAAACAAAGAACGAAAAGGAAAATACTACGCCATTATTTAGAAAGAAGATTTTTTTTTTTGAAACTATATATATATATAATATGTGGGCACCACACTAGGACACATGGGTGAAAACCCATGTTTAGCTATCTGTTTTTATTACCGAGTCGCTAGCTTGACTCGACCTCAATTCATTGGTTCATGGGGAAGCAAAGTGGAAGAAACAATCTCCATCGGACTTTCATTCAAGATGTTTGGACAAACATTTGAAGCACGGGAAAGTTCCACACCGATGAGATATACATAGAACCGGCTCAAAAATGATAAATGAAAATGCCGGGTCAAAGATAGTGTCTTCATTCCCGAAGGAGTGAAGATGAAGAGATATCAGATATTTGAGGAAAGGAAGAAAGGTTTTGATAACAATCAAGATCCATTCCTCATCCTCAAATGTAGACGATCGAGGAAGGGTGAGGTAGTATCATTAATAAGCAAACTCATACGATAGAGTACACCTTCCTCCGAGCTAATATCATCCTCAAGATCAAAATAGAAATGATCATGTTCCGGAGGAGATATATCATGAGAGAGTTCACCGGAGAACTCTTTATGAAGAGAATCATTCACATGGAGTGAATTTGTGAACTCTTGTTCCATTGTGGGCTCATCACTATCCTCAATCTGAGTATCAAAGAGTGGATTCTCAGAAATTGAAGTGAATTCAAAGTCGAATTCAAATAGAGGATTGGTGAAAGTAGCTTTGAATGTTTCGAACAAAGTGATCAACATTCTCTATTGGACTGTTGGGATAAGAAGTGAGTGAACGATCATTATCAATGAGACTTTCAGTCTCTCCCAGATCGGCTTCGAGATCAAAGTGGATTGATGTGAGTGAGTTCACGGAGAACTCCTCAAGAAGGGGATCGCATGTGGAGTGATGCCTCAACATACTCGATGTTTTCATAGGAATCACAATCTTCGCTAACATCGGAGAAAGTTTCAAAATGATCTTTTGAACACTCAAGAGGGGAAAAAGAATCACACATATGATCGAAGTTCCTGTGACTCTCTCGGATTGGGACAAGGTCCTCAACACTGACTTTATAAATTCGTCCCATTCCTTTTCGGAACAAGGTCAAGAATCTCATCCCCATGTTTAGAGAGTGAGTGGGAGCTTCGTGTGATAACAAAGATGAGGGAGTTTAGAAGGACTAGCATACATATGTTTTATACTTTCCATTTGTTCTTCCGCTAGTAATTCCATCATAGTCTTTTCTCCCTGATTGTTCATGGAAGGAGTTTCAACTGATGAACTTGATGAACTATTATAAAATTGTAGGATATCAAGGATATCTTCATCATCATCATCAGGAATGAAACGGAATCGAGAGCTAGATTTGAATGCTTTTTGTAGTCTAATTGATTCCCTAACAGTGTTTTCAATGGCAATCTGGGTATCTAATTTAGCAGCTCTTCCTCAGCTAATTCTTCCATGGATTTCTCATGACATAAGCCGTCCTCCTTAAGTTCTTTTAATAACTCAAGACTCTTCAGTAGAAGGTCCGTCGTAGTTTCATGAGGAGTTGCTTGAATCATTTGGTATTGTGGAGGTTGGTCTTGGAACGAATAGTCGAATTGTTACAAGGAATTGGATTCCCTGTTTGACAATCCGAGCTAGAGTGAGAACTTCCACAATACTCACAAAAGAGAACCGATGTGGCCGTGAGTCGTATGTGTTGTAGTTCAATTGTTATCAGAACCCGCCATAGACAAGCGTGTTTCCTGATTGACAATCGAACTGGAATGTGAACCACCACAATTCTACAACAAGAAAACTGCTGAGTCTCACAGTGTGGTAGCTGATGGAATAAATCAGTTGTGTTATGGTAGGAATAGGGATCCTGGTTATAGACAGACCCGCTTCCCCGATTCCACCATGCTACAACTCGGGCAATTGCCACCATTATAAGGACCACCACACCATTGACAACCAAGAGGGTGAGGATAAGACATAGAAAGAATCAAATGGTTCCAGAGGGTAAGAAATGAAGAATCAAAAGGGTGAGAGGGTAAAGAGGAATATTTTTGGTATTTTTGAAAAACATGATAATAAAAACAAAGAATGAAAATATTTTTGGCGTTGATAACACTTCAGGAAAAGTGTTAATGAACTTTTTGGATTTTCTTATAACTTTACAAAAAACTTTTTACAAATGATGGGTTATGTGCAAGAGTGGGTCTGAAAATGGCTAAACACAAGCTAAAGCCTCCCCGCAAGCGGGCCAAAATTTTGATCTGTCCCGAACGTAAGCTACCTCACACAAGCTAACCACTTGTGAATGGCTAACCGTAGAAGCTTAAAACAGCTCGAAACAAATGCAATGAAGTCCGAGAATAGAATGAATTCCCGGTCGTTATGTCCCACTGAGACAAAACACTTGATCGACGATAGAATCACAGGATTGATCAGAAGGATTTGGATTGAATATTACACTACTCAAAAAGTTTATAAATTAAAGCGACTTAAATACAAATTAAGAAAATTAAAAGATAAAATATATTAAATAAACGCTATCACTATTTTAAAACCGATGAACGTTTAAAACTTAAAACTTACGTTTAAATAAAAATTACGTAAACGCATAAAATAAAACGCGGAAAATAAAGAAGGAAAATACCTACGGATATGAAAAATACATTTTACAATCCTAAATATAAAAGAAAATTATTAGAAAAGGAAAATTATTTTTACAACTATTTAATTAATTATTACTAATTAAAAACTATTTTTAATTAATAAATAAAAGCTTATAATACAAGAAAATATGAAATAAAGCTAGAAAAATAAAATTAAGACTTAGATAAATCTAAAATATCAAAAAACAAATTTTAAAACTAAAAATATATTTTTAGACTTTTTATGTATTTATTATTAATTTAAAACTATTTAAAACTAATTAAAATGCTAGAAAATACTATTTAAACTAAGAAAATTATGGAAAAATATTTTTTTGGCTTTTTATATTTATCTTGACTTAAGAAAAATGAAAAATTATTTTTTTGAAACTTTTCTTAATTATTTGTATTTAAAGCTAATTAAAAATACTTAAAAACTAATTAAAATCAAGAAAAATAGCAAACAAGCTTGGAAAAATCTGAAAATTTCAGGAAAACTCTAAAATAATATTTAGAACCTAGGAAAATATAAAAACAGGGGTTGCGTGGAGGGATTTGAAACTGAAGTACAAGTGCTTGTTGAAATAAGCACTTGAATAAGCAAATGGAATCCAAAAGGCACCAAACCAAAAAAGAAGCTTAAGTAAGCTTAAAGAACCAAAATGCAACAGATTACAACAAGCTCTAACCACTGGAATAGCAAATTACTCAGATTTGGTGTTATGGGCTTAAGCACAAAAACAGTGAGAGGGTGCTTACTTTGAACAAGAAAATAAGCTACATAATAAGCTGAAACAAAAAAAACAACAATTGGAACTTGGAGAAGACCTGGTTGGGACCTAGTAAACCAAAGAAGAGACTTAGATGAGCTCAAATGAGCTCAATGACAAGCATGCAAGATCTGAGAAAAACACAAAGATAAGCTGAGTTTGGCACAGGCATTTGGACCTAAAAGACAAGCTCTTTTGAAGCTTATAGAAAATTGATAAAATTCTGAAAAATTGCTAATAAGAAACAAGACCACTGAAGATTTTAAATCCACAAGATTCACTAAGATTGGCCTAGAAATGAATCCATGAAAATTCTTCCTAGTTAGCTTAAAAACAGATTTTGCCACTTTTTGACTTTTTGACAAAACTAAAAGTTTGACTTATTTGAAGTTTGATCTTGATTTGTGAACTGAGAATGATATAATAAAGTGAAATGAGACTACTGCAAGATGTGTTTATGAAATTTGAACACAAAATAAGCTTTTGGAAATCAAAATGCCAAAGTATAGTCTAAGATGATTTGAGTGGATTTGACTTTACATGTTTGGTGCACAATAATAAGAGATAGGAGTATAATAGGACTAAACAAGCATGACCCAATAGATATCTATCACTACAATGACCTAAAAGACAGATAGATCAGCAATTCCAAACACCTCTTTAAACTAACTGATATGTAATTAAATGAGATAACAACTGAGCAAACTTGTTTCAATGATCAAACTAAGTTTACAAGACCTAAATACAACTAAATAAACAAGTTTTACACTAATGGAGACCACAGTTACAAGTACAACAAAAACTGCAAATAGACTTGAGAATGAAAAGTGAAATCTTACTAACCACTGTGTCCAAATTTTATGTGCCAAAACCGTAACTAAAACTATTCTAACTTAACTAAATTCAACCCCAAAGCACCATCTGATCAACCCAATATCCATCACCATTGCACTTTGAGCTCATAGTTGACTTTTGTTGACTTTTTACTAAATTGCTTGAAACTTAATTGTAGACTTATCAAAAGCATTCAAGATCTTATATAAGCTTTATTTGAATGATAAAATGAGCTTTTGGAAGCTCGATATGAGAACATGAATTTGAAATTCACAATTAGACCTTAAAACACAAAACTTCAACACCACTGGAATTAACACTTGAAAATGGTCTTAATACACTATAGTAACTTACTTTAAGACAATTTAACTTGAAACTACAACATTTTTCTTAAACTAAAACATTTAAAAAAAAAACGACATTAAAGAAGAAAAATAAAACTAGCTACTCCTTTATTCTTCTCTCTAACTCCTCTTTTATAGCTCCACATGCATCTCTCTCCTCTTCTGAGATAATCCCACCAATAATAATAGCCATTGGATGACTTGGATAAATTTTAGCCGTTTGATTCATTTTGGCGCCAAAGTTGGTTTAATGTTCTGAGAGGTTGAGTGAGGTGAGGAGGGATGCAATAAATGATTTTTGTAGTTGTGTGGAGGTGGGGGGACATGGAGAGTGATATGTTGAGGAAGGGGGATGGTTGTGGGAGAGTTGCATGTGAGCAGTTGAGGGGAAGACTTATTGGCGCCAAGTTGGGTGGTTTGGTTTTATTAATAAAACGCGGGGTGGGTCTGTTGGTTTATTGGACCTTGGGAGTTGGGTAAAAGATGGGCTTGGGTTGGGCTTTGTTTGGATCAAAAATAACAAAGGGGTCCGTTTGGATGAGTAATAACACAAGGACCATTCATGTAAATTCAGAAGACCAAGGACCAAGGCTGCCATTTTCCAAAGTTGTTTCAATGGGCTAAAACTGACAAGCTTTAATAGTACAAGGACCAAAATAGACTTTTTCAAATTTCCAAGGACTATTTTTGCCATTTTTGAAACTTTAAGGACCTATCTTGTAATTTTCTCAAACTTTTGACATTTTTCACCAAAGGACTAAATTTGACAACTTATGATTTTAAAAGGACCTTTGGTGAGTTTACTTTTGAAATTAGGGCTCGTGGACTATTCGATAATTTTAGAAACTTGGGGACTAAAACCGCCAATTTTGCAAATTTGATACGTTCATCCGATTTTGATCTTTTTGCATTTAAAACACATAAAACACTGATTTGTGATATTTTCATCATTTTGATGCATTTTTGAGTGTTTGCAGATGATTTTGCAGCTTTAGATGGTACAAAATGATGAGTATTTAGACACTTATCAATCCCCCACACTAAGATATTGCTAGTCCCTAGCAATGATTTGAGAAAACATAATGGATTTTAATCTCTTTACCAAAAGCCATTACTACTGGAGTAGCCAAATGTCTGCTTCAAGTAAGAACCATGGTACACCGATAACCATGTGATTTTGAGCAAACCACCAACTTTCAACGGATTTGATTTTGTCTTTACCGAAGCCGCACTTTCGGACTAGCCAACTCTTAGATAAATTATCAATATTATCTTTGGTGAGCTGATTACCAATTATGGATTTTCCACCGCCTTTACCACAAGCCATAACCTTGCGGGCTAGCCAACTCTTCACTTTTTAGGATATGGTGAGTTGAGAACCATACAATTTTGGGCAAATTGCAAGCCATATAAACGTATTTGAGAAATCTTTACCAAGAGCCGCTTTGCTCGGATTAGCCAATCCTTTAGTTTATTAGACAAGGCGATCGATAACAAGCCGAAAAGTGTGTAGAACACTTACTCCAAAAAAATTTTGGCCAAAAACGGGGAATTGTAGATAATATATGAAATTCGTGAGAATTCCCCACACTTAGAAATGAATATTGCCCTCAATATTCAAAGTACCGGCGGTTATGCCGAAACAAAGAACGAAAAAGGGAAATACTACGGCCATTATTTAGAAAGAAGATTTTTTTTTTTTTTTGAAACTATATATATATAATATGTGGGCACTCCCCCACACTAGGTGGACATGGGTGAAAACCCATGTTTAGCTATTATTACCGAAGTCGCTAGCTTGACTCTCGACCCAATTCATTGGTTCATGGGAAGCAAAGTGGAAGAAACAATCTCCATCGGACTTTCATTCAAGATGTATGGACAAACATTTGAAGCACGTGAAAGTTCCACACCGATGAGATATACATAGAACCGGCTCAAAATGATAAATGAAAATGCCGGGGTCAAAGATAGTGTCTTCATTCCCGAAGGAGTGAAGATGAAGAGATATCATGAGATATTTGAGGAAAGGAAGAAAGGTTTTGATAACAATCAAGATCCATTCCTCATCCTCAAATGTAGACGATCAGAGGAAGGGTGAGGGTAGTATCATTAATAAGCAAACTCATATGATAGAGTACACCTTCCTCCAAGCTAATATCATCCTCAAGATCAAAATAGAAATGATCATGTTCCGGAGGAGATATATCATGAGAGAGTTCACCGGAGAACTCTTTATGAAGAGAATCATTCACATGGAGTGAATTTGTGAACTCTTGTTCCATTGTGGGCTCATCACTATCCTCAACTGAGTATCATCAAAGAGGATTCTCAGAAATTGAAGTGAATCGAGTCAATTCAAATAGAGAATTGGTGAAAGTAGCTTTGAATGTTTCGGGAACAAAGTGATCAACATTCTCTATTGGACTGCTGGGATAAGAAGTGAGTGAACGATCATTATCAATGAGACTTTCGCTCTCCCGATCGGCTTCAGATCAAAGAGTGGATTGATGTGAGTGAGTTCACCGAGAACCCTCCGAAGGGGATCGACCGCTGAGTGATGCCTCAACATACTCGATGTTTTCATAGGAATCACAATCTTCGCTAACATCGAAGAAAGTTTCAAAATGATCTTTTGAACACTCAAGAGGGAAGAAGAATCACACATATGATCGGTTCCTGTGACTCTGGATTGGGACAAGGTCCTCAACACTCGACTTTTATAAATTCGTCCGACTTTTCAGAACAATGTCAAGCTCATCCCCATGTTTAGAGTGAGTGGAGCTTCGGGTGTGATAACAACAGATCGGAGGGATAGAAGGACTAGCATACATATGTTTTATACTTTCCATTTGTTCTTCTGCTAGTAATTCCATCATAGTCTTTTTCTCCTCGATTGTTCATGGAAGGAGTTTCAACTGATGAACTTGATGAACTATTATAAAATTGTAGGATATCAAGGATATCTTCATCATCATCGCCATGGAATGAAACGGAATCGAGCTAGATTTGAATGCTTTTTGTAGTCTAATTGATTCCATAAATGTGTTTTCAATGGCAATATGGGAATCTAATTTAGCGCCCGCCTCACCTAACAATTCTTCCATGGATTTCTCATGTGACATAGCCGACTCTCCTGTTCTTTTTAATAACTCAAGACTCTTCAGTAGAAGGTCTGTCGTAGTTTCATGAGGAGTTGCTTGAATCATTTGGTATTGTGGAGGTTGGTCTTGGAACGAATAGTCTCAGAGGACACAGGTACAATGGGAGCCGGTGCCAAGGGGGTAGAGGCAGAGGACATAGTATCCTCCATCTCACTGTCGGAGGTCAAGTCGATAGGATGAGTAGCAGTCGACATGGAACTGTAACAACCTAAAAGAAAATGTGCATTTATAAGTATAAATAATGCCATGCAATAAATAAGATTTAGTTAGTCGCGCATAATCTGCCACGCAAATCTAAATGCCTAACTAAATGAAAGTTAGCATTATAAGTTTATAATGCAAAGTTTTACTAGTCATGTATTATCCGCCAAGCTAATTCATAATGCGTAATTGGCAACGGCGAAGGGAGGACGAAGTGGTGGTGTAAAACGGTCCATTTGAAAATGTGGTTATAGTCCAATTTGTTTTAAAATACAAGTTGGTTCTCTATAACCTAGGCTCGATGCCAACTGTAACACCCCCAAAATCACAATGTGACAGCGGAAGACTATTTGGGGTATTACGTAGAGGATCATAGTCATAAGTTATAGAAAACGACTCTAAAGAGACGTTTTTAAATAAAAGTTGTTACCATTTCATAAATCTCAGTGTTTTGGAAACACAAGGAAATACCACATGTTTTGAAATTACATAAAAGATAGTTTTAAACGCTTATTTAAATGATAACTTTAATTGAAAACTACACCACTTCAAGCGCCCTTGACGCCCACTCCACTTCATGATATCTAATTAGTACATGAGATGAACATGCTTAAAAAGATCAACAAAATGTTGAGTGATATTCATAGGTTTAAATAAAGGGTTGAACACAAGTAAGAGATGATAATTGCTTCGAATACAATCACCATGGAAAACATAGATTATTATTATGCATTAAGCTCATGACACCAAACTAATCGCATACACCTAATTACTGGCGTAAGTAATAATATTGCCCTCAGAGATGGAATTGCCAATTCCATAGTTAACCAATATAGTGCTCGGTTATTTCCGATAACCGAAGTCGGGTCGAATTCCTATAGTACTATCCACAATATTCGCGTTCACTCGCAAGTGATTAATAGTTCATGATGTAAGGGACTTATGGCAGGCAACTTAGGCTATAATAATAATAATGATCGACAAACATACGTTTTAATAAAAGACTTGTGTTCTAGTTTATAGCATGCATCTCAAGGGTTTGAAAGAAATAAGAAGCGAGGCTATGAACTCACCTTAGCAAAGCAAGATCCGAGTAGTAAAAGTGTCAAGTAAATGATGCACCGAAAATCCGCCACGCCGACCTATAATTTGTATACCAATACTTTAATTAATATGTTTATACTTAATTCGATAATGTCTAAATGTGTCAAGATTTGAGTTGTTGATGCTTGTGTGGCATTATTCAAGTTTAGATAGTGTATTTAGAAAGAATGTTTGGTAAGGACATTAGGGACAGGTAGCTAGAATAAGGAGGTATATGTCGGATGATTAGGATGGGAACTCGTGAGGGATTAGATAATTTTGTATGAGGGTTCTATTCTTACATACTACGATATTATATTTTTAGAAAATTTTCGCATGGTTTCTTTTATATATACTTTCAATGTATGGTTTTTGAAAATAAGTGATTCTTGCAAAAATTAACTTTTATATAGTTTATATAGCCAAAACCTTTGTGTTTAGTTATATTTATCATTCTTAGTTGTTATTTATGAAATCGTTGTATACAAGAAATATCGTTATTACTTATTTGTCATAAAAGAAGTAAGGCCATCATTATTTATTAAAAGTAGTTTTAGTTTCCATGGTTATTAATTATAGAAACTATTATTTGGACTAAAGTGTAAATGTAAGTTATTTGTAAAAAAAAATATATTGTTAATAATCATAAGTTGTAGTTTAGTTTTTGTGATAGTAATCGAACAACATTATCATGTTGGTTTTGTACATTTTTCATGTCGAAGTAACGTTGGTCGGGTACTAGTTGACGGGTGTATTAATAGGTTTATTGTGGGTTAATTATACGAGTCGACTAGTAACGAGACGTGCTTGTGGGGAGGGGGGAAGATGAGTCGAGTGGTGACTGGTCAACAGAGGCGGCTTAGGCCCAAAGAAACTTATGGAAATTTTGATTTGGTGAGAACATGACAAAGTTGGGTTTCACCAACAAAGCCCTCGCTATAGGAGGTAGCCCAAACTTAAACTGAAGCACTCTTAGGGGCGAGAGGTTAAGCAGAAACATGTTACCCCCAACAATATACTCGACTTATATTCATGGAGAAGAAACTTGTGTTTGTGTACCAACTTGACACTCTAAGGAAGTGATGAACAAATTGCCAAGGGCATTACAATGGACACAAGCTGTCGGAAACATACTCAAAACTTTTGATAGGTTCTTATTGACGCCAAGAGTTTCAAAACGACATCGCGATTGTGACTAAGTAATACCCCGAGATTGTGACTTAATACTCAAAACACCCGCTGGGGTCTTTTGGTTTCAAAATGACAACAAGAGTTTCGACAGTGTTCCTAATGACTACTAAAGGACCAAACATTAATGCTAATATGTACATTTAGGAAAACTCCATCAGGATTGTGACTAATTCAAGCTCATGTCATTCGAGTGAGAACCGATTCGACGAGACTCGACACTAGTCACTACCCTGGGTCTAGGGCCGCATAACACAAGATAGGCAAGTCTCGCAAGACTGAGGGTTAGCCTCACCGGACACACCATTAATAGAACATGAATGCCCTTTCGAAATTTATTATTTTACCACACAAGACATCCAACAACAATAATAAGTTGGTTTCCAAACCGTATATTACTCGATGAAGAACAACACAAGCTTTACTAATTTCTCTAGAAGCTAAATGTATAAATATTCAATCAAAAAGAAGAAGAAAACTATAACATTTCGATTTATTGAGCCAATGCATCCCAACATATTTAGATTAGAAGTCTTATCATTTTATTCATCAAAACTTGTTTTTAACCAATTTGAATGGATTCATTCTTATAACAAACGTGAACCAATTTTTGACCATTATCCTCAAACAAAGAATACGCAAAGAGTCTTTCATAATCCAAAAACAAGAGTAATCCATAAAAACCTTATGATACTAATCAACCACAACAAAGAATTCATTTGCTATAAGATTTATGGTTCAATACGCTTTCAACCTTAACTCAATATTATGTTCAACAATAACAATACTAGAAACAAGATAAAAAGAAAGCTAAGCTAAGGAAGAAACCTTATAAACACGAAGTCGAACGGAAGGGGAAACAACAAAGTGGAGCAAACCCAAGTCAATCCACAGTGAACTACTTAAACACCTCAAGCACTCCTTTAGTTTTTCCTTTGGTTTGAAAGTTGTGGTATCAACTGTGGATTCGATGAGGGTATTTAAAGGAATAAAGTTGGGTAGTTCGACTAGTACTCTCGAAGTGGGGTTGAGATACTTGTCTCCTTTGAGCAACGGGCGCCGGTCTTCACGTGGCTATCCGCTTCGCCTTCAGGTGGTCCAAGGAGGGTACTGGGTTTGTCGATTTGTTCTCATGGATAAGCCAAAGGGATAACTACTCTTGGATTGAAGTTATTAGTGATGTTGGGGAAAGATGTTTTGGAGGTTATACTCTTTGGGGAAAAGAGCAACGAAAAGTGGGAGTGAAGGGAGGAGACGAAAATGGAGGTGAGGTTGTTGGTTGTGGGGCTTGGTTTCAGAGGAAGGCGAGGGAAGGATAAAGAGGAAAGGGGTGTGGGTTTTGTGGGTTAAGGATAAGAGTAGGATTTGTTTTATTTTATTTTTGTAAGTCATTAGTTATTAGAGGTGTATTATTTAGGTAATATGTGTATTTTGGTACTTCGTTGTTAACTTGTGAATGTATAATTTTAAACAGAGAGTTGTATTATTTATATTTCCTGACACGCTATAAATAAACCAATGATGACGAAATTTTGATTTTTATTAGTTCGCTTAATTTCTCGCGATTTTCTTTTTATTTTGGTAGCGCGGACTCATAAGACAAGAAAATCTTTCTTGTGAGACTGATTTAGAAATCAGTAAAGATCAGGCATGGTTAAATAAGACTACTCGGATAGGCATAAATTTTTATGCAAGAAAATGAAATGTACATGCTAAAATGCTCAATTTAGATCAAATAAATTGGATAAACGGTCTAGTTCATAAATATAAAGATTTAAAATAGTGAAATTTTCTAGGTGGCTACAGGTAGTTCTTGCTTATTGATTTTGACTCGTGCGACACCTAGACCCATAAAGGGTGATTAGTATTGAGTCCTCGCTCGAGTCAGGTTGTAACCAAAAGACGAGATACAAAGCTTGGTCTAAGTCCTCATGTTTCAACAATTTTTGATGTCGTTGTTTGCAAGCTAAGAACCACTTGTAGTCATTTTAGTTTTGTTGTGTTTGTTTCGGTCACCAGGAGGCACCCCATAGGGGTATAGTTGTGTATTTGGTTGAGTCACAAGAAAGACACCCCAAAGGATGTTGATTGATGTAGAAATATATCAAATATGAATACGCGCGAGAATTACAAACCAACCCTTTAGGAAAAAGGTCAACACGCAAAACCCGCGGATACTCGATAAGTGATACCGGGCAAGTGATTACCCGGTCGCTTCCCAACGAGGAGTGAATTGACTACTCACGCTGAGGTTTGTTATTAAAATGCTTGAATGGTACGGGAATTTTTGTTTTTGGTTACATATTCTACAAATTAACTAAAGGGAAAGTAAATAAGGCTACGGGAACAAAGTAAATAATGATCTAACTACTACTAAGCATACGGAACAATAAAATTAAGTTACACTAAGTCCTAGAGTGATAATATGCAAAAACGTGAAAACCCGGGCTAATCCCGAGCCTCAAAAAGGGAAAATTATGCAATCTAAGGCCTACGGGTGTGAAACTAATTTTCCTACATTCTAAACGACTAAAAATAATTTTTGGAAAAAGCCGGGTATTTTTTCGACTTTTATTTTATTTTCTACGAATTAAAAACTAATTTAATCTAATTAATTTATTAAAAGTACTAAACATTTTTAGAAAATTCTACAAAAATTACCAAAAATACTATAACTAATACTGAACGTAAGAAAAATAAAAATTGATGCTTCTGTTTCTGGAAATAAGCAGCTAATAAGCAAATAAGTAAAAAGGCTATGAAACTGAAATGCTAAAGCTAAGGAGTGTTGGGTGTTTGGTCGAGGGCGAGAGGTCAGGTGGTCGAATCCCACCCCTGCACCTTTTTGCTATTATTTTTTTTTTTTTTTGGATTTTTCCTTTGCAATTCGAACAAGGTTAAGGTTTTTGACAAAATTTTAAACTTGGGGAGCTTAAAAACAAAGTGTAAACAGCTCGTTTACAGCAGAAATGGCAAAAAAAAAAAAAAAAAATGGAAAGGGGCTGTTTGGTTGGGACGATACTAAAGGATATTTAAGCTACTAAAAGAAATAAAAGATTATACAAAAAGCTAATTATAAGCTAACAAACTAATGAGGACAAGTTAAACATACCTAAAAGAACTAATGGGAATAGCAATGAGCAAATGAAACATCAATAAGCTAAAAAAAAATGTCAAAGCGCTGCTGCTATAACTCAAGTCCAAAACAGCCCAAATGGGCTTGTTTTCTAGCTTATTTTGACTAAGCTAGAGTGGGAGTTAACCAATGGGCTTTTGGGGAAATGAAGTAAAGCTGGGGGGCAAGCTTTTGCCCCCACAAATACCTAGTTAAAAGCTGTTAACAAGCTAAAAAAAAGGGTGCTAAGGGGGCTGCTGAAGCAAAGGCCGAACAGAAAAGGGGCGTGTTTCAAACTTAAAAATAAGCTACAAAAATCTTGAGGGAAGCACTTAATAAGCTAAAACACCTAATGTTAATTAATCTAAAATACCTAATAACACTAAAGGGTACTTAAATAAGCAAAAAGAATCTGATGTAAAGCTTATAAAAAGGTCTAAGGCTGCTGCACTGTTTGGACAGCCACCAAACAAACAGCAATGGGCACTAAGGGGTGCTGTTTTGAGGCAAAATAAGCTATGAAAAATTGATTT
This sequence comes from Chrysanthemum makinoi, assembly GCA_910596185.1. Classification (NCBI taxonomy): domain Eukaryota; kingdom Viridiplantae; phylum Streptophyta; class Magnoliopsida; order Asterales; family Asteraceae; genus Chrysanthemum; species Chrysanthemum makinoi. The sequence continues at coordinate 119,197,183 of OU343223.1, read as the reverse complement.
AAATTAAAAGATAAGCTAATCCCTATCATTACCTATCTAAAAACTAAATGCATACATAAGATGGGATCCTAAATCTAATACTAACACACCTAAATCTAAGCTAAAATAATGGGAAGGGGGCTGCTACAACAGTCTCAAAACAGTCCCGTAAGGGACTTTTGAGCTTATCAATAAGCCACTAGAAGACTTCCTAAACCTACAAAAAGCTCAAAATGGTAAAATCAACACTGAGGGCTTTCTAAAAAACTAAATTACAACTATTTTGTAACTAAAATGAAGCTAGAAAAGGTGCGGCTAAAGTGGGCACATGGGACAGTGATGGGTTGTTTCAGAACAGCAAAGAAAAAAAAATGATTGATTCTTTTGTAAAGGCTTGTTTTGCAAACATAATCAAATGGCCAACTTAAAAATGACTCTTAACTTTCCTAATGCAAGACTCAAAGTGGGTCAAAAATGAATTTTGACCCACCAACCAAGCTTATCCAAACAGCCTTTTTAGAGGCAGAAATAGCTAACTTTTTTGGAACAAGAAAGGTTTTGAAAATTTAAAACTTGTTTTTATCATTAACCAAAACTTCAAAACGAGTTTAAACCACTTAAGAACATAATGGACAGATTTCAAAGAACATGAAAAAAATCAATAATGCATAAACTTGAAAAACTGGAATTGGAACTGAATGTAAATTGCATTGAAAATTAAATTGTTACAAATAAAGTAAACGACAAAGAAATTAAAATGGTACTAGAACATGAGTTTCTAGACAAGTTTTTACATCTTAACACTAGATGCCTATTTATACTAAAAAAATCAAGTCTTCTTTCTCTTCTGTCTTGTTCTGGTTGTGCTTGCTGTGTGAGAGAAATGAACATGTGAGCTTGTTTGTGCTTTTGTGAATCAATCTCAACCCTTGGTTTTGGACTTGGTGCCCAAGTCTTCATCACAGCCCTTGATGGGAATTTTGACTTTATATAATCCTTGGATTGCCAGCGTGGAGGTGAGAGTCAGGAGAGACATGTGATGTTTCTTGTTGGTTTCTGGGAGAAGAAAGTGATGGGGAGAGAAGGTGTAGGAGGAGGGAAACTTTTTGGGCGCCAAGGGATTTGGTTGTGTTCTGGGTTTGGGTAATCTTGGTAAGAACAGATATGGGTTAAAGGGGATGTGTGGTTCAAGTAAGGGGATGGTTAATGGGTGGTTTTAAAAGGTTTTAAGAATGTTTTATTATAAAAGGTTTAATAAAAGAGTTTAAGTAAAAAAAGTTTTAACAAAAAGTAAAAATATTTTTTTTTTCTTTTTTTTTTTTTTTTTTTTTAAATGTTTCTACTAAAAATAATTGTTTTAAATAAATATATGATTTTAAATAAAAATAATGGTTTTTAATGAAAAAAAAATGTTTAAGTTATATATAAAAAGGGGTAAATGATAATTTGGTTTAGTGAAAGGTAAAAAAAAATTGGGTTTAGGTTCGGTTTTGAGTTTGTTTTCCCCTCTCACTCAAATATGCATCCGGGATCAAAAATGTAGAAAGATCATTCTCAGCCATAATAGCACTTTTCCAATCGAGAACTTGTCCGTTTTGCCCTATTTTCAATCCTTTGTACAGGAAATACATAAAACACGTCCAAGGATATCTGCAGTATATTTGGTTATTTCGTGTTTTGAAGCGTTTTTGTGTTAGATGGGTAAAAGGATGAGTGAATAAGCACTCATCAAATCCCCCCACACTATCAATTGCTAGTCCCTAGCAATCCGATCATATGAAGTAATGAATGGATCAAAAACACCAAGTATACCCGTTTGACTTTTATTCAACTGAAATTTAAACAAGGCGATAATAAATAAAATGCTTGATTATCAAAACATGGCATCATAGAAGCGATTCACGCAAAATGGGTGTTTCTGGGGAATTATAATCGTCATCCTCTTTTTTATACTCTCAAACCAAGCTTAAACTTATTGTGCAACGTTTTGTAAAATGCTAACACTACTTATATCAATAATATGGCAATTGAGACTTACTTTTACTCCCGCAATTTATACAATTTAAGTTCGTATTGCTCATTTTCAAAGTTTGACCATTGACATTTGTTATGGTTGTTATCCACCTTAAGTACTAACCCACGAAGCTTGATAAAGAGAAAGTCTAAAGGGCCTCTTCCATGTAGCGGCTTTCTTCTGACATCCCAAAACATTAGTTTTGTGACGAGCTTTTGACACCTCAAGAGAATAGTACGAATTGGAATTCGATTCCAATTTGAAGCTACCGTTAAGTTAAAACAAAACCTAAATGGATCACAACCGATTTAGAAATTGAGATTCAAAGAGATCACTCCATGTTGCGACTTTCTTCTCACTTGTCCTTTTAAGGAGGCTAGGTTTTCACTTGAGATAGTATCGAGACTTCGGGTCTTTGAAATCAAGGATTTCAAATTACATCAAACTTTTACACTTTGATGAATCTGAGTTCAACTTCCCGATTTAAATTTAAGAAAAACAAGTTTCGCTGTTATTCATAAGCAACTTAGTGCTTTTATTCGCATGAACTCATTTTTTTGTTTTCATTTTCAACTTTTTCTTTTTTTTCTTTTTCATTTTTTGACTTGAACTTTAAACTTGCAACTTTGCGGCGTCGAAACTTACGTACTTTCATTTTGCAACATTATTCAGATTTAAAGAAAGTATGCTTTCTCGGAAATATAAATAAAAAGTTGAACTTCGGACAAAATCAATTTGCTTAAAACTTTTATTGTAACAAGACGATTTGAATTTTCAAAAGTTTGACAATGAACACGTATTTAGGTCCAATTAGTTAGCTCACGGGAGAAAAGCCATAGATTACTTATATAAGCTCTAAAGAGAACCAACTACTCCACGCTTAGCATTTCCATTTGCACAACTCATAAAACCTAAGCCTAATTGTTAAGAAGCGATAGATCAACACTCTAGAGTGATTCCCACTTGTTCTAGCGAATCAAGACTAAACTACCATTAATGCCGAAGCATCAATGCTTTTATTTTTGTTAAAGCACTTCTTGTAAATGTAAATACTTGACTTAAAGCGATAAAATTTTTTTAAAATTTTTTGGTCAAAATAGAGTGCTAGGGGTACTAGAAGGTACATATGTGATCAAAATCGCTAGAATTCCCCACACTTAGAATTGAATATTGCCCTCAATATTCAAAATCTGGCCGAAATGACACTATAAACGGGAAAAATTAATACTACTACTAGCCAAGTGTGGAAGCGAAATCTTTTCACAAAGGATTAATAAGATATCTAGATAATACGTTAAAAGAAGACGGATATTGGCGGTTGAATCAAAGGCGCATCATCAATCATCGATCTACAGCGGGAATCAAAACAGAGAGCAAACACAACAAACAAACATCGTGGGGTTTTCCCCACATTGATGTTAGAAAAGAGAAAGATAGAAACATGGGTGGACACCCATGAAATGCTTTTTTTTAACAAATTAAGCTAGAGCACTCGACCAGTCATTGGTCGGGGAGCAAGTGGAAGAGAAAATATCCATCGGACTTTCATTCAAATGGTTTGGATAAACATTGAATGTCTTGAAAGTTCACTCGATGAGATATAGCAAAAAGAATGAGAAATGCGAGTCAAAGATGGTATCTTCACCAGTAGAGTTAAGATATGGAGAAGAAATGGGATAAGGCAGTGTCATTGACTTGACAGCGGTGGGTTGGGTGGGCAAGATTAGATTGAGGAACATTGGCGAATGTTCAGCAATCTTATCCACCACAAGCAATGAAAACATCCTTGCTCGAGCAGAAGATTCCATCATCCGGTTTAGCGAGGAGGAGGAGGAATGGATCTATGCCACTCTCTCAAAACTTCGGGCATCGAGTCATCCCGGAGAAAAAATGAGTCGACCTCTTCCATAAGAGTGTCACTCACGATTATCGAAGACTATTGTAGAAGATTTTCCAATTGGTAAAGGTCGGGCTTCAAAGTCGAGAAGTCATCATATCCCGGTGGAGAATGATCAATAAGAGCAGTTCATCGGCGAACTCCTCGAGGGTCTAAAGTGAAGGGGATTGCCACTTTCTTTTCAAAGTAAATCTGAGCCGGAGTGAGGGGCAGGGTTTCCGGAAGTAAAGGTCACTATCCTCATTCGAATGTCAAAGATTGGGTTATCTGAAATTTGAGTGAATTAGAATCTACGTCCAAACAGAGGATTAGTGAATGCCATACTGACAGGTTCCTCGGACACAACAAGAATATCTTCATCATCAGTCAAATTGGTGTCCATATCAAGATCTTGGGTTCCAAATCTCACAGAAGGCGAGAACAGAAGGAATTTCCTCAACATACGATGTCTCCATGATAAAAAAGAATCATCAAACGACGTATAATCATTTTGATTCGGAGATCATCTCAACGAATCATTGGGGTGGGAGGAGAAAAAAATCATCAATAGGCTCATCACACATCATATCGAAGACGCCCTCGCTCGCTTGGGGTTGGGACAAGGTTCTCAACACAAGACGATTCCGTTCAGGAATAGTGCTGAATCGCCGTCCACATACTTAGAGAGTTAACGGCTCTTTGGGGTGATTTCCCGACAAACTTTCATCATCATCGTCACTATCATCATCATCAATGTCAATGAAGTCATGAGCCATCGAGCCGTCTTGGTAACTTGTTCTTGATTCGTTATTTCTTCAAGACATCTTTGAATCTTAGCGTCGTTCCTCTTTTGAAGTAATTCTAGCATAGATTTTTCGTTGCGAGACGTTTGGTCTTGGCAGTTCTTCTAGCATACTTTTCTCACGGGGATGTTGATCAATGACGAAATGTTCAATGACGGAAAATTGTGGGGTTGAAAATTGTCAAAACAAGGAGTGTTATAACAAGGATCGTCAGGGTAATTTTGATTCCATGATTGACATTAGTAATCATAATGAGGACCCTGAATTTGCAAATAAGGTATTGAGGAGAGAAATGGAAATGAAGGATCATTGAAATCTTGATATACGGTTGTGGTTCATTATGAATCTATGGAGGGTAGTTGAAATCGTTTGGAGGAAAATTGAAGGAATTTGGATTAGAATCATAGGCGAATGAATTCTCGGCACAAATCGAACAAAATCCATTAGTAAGATAATTTCCACTCATACATTTGTAACGAAAACCTTTCGGTAACACGTCTCCACAACGTAGCAATAATCTTGATCGAAAAGAAGATATCTCGGGCTGGAGTAGGGGATCGAGGGCTCAACAATATCACAAGTCGTATTTGTATTTCCGAAGTGAATCTTGGCCGGAAGTTCATTTAAGTTTTCAATCATGTTCCGATTTCGTTCGAGATTCCGGAGGTGGGACAAGTGGTGTGCTCTGAGCTAACAATTTCCACCACTTTGGTTTGGTCTCCGGTTCTTGTTCTTTTCTCTTAAGCTTAGTAAATCGCGAAGATTTTGATCAAATCTAGGCGGTTTAGGCTCGAAACAATAGAACAAACATCGGGTTGTGGTGGATGGTCGGAAAAACTTGGAGAATCATCGAGAGAGTTTTTATCGGATAATTAGCACCAATAGCAATATTTGCTTGCACCCATCCTTCCACATCGCTTACATAAACAATGTGATTGAGACAAAAAGCGATCCTCTTCCATACGGCCTTTCTACGGTGAAAACAACTTGGCGATAATCGATGTCAGTCATGAGAATTAAACTTGTAGAGGGTTAAAGAAATAGAGTGGTAATCGAGGAGGGATCTGAAGAATAGAATCAGCGGTGAAAGAGGGGTAGAAATAGAATCAGAATAAGAATGAGAAGAATATTTTTGGGGTTTTGAATGAAAAGAATAAAAGGGAAAATAAATTTTGAAAAGGAAAATATTTTTGGGTTTTTGGGGTTTTTTGGAAAGCAAATAACTTCACGAGGAAGGTTCTTGAAGTCAACTAATCGTCAAAACTTAACGATATTGTGCAAACACGCCCGGCGGCATAAAATTTGATTGATGTAGAAATATATCAAATATGAATACGCGCGAGAATTACAAACCAACCCTTTAGGAAAAAGGTCAACACTTGAAAACCGGGGATACTAGATAAGTGATGAAGTGATTACCCGGTTCGTTTCCCAACGAGGAGGTTGGTCGTTTGAGGTTTGTTATTAAAATGCTTGAATGGTGCGGGAATTTTGTTTTTGGTTACATATTCTACAAATTAACTAAAGGGAAAGTAAATAAGGCTACGTGAACAAAGTAAATAATGATCTAACTACTACTAAGCACGGAACAATAAATTAAGTTACACTAAGTCCTAGAGTGATAATATGCAAAAGCATTGAAAACGGCTAATCCAGGACTCAAAGGGAAAATTATGCAATAAGACCCTAGTTGTGAAACTAATTTTCCTACATTCTAATGACTAAAATAATTTTTGGAAAAATATTTTTATTTTTTCGCTTTTTTAGAATTAAAATTAAAACTTTAATCTAATTAATTTTATTAAAAGTACTAAACATTTTAGAAAATTCTACAAAAATTACAAAAATACTATAACTAATAATGACGTGGAAAAATAAAATTGATTTGTTTTCGGAATATAAGCGACTAATAAGCAAATAAGTAAAAAGGCTATGAAACTGAAATGCTAGTTAAATATTAAAATGTGTAAACTAAAACATGAAAAAGTCCCTAGGCAGGTTGGGAAGATGGTGGGGTGTTTGGTGAGGGCTAGAGGTCAGTGGTCAGATCCCACCTGCACCTTTTGCTATTATTTTTTTGGATTTTTTTCATTGCAATGTGAACAAGGTTAGGGTTTGACAAAATTTTAAACTTGGGGCTTAAAAAACAAAGTGTAACATTCCGTTCTACAGTGAAATGGCAAAAAAAAAAAAAATGGAAAGGGGTTTTGTTTGGTTGGGACGATACTAAAGGATATTTAAGCTACTAAAAGAAATAAAAGATTATACAAAAAGCTAATTATAAGCTAACAAACTAATGAGGACAAGTTAAACATACCTAAAAGAACTGGTAGACGCAATGAGCAAATGAAACATCAATAAGCTAAAAAAAAAAATGTCAAAGCCTTCTTTGCTATAACTCAAAGTCGAGCCCAGAATGGCTTGTTTTCTAGCTTATTTCAGCTAGAGTGGGTTAACCAATGGGCTTTTGGGGAAATGAAGTAGTAGGGGGGCTTTGCCCCATCCTGGTACTTTCGTTAAAAGCTAAAAAAGGGTCAAAAGAGGCTGCCCGAAAGCGATCTTAGAACAGAAAAAGGGCGTGTTTCAAACTTAAAATAAGCTACAAAAATCTTGAGGGAAGCACTTAATAAGCTAAACACCTAATGTTTAATCTAAAATACCTAATAACACTAAAGGGTACTTAAATAAGCAAAATCCGATGTAAAGCTTATAAAAGGTCTAAATTTGCAGCCGCTTTGTTTGACGACCCCAAACAAACAAACAATGGCACTAGGTGTTGTTTGAGGCAAAATAAGCTATGAAAAATTGATTTAAATTAAAAGATAAAATCCCATCATTACCTATCTAAAAACAATGCATACATAAGATGGGATCCTAAATCTAATACTAACACCTAAATCTAAGCTAAAATAATAATGGGAAGGGGCTGGTCTCCAAGGTCAAGTAGGGACTTTGAGCTTATCAATAAGCCACTAGAAGACTTCCTAAACCTACAAAAAGCTCAAAATGGTAAAAATCAACCAGGGCTTTCTAAAAAACTAAACTACAACTATTTTGTAACTAAAATGAAGCTAGAAAAGGTGCGGCTAAAGTGGGCACATGGGACAGTGATGGGTTGTTTCAGAACAGCAAAGAAAAAAAAATGATTGATTCTTTTGTAAAGGCTTGTTTTGCAAACATAATCAAATGGCCAACTTAAAAATGACTCTTAACTTTCCTAATGCAAGACTCAAAGTGGGTCAAAAATGAATTTACCCCCACCTCAAACTTATCAAAAGCGGACCTTTTTAGAGAAGTGAAATAGCTAACTTTGGAACAAGAAAGGTTTTGAAAATTTAAAACTTGTTTTATCATTAACAAAACTTCAAAACGGTTTAAAACCACTTAAGAACAATAGACAGATTTCAAAGCACAAGAAAAAATCAATAATGCATAAACTTGAAAAACTGGAATTGGAACTGAATGTAAATTGCATTGAAAATTAAATTGTTACAAATAAAGTAAACGACAGTAAATTAAAATGGTACTAGAACATGAGTTTCTAGACAAGTTTTTACATCTTAACACTAGATGCCTATTTATACTAAAAAAATCAAGTCTTCTTTCTCTTCTGTCTTGTTTAAGTTGTGCTTTGCGTGTTGAGAAATGAACTGAGCTTGTTTGTGCTTTTGTGAATCAATCTCAACCACTTGGTTTTGGACTTGGTGCCCAAGTCTGTCATCACCCTTGATGGGAATTTTGACTTTATATAATCCTGGATTGCCAGTGGAGGTGAGAGTCGGAGACATGTGATGTTTCTTGTTGGTTTCTGGGAGAAGAAAGTGATGGGGAGAGAAGGTGTAGGAGGAGGGAAACTTTTTGGGCGCCAAGGGATTTGGTTGTGTTCTGGGTTTGGGTAATCTTGGTAAGAACAGATATGGGTTAAAGGGGATGTGTGGTTCAAGTAAGGGGATGGTTAATGGGTGGTTTTAAAAGGTTTTAAGAATGTTTTATTATAAAAGGTTTAATAAAAGAGTTTAAGTAAAAAAAGTTTTAACAAAAAGTAAAAATATTTTTTTTTTCTTTTTTTTTTTTTTTTTTTTTTAAATGTTTCTACTAAAAATAATTGTTTTAAATAAATATATGATTTTAAATAAAAATAATGGTTTTTAAAAAAAAATGTTTAAGTTATATATAAAAAGGGTAAATTGATAATTTGGTTTCGGGTGAAAGGTAAAAATGGAAATTTGGGTTTAGGGTTCGGTTTTGAGTTTGTTTTCCCCACTCTCACTCCAAATATGCATCCCGGGATCAAAAAATGTAGAAAGATCATTCGATACTTCCAGCAAGCACTTTTCCAATCCGAGCTCATTTACGTAGTTTTGCCCTATTAATCCTTTATTACATGAAATACATAAAAACACGGTCAAGGATATCTGCGGTATATTTGGTCATATTTCAGTGTTTTTAGACGTTTTTGTGGGCTTAGATGGGTAAAAAGGATGAGTGAATAAGCACTCATCAGATGTTGATACTCCCGCTTTCACATGATCACGAGATGGTCATATGAGTCTCGTATGATAGTGTTTGATTTTTTTATAATTATGTTGTGTATTGCGTTTTTCCCATCGCGTCTCAAAATGGTGTCAAGAACACTAGTATATTATTACTAAACTGAATTGGTAAAAAGAATGGAAATTGAAAGTTGATGTCCCCTTGGGCTATGGAATTCCAAGCAATTGACCAAATAAGTTAAATTAGTTGTGTGTGTTATGTTTGGGCCGAAGCCCATATTTGGTAAAGGGTTCGTTTGGTATTTTTTTTCCTAGAGTCCGGTTCGTGTCTCGGGCCACAGCCCAAGCACGACATACATTCTTTCGTCTTTCCAAAAACTCTCATCGACCAAATTGTTAGGAATTAGAAAATTCCATAGTGAAGAGTCGGTCACCCCAAATATTATCTAGCATAAGTTAGCTCGTAGACTTGTCGTTATTTACGTTATTAAGTAGTTTATTAGTTAGTTTGTAGCATAGATTAGTTTAGTGCAACACCGTGGAGGGGAGGGTGCCTTGCTTGTATGCGATCTACGTCCGAATGGAGGCGTTTTGTTTGTAAGTATAATACCCCTTCCATCCATGGAAGGTGTGCTGCTTGGCAATATAACCTTTCATTTTTATAGAAGCAACTCTCTACCAAGAACACCAACTCTCTACTTTCTCTCTCTAAAATGGCTAACATGTATTTTGATCATCCAAGATCACCCGAATCATCAAACACAATAATATATCGATCCTATAATTGGCATCAAAGCCCAGGTTGTGTTGTTTTGTTGATTCGAATGGTCTTTTGGTTGATGGGTTTGATGGTTTGATGTTGTTTCTTGAATATGGTGTTAAGGTGTCATTGTTTTGAATTGTTTTTTTAGTCTTAATGATTTCTAAACGTGAGTGATGTTTATTAACTGTTTTCATCATTTTTGAATTCAGCTCTTTGTGTGGTCAGCTGGTTTAAAGAGAATGTCTAAGCGTTTTAATTTCTAAGCGTGAGTGATGTTGTGGGTAGTTTTAAGAGAACAACTTTTAACATGTCTTATGTTTCAATCTTGATTATTGGTCTTGTATATGGTTTTATCAGTCTTAACAATTACTAAGCATGTCTGTGTATGGTTGAAATCTGCTGCTGGTTCAAAAAATTCTTGTTAGCGACTTATCAAAATGTTCAGATTCATTGTACCTGTTTCCTAGCGATTTATCCTTTTTACATGGGTTGACCTGGTCAATGGCGAGTTGTCTAATATCTTAGCGAGTTGTTGTTGTCCTCTTTGTTTCATTTGACTATTGAGTCAAATGATGTAGCGACTTGTTCTTGATGAAAATGATAGCGACTTATGTTTATAAGTCTGCGATTTGCTAGCGACTTGTGACTATAAAGGTAGCGACTTGATATTTATCAAGTAGCGTGTTGTTTTGAAAACTGTGGTTAGCGACTTGCTTTGAATTGTTAGCAACTTGACTGTGTTCTAAAAGGCTAACGACTTGTATTTACAAGTCATAGCGACTCCAAAGAATGCAGCGACTTGACAATAAAAAGAAAGAAATGAAGAAGATGTATACTCAATTGACCATGACAACAACAAAAACATATACCATATCAAAACCAACAACCTCAGGTTATACCATCATCTAGTTATACCATCATCATCATCAGGTTATATCAAAACCCAAAATCGAATATCAACTTATTCGAATCAAACTTTCAGCAACATCAATTCAATTGCACCAATACCAACATCAAATCACTCTATCCTAACTCTATCTCATCTCAATCTCATTATCAAAATCTTAAGGACTCATGACCTCAGTTTATTGTTAAATGTTCATGAAATATGTCAAGATTAGTTTCTAGAACCAAATCACGAACAATAACATCATCATAGGTCGACTTTATTGAACATCAAACCAAGGATCAAAAATCAAATATTTAAGATGAGCAAATGTAATTTATAGATCTGATTTTGTTTTTAAGATGATTATCACAAATCTTTCAAAACTATTAACACAACTTCATCATAGATCTTGGTAATATTCGAAAGCTATAGAAGAAAGAACAAAACCATTAGGGTTTCATCTCTCTCCATGTTTGGTTAGTTGATGAAGTGACAAATTAAAACAAACCCTACCTGTGAACATTAGCGAGTTGTTGATGCCATCCCTGTGGCGATTTAAGGATATTCGAGTCTGAAACCAAAAACCATCTCTGTGGCGTTGAGGTCCAAGCTCAAGCCATCCCTCAACTATGATGAACCAAATGGAGGTATGAGTAAACATCGGCTTCGGTAGACTCTTTGGCGTGGGTTTGGTTTGTCTTTATGTGAAGATAGATGAGTACTGGATGTTTTATCGGTTATGTGAGATTGATAAATGGGGGGTCGGTGTTTTCTTGAGAGATAGAGGTTTCAAAGTTTAGGGGTAAGAATATATAGATGATATGTGAGTTTTAATACCATGAGATTAGGGCATCGTTATTACTTGATCCGGTATGTGCATGTTGGGTCACGGATTGGAGATGGACCGGACTTGGATGTTGGATTTGTTTGGGCCTTGCATTACTTCATGGTATTGGACATAAGTGATTGGAGCAGTGGGTGATATGTGGTTGAAATATATATGGTTCATCTTACTTTGCTCATTGAAATTTAGTGTATAAGGTTTGAAGATTTGTTGTAATTGGACTAATGGACCTGAGACCCTATGTTGATATGCTAAACATCGTGGGAGTTGAAATAATTGGATACCTAAGACGGTTATATGAGAAGTGGCTATCTTGTGTAGGTTGAAATATTGGAACAATCCGTAATTTACTTTCTCATATAATGTGGATACATATGTGCTTATTTGTTGGGGAATGAATTATATGACAATGAATAAAACCAAATATAAGCTTTGATATGAGACTTGAACATAATGAGTTAGTTTAGAAAAGAGATTTGATGATGAAGTTTTGAGGATGAGATTTATTGGGTTGGAGGTTTGAACATGAGTTTCGATCGGAATTTGTTGTGCTATGTGATTTGATGTGTTATCTGAGTTGATACTTTGTTGTATACACTTTCATGGGAAATATTACGTCACGACTGATTTGATGTTGGAAAATGTTGACTCTGGGGTTGTTTGGCGGTATTTCTTATTTGGATTTGAAGTGAATTTTTTAGGGCATGTTTATTTAAATTATTCTTTCTTTTCTACCCTTCCATGAAGATGACTTGTTTGGCGTTTATTGAGGGTGATAAAGACTTGGCTATTTGGTTCGCTTGTGATTCTTTCTTGCTTAACCACACAATATTATCACTTCGGTGTCTCACTCGATTGAGAATGTCAAGAGGTTTTGTACATTGGGTACACCTTTCTTTCAAGTTTGTACAAGTTTTAGTAACAAATCTGGGGATTTCTACTTCATGATTAAGTTTGATATATCGGGTTTACTTCTCCATGTGGTCACTACAATAGCTGACAGAATGCGTGAATGATGTGTTTACCAAAGTGATTGATTGGGTGGTTGATGATGTTGGATATTGAACCATTGATGAACTGCTGCATGTTCCCCTAAAACATATATTCACCAAAACCAAAGTTGTCATTACGCATTCAAGCTGACATTGTTTACGGTTTTGTCTTGATTTTGTTAAATCCCGCAAAAGAATCTATTTCTCGGTTTAAATCATAGACTTGTAAAATCCCGTGACAATGGAAACATTCTGGTAATAGTAAAGTGCATTTCCGGATCTATCTTACGGTTTATTATTGGTTTTGTAAAATCCCGTGAAAGAAACTATTTCTCGGTTTAAACCATAGAGTTGTAAAATCCCATATTGATGGAACCATCTTGGAGAAAGGAAAATGTATTTTGGGATCTTTTTGATCTTTGGTGCTGATTCGCTTGAAGAAGGGATAAAAGGGTGTACTTCATGGTTGGTAGTGTGTGGTCATTTTGGTTATTACATGGTTTTACTGGGGTTACGTGCTTTTAACCATGGATTAGGGATGAAACCATTATCAAAGTTTGTTTAAATGTCAAAGAAGGCTAGATTTGAGCGTTAACGAGAAAGATGTGACAAAACGTTAATTCATGTTATTTATTTGAGGTTGAAGTGAATTATCACGGGCGAGTGTACTTAGTATCTGAAGATATCGGGGATGGATGGATGAAGATTCTTCATGATCCTTGTTCAAGCTTATTATCATAGCGAAGACTTGGAAATCTAGTTGTGTTGGGTGACTTTACCTTTTCTTTTTACCTTGGGGGACTTGGGCTCTTATCACCTCAAAATAACTATCACTTTAAGGAGTTCGTTGTAGTGCTGGTGTCATTCAATTGTGGATTTTCAAGGAGGTAAAGTAATGCGTATTACTTGATGGTTGGTTGCAGAGTATAGAGTACTTAGAGTACTTAGAAGATGCTAATGGAAATGCACGCTCTTTGTTACATATATGCAAGTTTAAGTCATGAGGTCGGGTTAGTTTACTGAGGTCAAACTCATCATATTGGGTTATCTCCATCAGTGTCACTACAAAGAGCCTCTGAATGATAATGGTGATGATTACATGTTTTTGCTAAGAGAGTTGAAAAGAGAGATTATGGCGTATGAACACCGGTTCATGCCTCGTTCTCTAAAGAAAAGAAATATGCGTTTCATTATCTTTGAAAGAAGAAATCTTCTTATGCGTTTGAATACTTCAGTTCAAACCTCGTTCTCTAAAGAAAAATATGTGCGCTTGGTCGCGTTATCCGAAAGAAGAGAAATCTTCGGTTATGACCATTCTCATCAACATGCTTCATGCTTTTTCCATGTGCTTCAGTCATCAAGTGAACCGGGCTTCTATTGATTGTTTTCTTATTCCACTTGCTCAACTATAATGAAGATGGCGACATCATGTGCTAATTTTGAGGAGGATAAGTGTGAATAGACTACATTTGGACGATTTTCACTTGTGTAATCAAGAATGACATCTCCGTATGCAATTCTTGAGGGGGAGAAGAAGTGTGATAATTCTGCATGGTTGATTGACAAATGAGAATAAATGGTCAAACGGCTCCTAACTCATGTAAGAACCGATCTTCTTCTTATTGGGTCATCGTTACATGGAGTTTCTTCTAAGAGCCGTTGGTTGACATCTTCACACGGGCTGATATGATTAATGATAAAGTGCTTCCAGTTCGAGGCGATTTCCTGATGAACATCTTTGTTCTTGTTTGATTGGGAGGATTTGAGTTAAGGGGATTTGCTATTTGTATGTTGAATGCATTTGGTGAGTTGAAGATGTTGACTTTCTATTCCTCAATTGGACAATCTTGAAGAAGGTGAGAGTCTGATAGTCGTTCTACATTTTCCTTTGCATGTTAGAAGACTAAGGCAATTGCAGTTAACCTAAAGACTAAACTCTTCTTAATCTAGGTACATTATCCAACAGATTGTGGTTTAGGGAGAGCACTAATTGTGGGAGAGTGAAAAGTCAGATTTAATCCCCAATTAGAGTTGCTCACATTCTTCAGCAAGTTGATTCTCACAAAGACTTCAAGCGTTCTTCTCAAAAGATTTCATACGAGCTTACATAGATTTGCTGATTCTGAAGTATCAAAACCAGCAGGGGAGGGAAGCAGCGATATCTAGCGGTAAACTTGATGAACTTACTTCTAAGTAATTGAAGATATCACGGAGAAAGACGTGATTACCGAGAGAAACTCAAGGTTTGACTCATGGCGGTAAACTTGATGAACTTAATTCTTTAAGTGATTGAAGATATCGGAAAACAAATATCATGACCCAGAGAAACTCAAGGTTTTACTCTCAAAGCGTTTAGGTTCTTATTCCAACTGTGGGGGAAGAGATGGAAGAGTTAGTTTGCGAGGATGAAAGAGGTACACAAGTGTGTGATGATTTTGATGTTATCACAATCATCGGAGAAGATTGTGCATTGGGGTGCTAATTTACTTGAGGCTTAATCAGGTGATCAGAGATATAATCACTTATTCCGGAGTTGACATCAGAGATTGTCCTCATGAGAAAATCAGTGATTCGGCACTTCTTCCAATGTTCGGTTATTCTCTCTTTGGGCATTGGGCCGGGTTCTTGAGCTTCACTTTTCTTGAGGAGAGAAAAGTATACATCGGGGTTATTCTTTGGCTATTGGACTTAATCTGCTACTTCTTATCTTTCTGCAGGTGCATATTGAGTTAGTGAGCTCTAGTCTAAGAGACTGACTGCATCAATTCAACTACGTGGGGAAGTTGTCTGCGGACACCTTTTTGGAATGGACCCTTGAGACTTGATGGAAAAAGGAATTTGAGAGAATATTTTAGCGTGGGATGATACGTTGCTGTTGTTCTATTGGATGATATAACCCCGGCGATGAATCCGCATGATTATTCTTAAAAGGGCGAGCAAGTTCGATGATAATGGTGTGCTTCTTTGTGCATCTGGCTAAGGGAAGCTTGTAAGAAAGCTTTGAAGGCTTTCAAAGGGATTTTCGGTTTGGGGAAGCGCCAAAGTCTCACTTTCAAGTGGCTCAATTTCTCTCTTCGATTCAAGAGTCTTGGAAGCTTTGGTGGTGAACGTTTAAGAGATGATGACTTCTATCTTCTACAACGGCGGTACGTCGATATCCTTATCTCGGTACTCGTATCATCATCCTCTTTAACTATATCATCTTCTCTATCATTGTAAATAATTATTAAAAACCAAATACAAAAATAATAAACCTTCAAAAAGAAAATAGAAAAATATAAAATCTTCAAAAATCCATAAAAATCAGAAAATTTCAAAAAATACCAAAAATATGTTTTATCTAGACATCTTACGGTATCGATAATATCTCGGTCTTAGAAATGTCATTCAATAATGCACGGGACCATAGATGAAGTTCGCGAGGGAGGTGTAAATATTCTTTTCAAACATGTCTCAAATATGGCTGCGAGTTATTTTAGACTGTAATCCGTGCTTAACTATGGCTTGCTATTATTTCTGATAGCAACCCGCTCTTCAAGGAAGGAAAGTGTTGCGCTAAACAAATTTTCAAATATTTCGTGGACTTATCCTAAATACAAATTTGAGGAAAGTATGTCGAAGGACTGCTGTTCCTATACAAATGTTTTTCCGTCTAAAATTCTTCAGAAAAATATTTGTTGTATTTCAAAATGGTGGAAAATGAGTTGCTTGTTAATTCAATCAGTTTCAGAGTTTCGTAAAAATTGAAAACTCAATCAATGACTTTAGCGCTTTTAATCTTTTAGAAAATGAGTCATTGATTGAGAGGGAGAATGTTTTCAAATCTATATCTTCTAACGGGCTTTCTTAATTATCCTAATATGCTTAATTAAAAATGATGTTAACCTATGTTGAAGGACTAGGTGCCTAGGATATGATTGCTAGGATTAGATGATTAGTGTTTGATAAACACATAATTTCCATGCTTTATAGCCTGATTGATATGTTGGATTGACTGTTATTAGTCGATGTTTTGTTTGGTGATGTCGACCACCATATATCATTTGGGTTTTAACATATGCATATCATGGTTATAAGAATGTTCCCGATCGGATCCCACAAGAAGATGATTGGATGCGAGAAAGGAAAGGGTAACTATTTCTTGGGTTGACAAATGAAGAAAGCGGAGCTTAATTGGACTTGGAGAGTTGTCATAAATGCAAGTAAGAGGTCTCAACACGCCAATGGATGGTTTTAATTGATTGAAGAACGGAGCTTAATTTGACCTCGGTTGGCATTCAAAATGCGCGTAAGAAAATTCTCAGCATCTGCAGACGGTTTTCTTCAAGCCCTACAGACAACAACGGAGCTTCTCAACCACCTAACGTATCTTTTGGGGATACCATTTTTTTAAACAATTTGGAATAATTTGATTAAATTGTTTTGAAAATGGAAAATATTGTTTTGAAAATTAATGGACTTAATTTTGAAAATCACCGGACTTCATTTTATCAAAACTTAAGTCACTCAATCATCGAATCGGTCATCGATTGAGGGGGAGAGTGATTTAAATAAATTAATTTCAAACAATATTGCTTATAAAAAGTCCGAATTGTACAAAATAAGTGGTGATCTAAAGATTTAATGTTATGTCATGGTATGATTTTCTTTAAAACTCAAAGATCTTTCAAAATGAAATTTTTGCTGTTCTTGTTTGATTCTGAAATTGTTTTATTTTAAAGCGATCTCTTAAAACAATCATACTAACACTAACAATCTTTAATGTCTTTAAAATGGTCCTTATCGTCATTTTCAAAATTAAATCTTGCCCGCGTCTTTCCCCAAATTTTTCTAAATGATTTAAATCGATCGGATCACAAATCAAATGGTTTGATATTTTTATCGTGGAGAGATCGTGATTTAAATCTCAAATCTGTTTTAATGGAATTTGTTTTAGTCCTTGGCACTCCGCCTCCATGTGCCAAACGATTTCAAATATACAATGCACATGTTGAGGAGCGGTTATCCAAAAAACATGATGAGTATTTAAACAGGGCTCACATATTCTCCCATTAAATCACTTGGGATCAAAATCAAAGGTTTTGATATTTTTGATCGGGGAAAATTTTTGATTTAATATGAAATTTGATGAATGATGATCATTTGATTCAATTGTGCGGTGCTTCTCTCATATGCTACGCTTTCGAATCTCGAAGCACATATTGAGGGAGCACTATCGAGTACAAAAGCTTTTTAAAAGTTATTTATAAAGTACCTTGATTGAGTTTTCAAATGGTTTCTTAATGGATTTTGTGATCGTGGATGTGCTTCAAAAGAACTCTTGCCTCTATGTTATAAATGAATTCAAATATCCTATGCACATATTGAGGGGGAGAATTTACCAAGAAAATCAAATGGCTTTTCTATGAAAATTGTGATCAAAGAAAATATTTCAAAGTCCTCTTGCCTCCATGTGATAAACAATTTCTAAATCATATGCACATGTTGAGGGGGAGGTTTTCTAAATGGTCAAAACTATTAAGGTACAAAATGCTTTGATCTCATATCACAAGTACCTTGATTGTTTTTCCAAATGATTTTTCAATTGGTTTCAAGGAAAATGAACTGTACCAAAAGACCGACCATTTTACTTTATGTATGGAGTTATAAGGATGGTGAGGTTAGGTATTAGTTCCCGATCCTTGACAGGAGGGATCTACCGAGGACAATCCACTAGATAGTGTAGAGTCCTTAGGTATGATGAAAAAAGGAGAAAAATGAGAAATGGGAAGAGTTCGGACTGTGACAGAGCTAGTACTAGAATAAACCCAACAAGGTTCTAGTTATGAAGTCTCGGTAAGCACTGAAGGTTTTGAAGAATGAAAAATTAAATGAAAAGGGTGAAAAGAAATAGCCCTCAATAATTCAACCTTAGGGGAGAAGCGGGTTCAATACATATGCTCTTGGTGGTTACTAAGGTAACACGGTGAAGACAAGACGTCATGGACCCGGTGGCACTGCCACTAAACTTCCCAAGCTACTCAAGTTCCTCTTAAAAGGTCTTGTTTTCATTCTCAGGGAACCGACATTATCTATCGACTTTCTATTAGAGATGTTGATATTAAGAAGGAGACCTCTCAAGTCTCCGACATGGAACAAATGTGCACTAAGCTGAGTCTAAGAGAGATCATCCACAATATCTCATTAGGACACAAAAATAATAAAGACTTGCTATTTCACACAATGTGAAAAAAGTAAGAATATATTAAGAGTCCTCGCATTATCCTTGTGTTGCGAACATCGAGTGATATGTAAATATTCCGATGAAGATGGAAATCCTTCTAGAGCCAACATCAAACAAGCTCTTGGTGGGTGACATGTGTGATCTTTCCAAAAGATCAAACTTGTGACAATGGATAGAAAGCGATGGGCGATTCACTCTTGAATCAACCTTGGTCCGGGAATGGAATTGTGGAATACTTTTGGAAAAACCGTTCGATGTGTAAATCTTCTTTTCTCTAGCACGTCGAATGTGTACTTATGTTTTCAAACACAAAAAGTATCTATGATTGTAAAAATACTTTTAGAAAAACCATTCGATGTGCAAATCTTCTTTTCTCTAGCACTTCGAATGTGTACTCTTTTCAAATACAAAAGGTATTTTGATTGAAAATTGATCTTTCTCATAATCCTACCTCATCACAGGCAGTACTTGTACTGATCAACGGGGAACCGTGGGCCGTGTACCTCAATTCAATGAAAGTGACCAAAGACACTTCGTAGAAGTTTTATACTAACTGTTGTTTCAGGGGCACATTTGGGCGGTTGCAATGGCGATCAAAATTGGCCGGTCAATCCAAAGCCGCTTTCCGACGCCACTTAATTTGAAGAAATCATGACTTGTGCATATCTACGAACCTGGATCGATATTTCTTATACTATGTTCTGTTGCGGCTGCAAATATCTTGAACGTTAAAAGCTTGCTACTCGATGAAAGATGTCATGATCAAAGTGTGAGCATGTCGGTCCAAAGTCACAACTACACGTATGGCAACCTGACAAAGGGGTGATCCAGATTTATTGTGGCTGATGATCTCATATAAAGCTTCGAAGATCATCAAAGATGTGGATCAGTTCAAAGACCTCCGCAGTACAAAGCACCACACGGACTTTGAAGTTGCACTACAAAGCACAAGATTGCGGAATTGAAGAATTGATTCTACGAGCTCAAAGAACAAAGTCAAGAATAGAATGCTAGGATTGAAATGTAAAACATGGGTGACCTTAGAGGGGGTAGGAATTAGAAATTCCATAGTGAAGAGTCGGTCACCCCAAATAATATCTAGCATAAGTTAGCTCGTAGACTTGTCGTTATTTACGTTATTAAGTAGTTTATTAGTTAGTTTGTAGCATAGATTAGTTTAGTGCAACACCGTGGAGGAAGGACGGGTCTTTACCCACTGTATGCCTGATCCACAGTCCGATAGGAGGACGTTTTGTTTATAAGTATAAATACCCCTTCCATCCATGGAAGGGGTGTGGCTTGGCAATCTAACCTTTCATTTTTATAGAAGCAACTCTCTATCAAGAACACCAACTCTCTACTTTCTCTCTCTAAAATGGCTAACATGTATTTTGATCATCCAAGACCACCCGAATCATCAAACACAATAATATTTTCGATCCTACACAAATACCTCACGTCGTTACTCGATTAATAACATATCTATATTTCAAAAGTAATAAATTTTACAAATTACCAAATCACTAGACAAAAATTCTAATTCGACAACCTGTTTAGGAAGATTCTCAAAACTAATATATACATTTCATTTAAGCTTCGACATTTTCAAAAAATATGCAACAGAGACCATTTTTCAATACCGACAAACATAATATTTTGTCAACATACTATTTTCAAAATAAAAATAAGCAGTTATGTACTTATAGGTATATATATATATATATATATATATATATACGTATATATATATATACGTATATATATATATATATGTTATGTTATGTATACTGCGTCTATAAACAAAATATATGTCTACCATATTTATAGTGTCATTTAAGTCTGATTTCTTTACAGACCAAATATCATGTTTTAGTCAAATTCTTTGTGTAATCATTTTGGCCAAAGTATACCCATTTAGAGTCATTTCAAGTAAGTTTTATTAGCGAATTTATACTATTATATTTTGAACATATACTTCCAAGGAAAACTTAACGTGGCACTAACAACAACAAAACGGCACAATGAATTTAAAGTAAAGTAGACTTTAATTAACATGAAAATGAAACTAAGACTTGTCGTACTAATCTAGGTGCGGCATGTCGGTGCCATCGATAATTCTAGTTATTTGCCGCTTTAGACTACGTTTTGCCAAGGTGAGTTCACAGTCCCACTTTTTACCGTTTTATTTATTTGGGGTGAAATGCATGAACTTAAATCTTAAACTATATTTTTGTTCTAAATTATAAGTTTATTTGTACTATTTGATATATCCTGAACCCTTTGACTTATTATGACCTTACGACTTGTTTCACGATCCTTTGGTATGCTTAGAACCATATGTGATGTAAGTGCTATGTCTTAAAGTCTCCCATGTTAGAAGCGGTCTTATGTTGATAATATATAAGTTGTTATAATGTTATTGCATGTTAAAGTCTCTTTGAGCAATACTAAGTCTCCTCGAGGAGCAACAAGTCTCCATTTGAGCAATACCAAGTCTCCTTTGTTACAGTAGAACAGCAAAAAGTCTCCAATGTTTGGAGCAGATCGTGATCTATTATATATATTTTAGGCTTGCATTATGACTTATTATGACCATAGGTGTGACTACCAGGACTTACCACTTGAAATATGGAAATGTATGTCAACTTATATGTTACAAGTCTTGTATGGGTGGGACTTGTAACATGGTGAGTTGACAAGACATTTGCAAGGCAGACATACTCAAAAATATTTTCGTATTATTTATGGACTTTCTTAAAATTTGATTTTATTATATGTAAAAGGACTTTTATTAAAATGGCTATTTGTAATACATAAAACCTGTGTACTCACCAACTATTTTCATAGTTGACCCTTTTTCTCATGCATTAAAGGTAATCGTCAATAAACATGATTTATGAAGTCTTTTGCATAAGGGAGTCTTCAATGTGGTGGGTGCATTAAGTATAAGAAGATGTCTTTTGGAAACCAAGTTTTAAGATTTTATTGTCAAAGTTAGCTTGAACAATATTGTAACATTTTACTATTTCATTAAATTTAAATATGGTATTGTACTATATCTCTTTTGCGATGTATATTGATTATGTTACACCTCGCGTTTTCGCTGCGGCATTGGTTGGACAATTATAGCAGATTTTCTTGGGTTTACTTTTTGGCAGCGAAGAGTGAGACTAGTGACATTCTTAAGAATTTCATCACTAAGATAGAAAATAGAGTGAACCATAAGGTCAAAGTAATCAGATGTGAAATGGGCGGGTTTAAAAATGAGGTCATGAATAAGTTTTGTGGGATAAGGGGTATTGAAAGGCAGTTTAGTGTTGCTAGGACACCTCAACAAATGGTGTAGGCTGAAGGAAAAATAGAACACTAATGAGTACAAGAATAATGTTATGAATCTAAGTTACCAACTACCTTTTGAAATTTTGTTGGGCACATGTTATGTGCATAATAAAGTAAGGTAGTAAAGCCTCATAACAAGACCCTATGGTATGGTAGGAAGCCTATGATAGATTTCCTAAAACCTTTTAGGTGTCATGTTACTATCTTGAATTGTTAGGAATTAGAAATTCCCAGTATTAAAGAGTCGGTCACCTCAAGTATATGTAATCGTTAGAAAGCTCGTAGTCATAGTAATATTTAGTTAAGTAGTAGTTAGTAACACCGTGGAGGATAGACGGGTCTTTACCCACTGTATGCCTGATCCACAGCCCGTTGTGTGGCGATTTATGTAAGACTATAAATACTCTCTACCTCCCAAGGTAGAGAGTTGGAGCTCATAATAATATCTTTCACTTTCTCTCACTAAGTTCCCTAAACCTCTAACTTTCTCTCTCTAGAATTCCATCTATATGCTACTTTGTGTTATGGTTTGATGTGTATGTGAAAAGTTATATCTTACAATTGGTATCAAGAGCCATGGTTAGATCATATCTTGCACATCTTTGGATTTATAGTGGTTTTTAGGTGGTTTTTGAGTTTGAAAAAGTTTAGTGGTTTTTGCATCATTTGGTTGATTTCTCGGGTTAAAGTTCGGATTTTGTTAGTACTTTTATGTTTAGAATCATCACATGTGTGTAGGTTATCAGTTGGTAAGCTTAAATAATCTTGGTTGGGTTGTTTTTGGATTGAAAAGTGATGTTTATGTGGTTTTTTCATGCTAGCGACTTACTTCACGGATTAGTTTCTTCGTAGCGACTTGCTTTACAAATTTGTAGCGAGTTACAGTTCTAAACCTAGCGACTTAGATCTAGCGATTTACAGTACAAGTAGTGGACTCTCCACTACGGGTAGCGACTTAGTGATAGCGACTTGGTGGTAGCGAGTTGCTCTTTAGCGACTTGTATCTTTAGCGACTTGAGTAGCGAATTGCTGCCAAAATTTTGCTAGCGACTTGAGGCTTAGCGAGTTACTACCTAGCGACTTGCATTTGTCTAGCGACTTGGGACTCTAGCGACTTAGTGGTGTAGCGAATTAAGCGTTAGCGACTTAGTGCATTATCTTCTAGCGACTTAGTGCATTATCTTCTAGCGACTTGAGTGATTGTTTACGGTTTTCTCTTGATTTAGTAAAATCCCGTGAAAGAATCTATTTCCGGTTTAATCATAGAGTTATAAAATCCCGTATAAAGCGTAAACATGTCTACCAACGTTCCTACTATCATCTCTGCTGTTTTGAGGATGTTCGAGCGGTAGCTCGAGATACTCGATCCACCCATGCTTGACAAAGCTGACTACGATTCTTGGGCTCAACGAATTAGATTGTACTGCCTTGGGAAGGAAAATGGTGTCAACATTCTCAAATCCATTGATGAAGGACCATATCGAGTTGAGACTACTAGAGACATACTTGATACTAATGAAGATGGTACTCCTGTTTACGGAATGGACAGACCTAAAATGTATGATGAGCTTGAGGATAAGGAGAAAAAGAGATTCGATGCAGATATCAGGGCTTCAAACATTGTTCTTCAAGGTCTTCCTAAAGACATCTACAAGCTGATCAATCATAACACCGATGCAAAGGCAGTGTGGGATAATGTTAAGATGCTTCTCTCTGGTTCAGAATTAACTATGGAAGACAGAGAATCCCAACTCTATGACGAATTTGAACACTTCAAGATGAAGCCGGATGAGAATGTCTATGAGTACTATGTGAGATTTCATAAGTTAGTGAATGACATGAGGAACATCAGAATGACTATGCCTAACATTCATTTGAACTCAAAATTTGTGAACAACATGAATTCCGAATGGCACAAGTTTGTCACCGCTGTGAAGCTCACTAAAGGATTGAAGAATACAAACTATGAGCAACTCTATGCCTTCCTCCTTCAGAATGAGAGACATGCTATGTTTGAAAAATTGATTCTCAATCAGTTCAAAACCAAACAGGGAGAGACAAGCTCGTCTAATGAATCAACTGCCTTCTACTCAAACATCGGAATCACAACCAAAGCATCACAAGTCATACCCTTGGGTAATGGTAATCACAAACTCATTCCTGATCCTATGTTCAAACAAGCCGATGCTGATCCACACGTGGGTAACTTCATTAATCAACTAGCTCTTCTGATTAGTCAAAACATGAATTCTCTCCTACAAACCAACAACAACCTCGAGCGAGCATCTAACCCACACAATCAAGCCACTGTTAAAGATGGAAGGATCGTGGTGCAACCAGTTCAGGAAAGACAGTATGATCGGGGAAGAGGTGGAGCTGGTAGAGGTTATGTTGGTAACCAGTATCGAGGAAGGAATGGTAACCAAGGTCAAGCTAAGCCAATCAAATGTTATAACTGTGGTGGTGAAGGACACATTGCAAGGAACTGTACATCTCCAAAGCGTCCACAGAATGCTGACATTTCAGAGATAAGATCTTTCTGGTACAAGCTCGGGACAATGGTGCTGCTTTGGATGAAGAGGAATTGCGGTTTCTAGCTGAGGGCAATGCCAAGACCTATGATGCAGAGATGTGGATGAGCTAGCCTATTCAGGAGATAGGTCACAATCATCGAATGCCTTTCAAGTCTTGATTGTGATGCATACGACTCTGATGTGGATGATGGACCTACGGCACACACAATTTTATGGCTAGCATTTCTCCAATGGTCTCTCCCAAGGTCTCTTCTTCACCACTAGCGGGCCCATCCCGAGACAAACTCATCTCAGAGGTATTAAAACTATACGATAATGCTGATGTGCAAAAGATGCATGACAAAGTACATTCAACTGAAACTATTGAATCAAATGTTGAAAATATGGGTAATATCGATATTATCCCATATGATCAATACGTGAAACAAAGTGAAAGTGAAGGTGTACCAAGTGATGCATCTTCTGATGATTCTGTAATTTCTGAACTAAATGCCTATAAAGAACGTGTTGCTATTTATGAACATCGTGCTAAATTTGAGTAAATGACCACTGTGAGCAGGAAATGGATGACCAAGTGAAGAAATCGTCTGAGTCATTAGAAAAGTAATTTTAGAGAAGAAGTATTGAAACAAGAATTAAATTCCTTGCAAGAAAACTTTCTAAAACAGCTAAGCAAAACAAGAACTTCAAGAAAATGTGAAAATGCTTAAGCAAGAATTTAATGCAAAGGAATCAAAACTCTTGAGAGATTTTTCTAATCTGAAAACTTTGAAAAACAAACTTGAAAACAAGTTGTACATACAAGGAAACACCATTCAGATTGCTCACATGGTCACTAAACATAGAGTCCTATGCGATAAGCATAGTGTTCCCATTATAGATAAACCCAACCCGAGTCGGAAAGATAGCAAAGAGCTCAAAGTGTGATCTATGATGGCAATGAGATTCTTAAACCTAGACGAAACCTAGTTGCGTTGAGTGCACTGAGGAAGATAAGAAATCAGATGAAGTCACTAGGGAAAGGATGAACAAAAAATTAGATGATCCTAAATGCAAAAAGAAAAAAATAATTATCACTCCCCATGACTACAAAAAGGAAAACTGGATTTCCTTGAACATGTTTAAGCCTCAGACATTGTTGACTCCCGAACAAGTTTTCTGGAAAAAAGATTTAGATAAGCAGAAAGCTGATAATATTGTTGAAACAAACCCTCCTCTATGGAAAATGCCTAGAGCGACTGTGTATCCTCCTAATACACCAATGCATCTTGTTCCTAGGAAAATTGCCACTAAAAGCAAGACCTTAATTAGCCAATATGTTATATTTCAACTATTTGTTGATTTTGAGAAAACTTGCAAGAAAAGGATCACACCCACTGGTATAACGGAAGGAGAAGGGGTTTTGAGCAAATGAAAGAATGTTATTTAACTGAGGTCATGCCTTTCTTTAAACTTCTAAAAGATCACTTTGAGAGTCTTAAAAAAGGGATAGAAACTGATATCAAGGGAATGGAAAAGGAATTTGATGCAATGGTAGTTGAAGTTAGTGATTATGAGCGTGCACTAAAATATAATGAGATTGAGAGGAAGAACTTGCATACCTTATATGAGACTCTTATTATGAATGAATTGTTGCTCAAGATATCTTTTTCATTGCTTCAAATTTCTCTATTAATGCTTCCAAATTTCATGAACTATCTGTGGCCTGAAAGTCTCCCATGATCGTGTCATTGAGCTTGAAAAACTAATTCTAAACTAAACGAGAAAATTGAACTGGATGATCACGACAATTTGGTTAAACATTTTTCTAAACTGGAAGTTGAGCATTTTAATTTACAACTAAAATATCAACATCTTAAAGAAAATGTTAAAACTTCAAATATCAAGACATCGTCAGATGCTCCAGAGTTTGATGCAGTTTTCAAATTAACAAACGTGATGAACAGATTCAAGCTCATTGCAACACGATCAGAAAGTTGAAAGCCCAAATATCTCAATTAAAGGGTCAAACGAACAATATGACAGGCTCCCAAATCCCTCCTCCTTTAGATTCTCAGAATTCTCAAACTTTTCATCTTCAAAACTTAGTTGATGCCTTACAAAAGGAAAACGAGAGTTTTCTAGAAGAAAATGAAAAAGTTAAACGACATTTTAAAGAGTTATATGATTCAATAAAAGTCACCGTGACCAAAACAACGAAAAATAACGTCTCTACAAAAGGAAATTGAGAATCTGAGAAGTCAGGGAAATGGGAAACCGCCACTTGTTTTCAATAAGAATGTTGTCTCAAAGTCACCCTTAGACTGCAAATACACTCTGACAGGTTTAAATATATTCCTCCTCATCTTAGGAATAATGAACATGCTTTTCATGAATACTGTGCTCACCTTAAGGATAGTCTAGAATGTCTCCGTGAGATTGTCGAAGAGGATTTCATTAACAAACCTCTTGATAGTGAAATTAGGTTTGCTTGCCTCTAGGCCAAACGATCTCAAGAGTTGCTAGAATGTGTAATTGCCACATGTCCCAAATCCTTAACCTTAGGTGCAAAAGGCAAAGCTGTGATGCCTTGTTCTATGCCTAGTGCCAAGCAGGAAATCCGTTCTATGCCCAGTCTTAAGAAAGGAAACACTAATGTGCCTTCAAGTAGTTCAGATTCCAGATATGTTAGTGCTAAGAAAGTGAACTTTAGTGTGCCTGCAAAAAGCTCAAATCACAGTCTTAAAGTATACACTGATGTGCCTTCTAGTACTTCGATCCTTGACATCAAGTTCAGGAATGCAAAAATTAGATCAACCAACTAATGTTCCCATTCCCTCTACAGGAGTAATCAGTGACTTTAAAGCGAGGAGGTCAAAGTCTCAAGACAATACAAGGAATGATAGGACCTTGCAAGCTAAGAATGTGCATTGGAAGAGAGTAGAAGACCAATCTAGGAACTTTAATATTGAGTTGAATAAAAATGAGTGTTGATTCTAGTATTAGCCTTAGGCGTATTGTAATTAATTCGAATTCTGATACTATCTGCAAACCTTGTAATGCTTCATGCTTGAATTCTGTTGCTAATCATGAATGTGGTGTGAATGCTTTGTCTAATGCTGTCAAATGCCCAGTTAAAATTGTTAATGCTAATAATCGTGCAAATTAGGCAAAAAGGCAAAAGACGAAGATTGTTAGAAAACAGTGGAAACCCACAAGAAGAACTTTTATAAAGATAGGTTATTATTGGATACCTTTTGGCCATAAGAATAATCAGTTTTGTTCTCAAACTGCTAAGATTATGCCCACTAGAAAATGGATGCCTATTGGTAGAACTATTCCCTAAGAAGTGAACATACTTTGAATAGGTCAAATACTGGACACCAGACATTGCATCTATTCCCAATGATTCCATTGCTTCTACTTCTGATATGGATGTTTTGTTTTGATGTGGGTGTTCCAATTCTTTGTTACTAACCAAGTGGAACCCATTCTTGCATGGGGATCCCAATTATCCAGTTATCCATTCTTGTCTGTGTTCAGCTGCAGATCATTCAAATCGTTACTGTGGTACCGGACTCGGCTGTTCCAAGCATATATTTGGAGACCGTCGGCTCATGAACTTGTGAGCAAATTCATCGGTACTGTTAGATTCGGTAATGATCATTTCGGTGCAATTAAGGGTTATGGTGATTATGTTGTTGGTGATAGTGTTATCTCTAGAGTATACTATGTGGAAGGTTTGGGTGATAATCTGTTCTCTGGTTGGTCAATTCGTGATTCGATCTAGAAGTAGCCTTCGAAAACATACTGCTTTGTTAGAGATCTTGATGGTAAGGAACTTTTAAGAGGAACTCGTGGTTCAAATCTTTACACCATCTCTATAGAAGATATGATGAAGTCTTCTCCAATTTGCTTGTTGTCAAAGGCTTCAAAAAAAAAGTCATGGTTATGGCATCGACGTCTCAATCACTTGAACTTCGGCACCATCAATGATCTCTCCAGAAAGGACTTAGTTGTAGGTTTACCTCGACTAAAGTATGAAAAGGATCATCTTTGTTCAGCATGTCAATTGGGAAAAAGCAAGAAGTATGCCCATAACCCAAACCTACTAATCCAGAAGTTCTTCATACAATTCATATGGATTTATGTGGACCAATGAGAGTGCAGAATATATTTGGGAAGAAATATATTAGTTGTTGATGATTACTTATTCACTCATCATTTTTCCATCTAAGCCCACAAAAACGTCTAAAAACTCTGAGAAATGTAAACCAATTATGCTGCAGATATCCTTGGAATGTTTTTTTATGTATTTCAGGTACAAAGGATTGAAAAGCAGTGGCCAAAACATTGGACTAAAATGAGCTTGGGATTGGATTACGATGCTTTGTAGAAGACGAAACGGAAGCACGATTTCCTACATTTTCAGAGGATACCATTTGGGAGTGAGCTTGGGGAATCGACTCAAAAACCTACTGCTTAAATTTCCATTTTACCTTCACCCGGATCCAAATGACCATTTTTTCATTACCTCACCAAAAATCCAAATTCATATCTCATTCCCTAAACCTTATTTTTGTTTAAAAACAATTATTTTCTTTTTACACCAAGATTAGAAAAATTTTATTAAAAGTATGATAAAAAAAAAGTTTTACTTAAAAATTCAAAAGTTTTACTTAATCTTTTTAAAACCCTTCTTTAAGCTAACCCCATTTTTATTAAAAACCCAACTGGCCCATTTTAAAACCCATTTAACATCTCTTCCCTCGCTTTTACCCCAAAAACGGATGCATATCCCAAACCCATGCCCATTTTTGATGCGCCCAAACCCACCTCGCCTCTCCACCTTGTCTTCTTTCCCCACAGGTCCATCTGAACAACCCTTGGCCCACCTCACGCCACCTTACCGGCAACATACCCACATGGGTTCTCCATTGATACCTTGGAATCCCACAAACCCACATTGATACCAAAGATTGGACGGCACAGATTAAAGGAGTGTGCCCAAGTTGATTTCAATGGCTAGGATCCTAAAGCAAACAAGCACAAATGCCACCTATGCTCATGTCTCAGACAAATTAACACAAGCCCAAGCAAGACCTAGACTTCGTAGTATAAATAGAGCATTTGTAGCCTTTGATAGGCATTAGATTGAGTAGTTTTAGAATAGAATTCTTAGTTTAAATTTATGTTTTAAATTAGTTGTAAGTGTTTATGAATGAGAAAAATTTTTTTACTTCCTTATTTTAAACTTATATGCTAATAAGTGAGTGCTTAGCTTATCACTACTATTTTCAGTTCTAAGTTCAACTTTAAGATCATAAGAAAGTTTTATAAAAGAAAAAACATAGTTGCTTTTTAAAAAAATCTGTCACTTAAGTTTAACACCCCAAAAGGGGTGTTTGGTTTTGGCTCTCACTTGGGTCAAAAACTTAGTTTTACCCACTTTGACACTCAAAGTCAAAGTGGTTCAAGGTTTAAGCAAGTTTTTAAAATTGTGTTTAGCTTAGATTACAAAGTTTGCAAGTTTTGGCTAAAAAAAATCTAATATCTGTTTAAATCCTGGCTCCGTGAACAAAGAAATCATTTGTAGCGGCCAATTCACAAGCTTCGCAAACTTATTTTTGGTCC
This sequence comes from Chrysanthemum makinoi, assembly GCA_910596185.1. Lineage (NCBI taxonomy): Eukaryota > Viridiplantae > Streptophyta > Magnoliopsida > Asterales > Asteraceae > Chrysanthemum > Chrysanthemum makinoi. The sequence goes on along the minus strand of OU343223.1, from coordinate 119,166,821 downwards.
AATTTTTTTCCAAATCATTTTTCTTGCAACCTCACGTACCACTCTAGACATAGGTTTAGTTTATATGCACTTAGGATCCATCTAGCTTAGTTATTTTTGCCCTTCAAAAGTCCCATAAACCCATATCTGTCACTGTTTTCAAAAAAGAAGTACTAGCCTAAGTGGCTTGTTTGTTTGATCTTGCCGCACTGCATGGAACGGACCTTAGATTATGAAATTTTGGTATGCATGATGTTCCCTGGGGTGGGCTAGTCAAAAGTGATTTTTGTTGAATTTACAACGGCTTATTAGAGCTTAGTTTTAAGCTCAAAACAGCCACTGTTTGGGACTGTTGCAGCAGCCTGCACACATCCCTTTTTATTGCTTATTCCAGCTTCTAGTCAGCTTATTAGGTATCTTTAGTGCTTATTAGATAAATTAGATTAGGTTAGATTGCTTATTAGTGCTATTGTTTGTTGTTTAGAGCTTATCCTTAGCTTATTAGTATTTAGCAGCCTAGGTCCCTAGTTTTTTTTTCTAACACTATCCTAACTGCTTTTCCCTTACTTATTTGCTTTTTAGTTTTTATAGCTTATTTTAGATTAATCTCAGTATTAAAGTGCTTATTCCCATTGTCTCAATTGCTTTATCATTGCTTATTTGTGCTTAAAAAAAATAGAAACTGAAAGGGGTGTTTGGTTAGCTTACCTGTTGGGTATAAGCAGTTCTAACTGCTTATTGAAAGGTTTTCATAAGTCAAGTTTTTACAAAATATGCTTAATTCCAGTCCATCTTTGAGTTGCAAAGAAAAATTTGAAAAAAAAAATAAATCGCAAAAGGTGCCAATCACCGTGTTCAACCAAAGGTCTACCTGCTACCGTGACACACCACACCACACATAACCAACGCCTCTTGGGACTTTGATTGGTCATATCTTGCTTTATTAATATCTTAACCACTAAAGTCAGCTTATGTTTACTAGCTTATTTATGGGCTTTTAGTTGCTTATTCTAGCAAGGTACCATTTTTTTATTTTTCTTAAAACCAGCTTTATCCAAAGTATTTTCTCATGGAAATTTCGCATTTTTCCAAATCATTTAGTATTTTATAATTAAATTAGATTAAATTAGTTTTAAATCATAATAAATAATTTAAAAAGTCGAAAAATACCCGCTTTTCCTAAAATTATTTTTTGGTCGCTTAGAACGAGGAAAATTAGTTCACATCCTTAGGTCTTAGATTGCATTATTTTTACTTTTTGAGGCTCTTGATTAGCCTGTGTTTTCACGCTTTTGCATATTATCACTCTAGGACTTAGTGTAACTTAATTCTTATTGTTCCAGATGCTTAGTAGTAGTTAGATTATCATTTACTTTTGTTCCCGTGAGGCCCTAATTACTTTCCCTTTAGTTAATTTGTAGAAAAACGTGAATCAAAACCAAAACCGCAACATCGAGCATTTTAATAACAAACTTCAAACGAAATCCTCAATTCACACTGGGTTAGGAAATCTAATTCGATATCCTTATCCGTATCAATTTATCTAATATTTGAGGGTTTTATGTGTCGAATCTTTCCTAAAGTGGTTGGTTTAAATTCTCTGTATTTGTATTTGATATTTCTTATATATACTATTTGATAATGACCGGTAGTTGATGATTACTCTAGATTCAATTCGGGTCAAGTTCTTAAGGACAAAGGATGAAACTCCTCGATATCATCATCAAAATTATCAAACAACCGCAGGTTCGACTTAACAAAACCGCCGTAATTATCCTGACGATTAATGAACCGAAGTTTGTTAACAAACAACTTAGTGAATTTATGAAAGCATCTGAATCACCATCAAAGAAGTGTTCCACTAACCTCATCAGAACGTGTAGTTTAAAGACGAAATCAAACTCTTGTAGAAGCCGAACAATGCCGATTTACTCAAAAGTTCCAATGTTTCTCAATGGGGCTATTGCCACCAAGATGCTACACACAAAATCGTCCCCTCGATTCATAATGCTCATGGAAAGACACCATATGAACTTGTCCACAAATGTAAAACCTAATCTCTTCCTTCTGTGTTTGGTGCATTGGTTATCCAACTAATGAGGGTCAAGACTTAGGGAAACTTAGGGCTAAAGCTGACATTGGAGTATTTGTAGGATATGCACCAAACAAAAAGGGATACCGAATCTATAACAAAAGAACCCAAATATCATGAAACCATTCACGCTACGCTTGATGAGCTTACCGGGTCAAATGGCTCCGACACTCCAAATGGACCTCGCACTTCAAAATCACCCCATTGGTTCATCTCTTGTTCCAAACTCTTCTCAAGAAACTCCATATGTACCTCCATCTGAAGATGATTTAATGAAATTGTTTGATCCTATGTTTGATGAACTGTATGATTCAATTACTAATGAGATGTTGATCCCTACAAATGTAAGATGCTCATATTCCCGTGAATGAAGACAATCCTTCAGCCTCAATATCTTTAAGTCAAGACAATCCGGCTGATCCTACCTCATCAACAAATCATCATTCTTCAAATATACATCATGGAACTGTTTCTACTATCAATGATGAAGTTAACTTTGCTACTCCCTCAAGATGCTCCATTTGAAAACATATTTGCTACTCCCGAATCATCATCGAACCATCTTCTTCGTAAGACATCGACTCAGCCTACCTCAGCCTCAACAACGCCACATGAACACCTTAGAAAATGGATCGATCATCCATTAGACAACATCATGGAAATCCTCTCGCCCTCAGACAACCCGAAACAACTTCAGCAACCATGCCTTATGGTGTTTCTTCAACTTCGTACTATCTAAGATCGAACCAAAAGATGTTAAAACCGCCATGAATGAAGACAGCCGGTTCAATGCCATGCAAGATGAAATTCATGAGTTTGATCGACTTGATGTATGGAGTTAGTACCGCTCCGCATGTAAGTATGATTATTGCCCTTAAATGGATCTTCAAAGTGAAACTTGATGAGCATGGTGATGTGTTGAAAAACAAGGCCCGATTAGTTGCTAAAGGATATCGTCAAGAGGAGGGTATAGACTTTGAATAATCGTTTGCTCCAGCTTGCTCAATCGAGGCAATCAGAATCTTCTCGCTAATGTCGCTAGTAAGAACATGGTAGTATATCGATGGATGTGAAGACGCATTTCTAAACGGAGATCTTAAAGAAGTCGCTCACGCCGCCAACCCTAAGGATTTGTGAATCAAGAGCATCCTACTCACGCTTATCGTCTGAAGAAGGCTCTTTATGGTTTAAAGCAAGCTCCAAGGGCATGGTATGATACACTGCCAAAGTTTCTTCTATCAACCGGATTCAAAGAAAGGAGCAGTTGATCCTACCTTATTCACCACCGTGAAGTCGCAAACATTTAACTCATGTTCAAATTTATGTTGATGATATTATTTTTGCCTCAATTGACCCAATGGAATGTGATCGTTTTTCAAATGAAATGAGTTCAAAGTTTCAAATGTCAATGATGGGACAAATGTCATTTTTCTTGGGATTACAAATTACAAAGTCCCTGAGGCATTTTCATAAATCAATCTAAATATGCAACAGAGATTTTAAAGAAATTTGGAATTGATTCAAGTGACCTCGCTGACACCCCCATGATTGATCAACCAAACTAGATGAGGACCACCTGTGGATCATGATTGACCAAACGAAATATCGTAGTATGATTGGATCCCTCGATGTACCTCATGTACTCTAGTAGACCGTGACATCTTGTTCGCTGTTGTTGCATGTGCTAGATACCGTGCTAAGCCTACTAAAAAGGCACCTTGAAGCGTTAAACGGTCTTTCGGATCTCCAAGGAACCATCAATATGGGACTATGGTACCCGGGACACGGTATGTCACTAACGGCCTATGCGTATGATCATGCAAGTTGTCAAGATACACGCCAAGTACATCCGGAGGTGCTCAGCTTTTGGGATAAGCTTGTGAGCTGGTCTTCAAAGAAGCAAATGAGTACTTCTATTTCCTCTACAGAGGTTGAATACATAGCCATGTCATCCTGTTGTGCTCAAATCTTATGGATGAGATCTCAATTATCCGACTATGGCTTTCATTCAACAAAATCCTCTCTGATCGTGATAATAAAGTGCTATTGCTCTATCATGCAACAACGTTCAACACTCAAGAGCAAAGCATATCGATATTCACATCATTTCATCGGGAACAAGTGGAAAAGGTGTGGTGGAACTATATTTTGTGAGGTCCGAATTAGCTTAGCATCTTCACCAAAGCTCTTCCAAGAGAACGCTTTGAGTTTATTCTTCCACGTCTTGGTTTGAAAAGCCTTCAACCGTGACACTCAAATGTCTTCAGGAGGAAGACGAGGAGTAAAGGTCTATCTTCATCTATCTCTTGTAAATATTTACTCAAAAATCAAATAGAAAATTATAAAAACCTTCAAAATCCATAAAATCAAAAATCATTAAAAATCTTCAAAAAAAAAATGGTTTATTGTCATTTTCAGCAATAACCCGAGCTTTTTAAAGAAAAGAATGTGAGCCAATGTTTAACCATGTTTTCAAATTCCATGCTCGATTTATAAACATTTATCTCAATAAAACTAAATGCTTTGAAAAATAACTCACTCTATTTTGATAATCATCAAGACTCATTTGTCAAAATCTTATCTCTCAATCAACAACCTATGTCATTGATTGAGGGGGAGAATGATTTCAATTAAATTAAAAGTTATTTGGCATTAAATTGTTTTCAAAAGATGTACATGCATGTTTTATCAATGGAGTTTAAAGTCTTAAAATCCGATCATTATCAGCTAAAACGCTTTCATAATCAAGTCACAGTTCTCCTTAAAAGCTTTCAAAATCAATTTAAATCTATAAGAGATCACAAATCTCAAATGATTTGATAATTGTGATTGGGGGAGAATGTGTGATTTAAATTGGATTTAAACTGATAATTCGGTAAATGGTTTTATAAGGATGTACAAGCTCTCCTTCCCCGTAAGTGACAAACGATTTCAAATTTTCCATGCACATGTTGAGGGGAAGCATCTATCTTAAACCTATAATTTGAAACGTGATCATTTATCTAATCAAAGTGTGTTCCCTCTAGTATGTAAAACTTCTTTCAAACCTAGAAGCACATATTGAGGGGAGCAAAATCATGAAAATCTCATCCTTCCCCAAAATGCTTTATCTACTTGATTCGATTTGGGAAGTGATGTTGATATCTTTTAGAAAATGGTAATCAAAGAAGTTAATTTCTTCTCTTGCCTCCGTGTGCAAAACATTTTCAAATACTTGATGCACATGTTGAGGGGGAGTTCTCGTTCTAAAATATCAAAACAATTCAGGTACAAAATGCTTTGATAATATATCATAAGTATCTGATTGATTTTTCAAATGGTTTTCAATTGGTTCCTATATGTGATGAACAATACCAAAAGACCGACCAACTTTCCATTATGTATGGTGATATAAGGACGATAAAGTTAGGTATGTGTTCCCATGATCCGCCAGAACCGAGGGATCTACCTGGGACTATCCACTAGTTAGTGTAGAGTTCTTAGGTATGATGATAAAAGGAGAAAAATGAGAAATTGGGAAGAGTGCGGATGAGATGAGCTAGTAATCGAATAAACCCAACAAGGTTCTAGCTATGAAGTCTCTAGAAGCAATCAAGGTTGAAGAATTAAAAAGAATTGAATGACAAAAGGGTGAAAATAAATAGCCCTCCTATTATTCAACCTTAGGGCGTAAACCGGTTCAATTCATATGCTACATGGTAACATCGTATTGAAGACAAGACGCCATGGACCCAGTGACGCATCAGACTTCAACTTCCCAAACCACTCAAGTTCCTCTTAAAAGGACTTGTTTCATTCTCACGGGAACCGACATTATCTATCAACTTTCTCTTAGAGATTGTTGATATTAAAGAAGGAGACCCTCTCCTAGTCTCCCAATATAGATCCAAATATGCACAAATTGAGTCTAGAGCCATGAGATCATCAATAAATCTCATTAGGACACTTTCAATGAAGACTCTATGTTTCACAATGTGGAAAGAGAGATTATATCTTGAGTCCTACGCATTATCCTTGTGGTATTGCCAGAACATCCGAGTGATATGCAAACATACTCACAATGAAGATGGAAAGCCTTCTAGAGCCAACATCTAACAAGCTCCCCGGTAGGTGGCATGTGAGATCTATTATACGATCAACCATGTGACAACCGAACGTAAACAATGGGGCTTATTCGTTCTTTGAATCAACTCGTTCAGTTATGGATTGACGGATACCTTTGAAAACCTTGTCTTTGTGCTTTAAAACTCTTTTCATTAGCACGCCGAATCGTGTACTAATTTTTCAAATCAAAAGGTGTTTTATGATTGATAATTGATTTTCATTAAAACCTTCGTTATATTGCAAAAACAATTTCTATTGAGCAATACACGATTGTTTTTCAAATTTATTTTCATCAATCAGGGACTAAAATTCGCCGTTCACTCACCGTTGTCTTCTTTGAGACGTTCGGTTTGAGAATTTAGAGCAAACAATAAACCCCGCAAGGAAATTCTCTCTGAATTATACCTCGATCACAAGCAAGATTTGTATCGATCAACGGGAACCGTGGCCGTGTACTCAATTCATCGAAGTGTTCAAAGACACTTTCGCGCTTTATTGCTAACTGCCTTATGCGGTACACCCCGACGCTTGGTAAACCGATCGTAATGAAGCGGTCAATCCATAGCCGCATGCTCACCTAACACATTCATCTCAAAAGAAATCATGATTAGTGCATCAATGACTCTGATATTATCACTCCATGCTTCGCTATCCGCCAATATCATGAATCAACTAAAGCTTCCGCTACTCTGATGAGAAGATATCATGATCCCGAATGTGAGCATGTCGATCCGAATGTCACAACATCACATAATACCAACACCACAATGGATGTATCAGAGATTTTCTATTAGCCGATGATCTCAAAAGCTGGCTCAACATTATTATCACGTGGATCAAGAAAGACCTCCACTTGGATTAACCAAACATGCAATGAGTGGAATCAATGACTACGAGCTCCGGAGCAAAGTACTACATCAAGAATGCAAGATCAATTGTTAATGTAATATCCGATTGTATTCAATGTCATTTTAGTATATGTTTGAGGTGACCTCCCTTAGGGGAGATTGTTAGGAATTAGAAATTCCAAGATTAAAGATCGGTCACCTCAAGTATATGTAATCGTTAGAAAGCTCGTAGTCAAGTAATATTTAGTTAAGTAGTATTTAGTTAAGTAACACCGTGGAGGACGGACGGTCTTTACCCATGTATGCCCGATCCACACTCGTTGTGTGGCGATTTATGTAAGACTATAAATACTCTCTACCTCCCAAGGTAGAGAGGTGGAGCTTATAATAATATCTTTCACTTTCTCTCACTAAGTTCCCTAAACCTCTAACTTTCTCTCTCTAGAATTCCATCTATATGCTACTTTGTGTTATGGTTTGATGTGTATGTGAAAAGTTATATCTTACATGAATACCATAGACCACCTAGGAAAGTTTGAGGAAAAGGCAGATGAGGGATACTTTATTGGCTATTCTTTCAGTAGTAAAGGCTTTAGGGTATACAATAGGAGGACAAGGATAGTTGAAGAGAATCTACATGTTAGGTTCAATAAAGAAACTCCTAGTGTTGAGACAAAAGGACCAAAGTGGCTGTTTAATATTGATATGCTAACCAAGTCTATGAATTATGAGCCTATCAATGTAGGTACGTCCACTAATGTTGATGCAGGTACACAAAAGGATTCTGATGCAGGAACAACTTCTAAGGAAGCTGAACCTCCAAAGGAATTCTATTTGGTTGAGAAGTGGAAAGTTGGTCCTGTCTAAACCCATCATTGAAAAGCGTAGTCCCATAGATGATGATGTTTTGGATTCAGGAAGCAAAGGTGATCATCATCAAGTTAAAGAAGAGTTGTCTCATGATAACTTAGTGTCGGTAGAAGAAATTGAGAAGCAGAAGAAAATTGCTGAAAGCACTGCTAAGACAAATTCTACTACTGCTAGTCTCAACTAATCCCTCACAAGAAGTCTTATGGCGCCCTTTCTTTGGAAACACCGCTAGACCACTAGTTGATTTTAGAGGAGTATCCTACTTACCCCGACATGCCAGACTTGGAAGAAAGGGATACTCCCACGATGATGAGAACACGGATGACTATTTCAAAGATGTCGACATTACTAATTTGGAAACAAATCATAGAGATCCACCGTACCAGAGTTCATAAAAATCATCCCAAGGAACAAATACTTGGAAATTCGAATACTCTAGTTCAAACAAGAAGCAAGACTCAGAACACTAAAACCTTCCTAACAAGGTTTCTTTGCAAGGTCACTTCACAAAAGGAACAGTCATCAAAACTTATAAAACTGTTTGTTTGCCTGCTTTTTGTCACAAAAAGAGCCCAAAAGAGTTGAAGAAGCATTAGGAGAAGAAGGTTGGAATGAATTAATTCAAGAGGAGCTGTTACCATTCAAACTTCAAGAGGTGTGGACATTGGTTGATCTACCTAATGGAAAAAGGGCTATTGGAACAAAATGGGTATTCATAAAGA
>OU343223.1:119107876-119158106 GCA_910596185.1 Chrysanthemum makinoi | reverse complement strand
AAAGGGATGAAAGGGGTATTGTGGTAAGGAATAAATCAAGGTTGGTTGCTCAAGGATACACACAAACTGAAGGCTTGGATTTTGATGAAGTATTTGCACCTGTTGCCAGAATTGAAGCTATAAGACTGTTTTTAGCATATGCTTCATTCAAAAACTTTGTGGTGTATCAAATGGATGTTAAGAGTGCCTTTCTGTATGGTACTATTGAAGAGGAGGTTTATGTTTGTCAACCTCCTGGTTTTGAAGATCCTGATCATCCTGATAAGGTCTACAGTGTGAAGAAGACTATGTATGGTTTGTATCAAGCTCCAAGGGCATGGTATGATTGCCTTTTTACTTATTTGATGGACAATGGATTTAAGAGAGGACTTATTAACAAGACATTGTTCATAAGGAAGCACAAGGATGATATATTGCTGGTTCAGGTTTATGTTGATGACATCATCTTTGGCTCAACAAATAAGGAGCTGTGCAAGGATTTTGAGAAACTTATGCATGATAAGTTTCAGATGAGTTCTATGGGTGAACTCACTATCTTTTTGGGGCTACAGGTTTAACAAAGGACTAATGGAATCTTTTTTAGTCAAGACAAGTATGTAGCAGATATTTTGAAGAAATTTGGCTTTCGGGATGTCAAGAGTGCTAGTACACCCATGGAAATACATAAACCATTACTACCTGATGATGGAAGCCCCAGAGTTGATGTGAAGCTGATTAGATCCATGATTGGATCTTTGATGTATCTCACTGCTTCTAGGCCAGATATTATGTTCTCAGTTTTTGTGTGTGCAAGATTCCAAGTCACACCAAATACATCAGACATGAATGCTATGAAGAGGATCTTTAGATATCTTAAGGGTCATCCTAAATTGGGCCTTTGGTATTTTAAGGATTCAGCTTTTGATTTGGTGGCCTATACAGACAGTGATTATGCTGGAGCTAGTTTGGATAGAAAGTCTACTACTCGAGGGTGTTAGTTTTTGGGAAGCAGGCTAATCTCATGGCAGTGTAAGAAGCAGACTATTGTGGCCAATTCCACCACTAAAGCTGAGTATGTGGCTGCTGCAAGTTGATGTGGTCAAGTGCTTTGGATTCAAAATCAATTGTTGGACTTTGGGTACAATTTTATGCATACTAAGATTTACATTGACAATAACAGTACAATATGCATCATTAAAAATCCAGTTTTGCATTCTAGAACTAAACATATTGAGATTAGGAATCTTTTTATTAGAGATTGTAATGAGAAAAGGTTAATTCAAACGGTTAAGATCCATACTGATGATGTACCCTACGAAGAGCTCGAAGGACACTCCTTCGAGATGTGTCGAAGCCCTTCTGTTCGAAGGCCCAAGTCAGGTCTCCAGAATATTCGTAGGCGTCAAAACATTCGTAAGTACCACGAAGGTTACCTAACGGGAATTCGCCATTCGAAGCCCTAAGCCCTTCGGGTATGGTGGACGAAGGAGCAAACGATGATAGGAGAACCTCCTGACTTGGTCAAACCCACGATCTCCCTCTCTTTCCTGGCTTCCCCACCAAGTTTGAGAACGTGGGTCACTAAGCCCTAGCGGTTACCCACAAACATGGGACCCCATGTTCTCGACATTATTTATGCAGAGGTGCCCCTAACCCTATTTCTTCCACTATAAATAGGTTGGACGGGCAAAGGATTATGGTAAGCTCATTCAACACTCATCTATTTACTTACACACACTTATACAACCGTAACTCATACTTACTCTGCACACGGAGGTGGTTCGCAGGGTCCAACCCCTGCGTAATCACTTAACGTAGTGTCTTCGTATTTCTTATTCTTAGGTGAAAGACAATCTTGGCTGGAACATACACCCCTCATACCTTTGATCATCATCGAAGCCTGGTAGTGCAATTTATTGTAAAATCAGTGGCGCTATCCGTGGGACCCGCTACTATTAGTCCCGTAATCACCAAGTCTTAAAACCTTAACCGATTACGCTACCTTTTCAGCACGGAACCAGGAAAGGAAGATACACCTCCACCAGGTTTCTCTACCCTGGTCCCTCTCAACACAACTAACACCGATAATCTCGCCCCCATAACAGCCTCCACCTTCACCACACGATCTCGTTTGGAAACCACTCCCTTACATCACGCCTCAACTTCCGCTAACCCTATTCCAGAAATTAGCCTTGCCTTTGTTGAGGCAAACTTCGAAGCCTTACAGTCCTTACTGAGGGCTCATAAAAGACAAGTTCGCAACACTGACATGCGAAGGGAACTGGAATATTCCAGTTAGGAATATGACGAAGAGATTGAGGTAGATGAGAGGCCTCGACTGATTAGCAGGGGGCGTTCGGCCCTACGAAATGGTTCTCCTTCCATAAGAAGGCCTAATGGAAGGACTGTGAGTTTTTAAGAAGGTCCCGGGGGAGATCCGGGAAGAAGGGAAAGAGTACAAGGTGAAAGAAGGAGCGAAAACTCCAATGGAGGAAGCAATCCAGTAGGGAACGGAGGGGTAAACCTTCCACCTCTCCTAGCTGCTCACTTAGGAAGAGAAGGGATGGGGGGTCCGATACCTCCATCATATGTCTCGATTGTCGGAGGATCTCCTCCATACTCAGGGATGCATCGGTTACCCCCTCCGGGAATGAATCCATGCCTACCTGCTCAAACCTATAACACCTACCCTCCGAATGGTTCTCTCCACAACCAGAGTTACCAGCAAATGCCCTATGGACACGTTCCTACACAGTCGATGGGTGGAAACCCTTCGTATCAACCTTCTACGGTCTACCCTGCATACACACAACCATTTCCTAACCCGTATAACCCCACACCTGTTTATCCACCTCCATATAACCCTTACTATGCCGAAGCCTCTGGAGCTTGCACACCTTTTGTGAAGTGGATCGAAGACTACCCTCTGCCTGACGGTGTAAAGATGCCCACACATATAGGCACCTACGATGGGAAAGGCGATCCTGATAACTTCTTACACTTGTTCGAAGGCGCTATCAAGATGCAGAAGTGGGTCATGCCCGTAGCATGCCACATGTTCACATACACGCTCCGAGATTCCGCAAGAATATAGTGGAATGGGAAAAAGTTGGGGAGCATTGTAAGTCTAGACGATCTTAGGGCTAAGTTTTGATCACACTTTAGCCAATAGAAAAAGTACACCAAGACCCATCTAGCCATGCATACCATCAAGCAAAGGGACAACGAAAGCACAAGGGCCTTCGTCACAAGGTACACCGATGAAACTCTGCAAATTCTGGGTTTGCACGAGGATCAAAGAATCTCTGGTTTCGTACATGGCCTTCAGACTCGAAGCTTGGTGGAATTCCTGTCCACCGACCTTCCTACCACTTACAAGGCACTGATGGGGAAGACTTACACTTGGATTGAGTCTAAAGAAGTAGCAGCAAACGGAGCTCCGATAGAGCAAAGAGACGCCTCTGACAAATTCTCTAGAGGGTCCTCCTGGGAAGGATCCAAGAATAAGAAGAAGAACAGACACCGCTTCACTCCTTACAACAAAGGCTCAAATCATGGACTCTTGGCAAACTTGGTCAAATCTCCCAGAGAGATTCTGGCTACCGAGAAAGCTGCGAAGTCCTTTGACCCACCACCTCGGATGTCAGCACGAAGCAAAGCCAGGGACATGTCAAAGTATTTCCACTTTCACGAAGACCACGGGCACGACACAAACAGCTGCAGAGAGCTGAAGAAGCAGATTGAAGAGGCAGTACGGTCCGGACAATTAGCACACCTGGTTAAAGGCATCAAGAAGGGAAAAGACAAGTTTTCCGACACCCAACTGGGTGAATGGATAGGAAACAGAAAAGAGGCTACCCCTGCAGAAGCCTCGATACTAATGGTGCACAAGCAGGATCCAACCTTGAAACGGAAAGAAGCCGATGGAGAGCTGGGAGGCGTAGGAGAGATAACATTCCCTTCCATCCTGGGGCAGACACCTTCGACTGACCCCGTGGTCATCAAGGTACGGGTCTCAAACAGGGAAGTAAACCGAGCATACATGGATTGTGGAAGCTCATACGAGATCATTTATGAGCATTGTTTCCTAAAGCTCAAGGAATCTATACGCGCAAAAGGGTAGACTCAAAAACACCTCTGGTAGGGTTCTCCGGCGAACACTCATGGCCCCTTGGAGAGGTACCGTTGGAAATCACTATAGGCGAAGGCCCCTTATCTCGCACGGAAACGCTCACCTTCGTAATAGTCAGGTTAGATTCTCTTTATAATTTGCTAATAGGGAGAACAACTATGCAAAAGATGGGCATTGTTGTTTCCACCATACATGCTGCCATTAACTTCCAAACCCCCTTCGGAGTAGGAACTATTCATTCTAATTATGGGGCGGATAAGGGGGTATATGGAGTCAAGAGGGTCAAGGAAGAATCAGAGGAGCCTCCGATAGCAATTCTAAGCTGTACAGATGCAGAAGAGTGGGTTGTAGTTAACCCTAGCTACCCCGAACAAATGGTGGTAATAGGAAAGCAACTCTCGGCGAATTTCAAGGCGAAGCTCACAGAACAGTTGCGGACTAACCTTGATATTTTTGCTTGGAAATATTCTGATATGATAGGGGTCCCAAGAACATTGTTGATTGACGGACAACCCTTCGGCATGGAGCATAAACTCAATGAATACAAACATATTGAGCCAATAAAACAAAAAAGAAGGAGCCTAGCCCCTGAAAGAAACGCTGCAGCCTGCAAAGAAGTTGATGAACTAACACAAGCGGGCATTATAAGGGAAGTCAAATACCAAACCTGGGTGGCCAATCCAGTAATTGTCAAAAAGAGCGACGGAGGGTGGCGTATGTGCGTTGACTTTACTGACATCAACAAAGCATGCCCAAAGGAAATTGACTGGAAGGTAGAATCCTTGGCAGGCTTCCGACTAAAGTGCTTGCTAGATGCCTATAAAAGGTATCATCAGATCCAGATGGCTAAGGAGGACGAGGAAAAGACAACCTTCTACACAAACAAAGGTGTCTACTATTATAGAAAGATGCCCTTCGGATTGAAGAACGCAGGGGCAACATACCAACGACTAGTAGATAAAGCCTTCAACAAACAGATAGGCAGAAATCTCGAAGCATACGTTGATGACATGGTTATTAAAAGCAAGACAGAGGAGGACCTTCTCCTTGACGTGCAAGAAACCTTTGACCAGCTTCGGGCTATTAACATGAAGCTGAACCCTAAAAAGTGATATTTTGGTGTCGAAGAAGGGCAATTTCTAAGGTATTTGATCACTAAACAGGGGATAAAGGCTAATCCCTCCAAGGTCAAGGCAACAACGGATCTCCGAGCTCCTAAGTGTTTAAAAGATGTGCAAAGTCTGAATGGGAAGCTAGCGCTCTAAGTCGATTCTTGTCGAAGGGGGCTGACAGATCCCTACAGTTCTTCAAAACTCTTAAAGGATGCGTTGATAAGAATACTTTTCAGGGGAGTCAAGACGCGGAAGCTGCTTTTCAGAAGATGAAGGAGTTCATTGAAATCCTTCCAACACTTACAGCCCCAATCAAAGGCGAGGTGTTGTTCATGTATTTAGCATCCTCAATGGAGAGCATTAGCGCAGTCCTTATGGCAGAACGGGACAAGCGACAAATCCCCATTTACTTTGTCAGCAGGGTCCTGCAGGGGGCAGAGATCAGCTACCCAACATTGGAGAAACTAATACTAGCTCTAATCTACGCAGCAAGAAGGGTCCGACGATACTTCCAGGCCTATCCAATCACAGTCTTAACCAACAAGCCACTCAAACATATTTTGTCTAAGCCTGAAAAGTCTGGAAGGGTGGCTAAATGGGCTATCGAACTTGGGGAGCATGAAATAGAGTTCAAGGGTTGAAACTCTATTAAAGGGAAAATTCTCGCAGATTTCTTGGCAGAAACACCTTCCGAACCAGACACAGAAAAGGAAGAGCCCAAAGCCAAACTCACCGAAGTGCAGGATGATTAGAAACTTTATACAGACGGAGCATCAAGCTCTGATGGTTTTGGAGCAGGTCTAATGCTGGTCAGCCCTGATGGAAAGGAGCATACATATGCTCTTCGTTTTGAGTTTGAAGCCACAAATAATGAAGCGGAGTATGAAGCCCTATTAGAAAGCCTTCGATTAGCTAAAGATATGAAGGTCAAAGCTCTTGCCGTTTTCGTAGATTCTCAATTGGTAGCTAACCAAGTGATAGGCTCCTATGAAGCAAGGCAGCCCGTCATCAAACAATACTTGGAAAAAACAAAGGAGATACTGGATATCTTTGATTCCTACACCATCCAACATGTTCGTAGGAATCAAAACAAGAAGGCAGACGCACTGAGCAAGTTAGCCTCTATGGCCTTCGCTCATCTCACTAAAGAAGTACTGGTCGAAGTCTTACATGAAAGGTCCATTATTCACAAGGAAGTAACGGACGTGGTTCATGAAGAAGGAGAGACATGGATGACTCCCATTAGGGAGTATTTGATTAGTGATGTTCTCCCCGAGGATCCCAAACTAGCAAGGAAAATACGGGTTAAGTCCCTACAATACCGGCTAATGGGGGAAACCCTATATAGAAGGTCATTTCTATCACCTTGGTTAAGATGTGTGGGACCCAAACAGGCTACGAGTATCATCGCTGAAGTCCACGAAGGATCCTGCAGCCTCTATCCAGGGCCCCGTTCAGTTGTCTCGAAGATAATGAAGTTAGGCTATTACTGGCCTTCGATGCATAGGGATGCGAGATAAATCATTCTCAAATGTGAAGCTTGCCAGATACACTCAAACGTTTCCAAGCTGCCGAAGCAGGACATGACAAGTGTGACATCTGCATGGCCCTTCTCTGAGTGGGGAATTGATATCATAGGACGTATGCCCGTGGCTCCTTGAGGAGTCAAATTCTTGCTGGTGGCAATCGATTACTTTACTAAGTGGGTAGAGGCTAAACCTTTAGCCTCCGTTACGGGGAGACAGATCGAAAAGTTTGTGTGGGAGCACATTGTGTGCAAATTTGGAGTGCCCTACATCATCATATCCGAAAATGGTAAGCAGTTTGCTGAAGGAGTCTTCTATGACTTCTATCAAGGGCTCAACATAAAACAGTCTTGGACATCCGTTTACCACCCACAAGGTAACGGAATGGTGGAGGTTACAAACAGAGACATCGTCAAAGGGATTGAGAAAAGGCTGGGACGAACTCATCATGGGTGGGTGGACGAGCTCCCTCAAGTACTATGGGCTCATAGGACGCACCCCAAGTCAAGCAATGGTGAAACCCCCTTTAGCCTAACATACGGAACAGAAGCGGTCATCCCTTTAGAACTTAGTGTACACACGGAGCGTGTGGTAACGTATGATGCCTTCCAAAATGATGAAAAGATCAGGGAGAACCTTGATCTACTAGAAGAAAGTAGAGAGATAGCCTCCATCCGAGAAGCCATGCACAAGCATAAGATCGAAGGCTACTACAACAAAAGGGCCAGGCCTTCCACCTTCAAGCCTGGAGAATACGTGCTACGCCTCAAAAGTGCAAGCAAAGCAGAATACCAGGGGAAGCTAGGACATACTTGGGAAGGACCCTACATGATAGCCGAGGCCTACGGCAACGGAGCCTACAAACTGGCCACTCTTCTCGAAGAACCCATCAACATGACATGGAATGGTACGAACCTCCAAAAGTTCTATGTTTAAGAAGTATTTTTATTTTTTCATTCTTGTAATTAGAAGCTTCTCATGGGAAAGCAAACATTATTGGTAGTTGTCATAGTTTTCATTTCAAGAATGATGTAATCCTCTCTACCAATTCAATGATGAATAAGACACTTCCCACAAATCTCTTGCTTCGTTTCTTAAACACAAAGATTTGTTCAACCAAGTCGTTTATGAGTTTCAATGTCGAATACAAAGGCATACGGTGTAACAAACGCCTCATTACTTAAGCCTATTAAAACATTCACATTAACTCTCCTAGAAGTTTATGGCACTTGGGAAAGTAAAAACAAAGCCATATTACTTAAAGGATTTGAGATAGAGTGGGTCGCGACCCTCTATCAATGATCAAAATTGGTCATTATATTCTTGGTGTTGAAATTTACACACAATGAGGTTGTTTAACCTTAGGTTGTGAAAATTAAGCGTTGGAAAAATGGCGTAAGAGAAGTTCACAAGGCAAAAAATAACTACGTGTGTGAGGATTCTCCCACACCATTTCATTCAAAATGAGGGCTAATGCCCTTGTACCTGTATATGGAGCCGAAGCCCCATTTAATTTGTCTTTGCCCTAGGCCATACATCACAAATATTAAATTGTTTGAGGAACCAGACATACATCACAAGATAACATCAAATTGTCTTAAAAAGGGTACACGCTACCCTTGGAACCAAATCACTGCCAATATGGCAGCCTTCACTCTGGCTTCTGAAGAGATGGAGTTGGAGATGGTTGAACTGAGGCAGGCTTGGCGGAAACCGTCTTCTTGGTAGGGGTCGCAGGCTTGAACTTGTATGGCTTCTTTGAGAGGAGGTCTTCCAGAGGTACCATGGGGTCTTTGGTAGCTTCAGCCAGAAAGGGGTACTCTGCAGTTTCAAATTTATTTCCCGCATCTT
Organism: Chrysanthemum makinoi; assembly: GCA_910596185.1. Classification (NCBI taxonomy): domain Eukaryota; kingdom Viridiplantae; phylum Streptophyta; class Magnoliopsida; order Asterales; family Asteraceae; genus Chrysanthemum; species Chrysanthemum makinoi. The sequence continues at coordinate 119,149,506 of OU343223.1, read as the reverse complement.
CGTATTCTGCCTTCGACGAGGGACGGTAGCACTCAATTTTTAGAGTGGTCTACAGGTTTACCTGTTTTAGCAGTGATGAGTGTCTAAATACTCATCATTTTTGTACCATTTAAACTGCAAAAATATCTGAAAACACTCAAAAATATATCAAAATGATAAAAATATCACAAATAAGTGTTTTATGTGTTTTAAATGCAAAAATATCAAAATCTGGTGAAAAACGTATAAAGTTTGCATAATTGGCAGTTTTAGTCCCCCAAGTTTCAAAAGTTGTCAAAAATAGTCCCTGGTAAAACAAAATAAAGAAAAATGTTATTTAAGGTCCCTGAATTATTCTAACTTGTCAAATATGGTCCTTGAATAAATCTTTTGTCAAATGGCAGAAAAGGTCCCTGAACTTTTAAATTTGGCAAGTTTAGTCCCTGGAAAATTTGAAATTGTCAGAACTAATCCTTGTACTATTGGAACTTGTCAATTTTGGTCCTTATGAAAACTTTGGTATATTGGCAAAGATGGTCCCTCAAGTTTGGAAGAATTACAAACAAGTCAACATAAGTCAACTTTCAAAAGTCAAAGAAGATTTCAGTTTAATTCTGTTTTTAAACTATTTATTGGGTGAATTCAGTGGTTGTTAAGTCATTTTAGTCAAGTTTCAGTTAAACCTTTTTGTGAAAATGCATTTTAGTATCCTAAAGGAGTGTTTGGTTTTAAGTTAGAAAAATGGGTCAAATAGGTTTATACCATCTTTGACCGGAGAAGTCAAACTTAATTTAGTGTATCCAAGTCAGTTTAGACCTATGTGAGGTGAATGCAAAAGTTTTGAAAAGGTTTGGTGTCAAAAGTAATCTGTCATTTTTTTTTCTTTCAACTTGAATTTGTGACATTTTCTATAAGCAGTTTAGTGAGGTTTTTGTTGTGATAGAAAATTCTAAAAAATAAAAATCACTAGCTTTGTAGCTTGTTAATCTTGTGTCAAAAGGAAAAAAATCACAAAATTTGTTTAGTAAGGCTGCAATTGAATCAAAGTGGTGGTCTGGCCAACCCACTGTTCTGTGCAGGCACCTGCAGTCCCACCAATCTTTTTGCAGCTTGTTGACAAGCTGTAGGAGGCTTGTTCAGAGAAGATACTAGGGGGCAAAAGCTTGGTGGGTTGGTGGACTCTAAGTGCCCAGAAGCTCAAGACCAACTTGTCACTCTACAGCTTATGAACAAGTCCCAAGTAAGCACCAGAAGCTGTTTGTGGACCTACATCCACAGCAGCTAAGTTTTTCCTCTTCACCTTTTGTTTCAAGTGCTTATTGGATTTGTTAGTTAGCTTAACTAAATTTATATTTTCTTATTAGTGTAATCAGCTTAGGTTTTAGTGGAGTTTCTGTTTTTGAGTGCTATTTGTAGTTTGCTTTTGTTTATTTCCATTTCATTAGTTGTTTAGGACTTCCCTAGCATATCAAGCCAACTGCTCTCCCTTTTTTTTAGCTTATCTCTTTTCTAACCTTTCATGCTTATTTGCTCTTTGCGTGGCTTATTGAATTGCTTGTATGCTTCATGAGTTCAATTAGTAGCAATAAGGTGTGTTTGGTTGTTCACGCTCTAACTCCCTCTAATCCAAAGCCCCTTAACGCACCAATCCCAAACAGCCCCTTTGTTTTTTTTGTTCACTGCTGCTGTCCCAAACAGCCCCTAGCGTTGCCTTATTTTTGTGTTTCCAAGTTTAAGTCGTTGGTCCTTTAATCCAGTTGTAAAAGAAAAATAAAGTAAAAAGAACAAAAGTTGCCTGCCAGGTTCGAACCAGGACCTCAGGCACCTACATCCACGCAGCACAACCAAGCGCTCTACTGAACTCTTTGTGTAAACTTTTACTTAGCTGTGATCTTAAGGGATATGTAGTGTTTAGTTTAAAAATAAAAAGCATCAAAAAGGAAGAGGCAGGTTTCGAACCTGTGTCCTCTTCCTTCATCCCACGCTCCATACCACAACTCCACTACCAACATGCCCTTGGGTCTTTCTTGGTTTAAGTTTACATCATTTAATACATAAGGTAGTTTGAGTAATTTGGCTTATTTAGCTTGTTTGATTTTTAGCAGCTTATCTATAGAAGCTGTTGCGCCCATTTTATTTTTCATAGGACCATTAGATCATCTAGTATTTTTACAAAAAGTTTCGGAATTTTCTAAAATGTTTTAGTATTTTTAATAATTTAATTAGTGTTATTTAGTTTTTAATTCGTAATAAATAAAATAAAACTCAAAAAAATATTCCGCTTTTTCCTAAAATTTTCTTTTGTCATATATTACGTAAAAAAATTGTTTTTACACTCGTAGGCTTTTTATTTCATAAATTTTACGTTTTTGCTTGCGCTCCAGCGTAATTTTTGCAAATAACGTACGTTTCCATTTTAAGTAACGTTTCTAGATAATTTAGGATTACGTTTTAGTTAATATAGTTTATTTAAGTCATTTTATTTTATAAAATCACGAAAACATCATTGTAAAAATAGTGATAGCGTTTATTTAATATTTTTATCTTTTTAATTTTCTTTAATTTGCATTTAAGCCCCTGTAGTTTATGGGCTTTTCCTTAGTTATAATCAATCACATCTCCTTTTCCGTTCAAATCTCTCGATCACTTTACGTTTGACTATTCTCGCACAGCTCGTTGGGACTTAACGACCTGGGGAAACACTATACTCTCCTGATCTTCATTGCATTCGTGCTTGAGCAGTTTTAAGTTTCTTACAGTTGGTCATTCACAAGTGGCCAGCTTGCGTGAGAAAACTTGACTGTTCTGCGCGGATCAAATTTTGGCGCCGCTGCCGGGGATAGAGCGGATCAAATGGCAGAAAAGGTCCCTGAACTTTTGAAATTGTCAAGTTTGGTCCCTGGAAATTTTGAAAATGTCAAAACTGGTCCTTGTACTATTGAAGTTTGTCAGTTTTAGTCCTTGTGTCAAGTTTGGATAATTACAGGAATGGCCCCTCAAGTTTGGAAGAATTACAAACAAGTCCTTATTTATAAACCAAACAAACCCTTGTCAAAACAATATTGACCCCTGCCACTTATCCCTTTGTGACCCCCCTTCCAACCTGTGACCCTTTCTCTCTTTTGAACTCCCTGGTCAAATAAGTCAAACAAACGACCTTATACCTTTCCCCTTCCCACTTGATCTCTGCAACACACTGATACACTCAACCACTCTCCAATTCCATCTCCCAACACCTTATCCCTTATCCCCTCACTCCACACTCATCATACCTACACTCCACCCCCCCCCCCCTACCTGCAAATTCAGGGCTAGAAGTCAAATTACAATTTTCCCGCCAAAATGCATATAAAGGCCAATATGGCCTCTGCTCTCTCATTGGCTTAATAGGGTGGTGGGAAACACTCATAAGGACACGTGGAAGCCATTGAAAGTATAAAAAGGGGAAGAGATGAAGAAAGGAGGTAGTAGTTAGTTTTGTAATTTTTTTCTTAAATGTCGTTTTTAAAATTAATGTTTTAATTTAAAAGCAAATGTTGTAATCTAAGTTCTATGTATTGAATTTAAGGTAACTCAGTATTTGTAATCAATTTTAAGTATTAATTTCAAGGTTTGGTTAAAAATATTGATCTTGTGTTTACTGTTGAGATTTTCAAACTAATGCTCTTACATTTAAGCTTCCAAAAGCTTATTTCAGTATTCAAATCAGCTCACTTAATCTCTATATAGCTTTTGAAAAGCTTACATTTAATAATCAAGCCACTTTGAGTCATGGTCAACAAAAGTCAAAATGGAGCAATTTGGAAGTGGAATGGGTTGATGCAGCTTGGAGAGGTTTAAAATAGGTTAGGTTAGTGTACAAGTTGGTTTGGTTTTAGGCTGCACATCAGCTGGGCACATTTTCAAAAAGAAGTTCCAAAGAGAAAATAAAAACAAGAACCAAAAAGGGGACTGCTGGGAATTGAACCCACGACCTCCTGCCTACCTGCACGCACACAGCACAAAGCAATCCCAAGTCCATCTGCTCTACTAAGTTCTTTGTGTAATATTTTACTTAGCTGTGTTCTTAAAGGATATGTAGTGTTAAGTTAGAAAAAATAAAAGAAACAAAAGGACGTAGGTGGGATTCGAACTAAGGACCCCATGCTATCCCTTGCACGACCACAACACCATCACCCACTACCAGAATGCCCTTGGGTCTTTTGACCCAAACCGACCCGCGTTATTGTTTTACACTATTAAATATATAAGGCATTTGGGCAGTTTTAGCTTTTAAGTTTCCTTAGCTTATTTCTTGCTTATTTTCAACAGTAACCCCCAGTTTTTTTATTTTTCTTAGATTAAGCATAGATTGAAGTAGTTTCTGTGAGATTTTCATATTTTTATAAAAATTTTTAGTATTTTTAATTAATTAATTAGTGTTAATTAGTTTTTAATTCGTAATAAATAAAATAAAACTCAAAAAAATATTCCGCTTTTTCCTAAAATTTTCTTTTATCATATAGTACGTAAAAATATTGTTTTTACACTTGTAGGACTTTTATTTCATAAATTTTACGTTTTATCTTGCGCTCCAGCGTAATTTTCGTACATAACGTACGTTTTCATTTTAGGCCACGTTTTTAGATATTTTAAGTTTACGTTTTAGTTAAAATAGTTTATTTAAGTTATTTTGTTGTATAAAATCACAAAAACATCATTTTAAATATAGTGATAGCGTTTATTTAATAGATTTTATCTTTTTAATTTCCTTTAATTTGCATTTAAGCCCCTGTAGTTTATGGGCTTTTTCCTTAGTTATAATCATCTTCAAATCTCTTTTCCCGTTCAAATCTCTCGATCACTATACGTTTGACTATTCTCGCACAGCTCGTTGGGACTTAACGACCTGGGGAAACACTATACTCTCCTGATCTTCATTGCATTCGTGCTTAGGCAGTTTTAAGCTTGTTACGGTCTGCCATTCACAAGTGGCAGGCTTGTGTGATAAAGCTTGACTGTTTTGCGCGGATCAAGCAGCCTCCTCCAAAGCTAAGCACCATCCATGGAAGATAGCTGCTTTGATGACCTTCCACATTGCAGCTCCCAAATCGTCACTATGATAGAGCTCCATGGCTATGTATGGCACCACCTTAGACACGACCTCAGCACGATCCTTTTGCAGCATCTTATACCTCATCTGCAAGCCGTCAACCTCCTCCCTCAACTTCACTTCCACCTCTCCAACCCTAGCCCTCTCACTTTCCAAACCGGCACACTTCGCCTCTAGCACAACATTTTGACCAATTAGGCTGACAACCTTAGCCTCCTCCAACATGAGTTTGCCACATTCAGCTGTCAATTCGGCTATCTTCTCACAAAAGTCTTGAACGAGTGGGTTCTTCTCAACATCCCTCTCGATCTCATCACATTTAGCCTCCAGCTTGGCATACTCCTGATCTCTGTGCTTCTCCCTCTCCAACATGACATCCATCTCTTGTCTTGCCTTGGTAACAGCCCTAAGTAACTCCTTGGTTCGACCATTCAAATGGTTGTCCAACACTGCATGCCTTGCAACACTCTTGTCATGTAGATCGTAAACCCCTTCAATGGACAAGTTGTCTAGCAATCCTTTCCATTGGGAGGGGGTAACATGATCCACAATTCGGTGGTAGGACAAAGCGTTGGGAAGTTCCTTCGTATCTGGAAGGCCTGCGACCAATACAATGCATAAGAGTTTAGTTAGTTACCATACTTATCAATTCATATATTTTAAAAAGGAGACATTGCTTACCATGCATCTCCACAGTCTCATCCGGCAGTTCAAAGGCAAATTTAACAAACTTCTTACCCTCGACATTCTTCTGTCGCACTGCCCTGGATCCGGAGGCTGGGAGGGGAGTTTTCCTCTTGTTTGTAGACTTGACGGCTTTACCAGCTGTTCCCTTCCTACTCTTCAATCTATCAGCTATACCAGTGGAGCCTGTGAATTGGACATCCTCCTCTGCAGGATCGTCCGAATCTACCACGTTCTCAATCAATTAGGAGGGACTCTCCAACAATGCTTGTGGGGGTGCTGAGGCAACAGGCTCTGGTTTAGGAGTATCTACATCATTGTTGTTGATAGAAGTGGAAGGTGAACCAACGCTGTAGGACTCTTCAGCTTTCTCAGCGGGCATGAAGCTTAAGTCTTCATCAAGGTCTTGGTACATGAGGTTCCTGAATGACATTCTGCAAAAAAGAAGCAAGAAAAAATAAATATCAGTGCTACATTGGCCCTACTTAAATAAAAGTAGAAAAACATACTTTGTCCATGATAAATGATAACAGGCTTGTGGGGAGACCCCTCCCAGCTGTGGGCAATCCTATCCATGTACAAGATTGGCTCGGGGAACACTTGCACATCCGCAGGAGACTTAGCCAAGCGCTGATAGCATGGATTCCTTCGTACCTTATACGGCAAGGGGTCATTGTATCATTTTGCATCAAACATGTACTCCTTACTCAACAACTCTGGATAGTTGGGGGGGGGGATAATAGTGTTTTGCACATAGAAAAAGCTGCCTTTCCAAGCTGTTATGTTGGTATACACCCTCGCAAACAGATTTGGCACATCTCCTTCAGGTCTTTTAGCCAAAGTTAACCAGTTACCCCCAGGATACAGATTCAATAAACCCCTTAGACCCTTAAGAGTTGGTTCATAGCCATATGCCTTGCACATTACTATGAATGTGGTCCGTTTGGCTAAACCAAACAGGTTGAACATAGATATATGCACTTTGTAGTATTGCATTAGCTCTAAAATAAGCGGGTGAATTGGAATCCTAAGGTTGGAATGGCTAAAAGAGTGCGTATACAGCCTTACGAAGCCTTTTGGGGCATCAAAGATACCTTGATTAGACTTGGGCAACATGATCTTAAATTCTTGTAGGATTGGGTAATCAGCCAGATGGCCATGTAGTTATTTTGCAGTTAAAGTACATTTTTGTTGCTTAATAATAAACTTTGAATCCATACCTATTTTAAACTAAAAACGAGAAGGAGCATTTACCTTTGGTTTCGAAGATGGTGTGCGATCAAAGTTTACTGCGTGGAAAGAAGACGGAGGGAGTAAAATGTTTTAGGGTTGTTAGGTTCCCAAATATACAACACAAGTAACAATAGAAGAAATAAGATGAAGATGAAGGCGAATGAACAATATCTAAACACACACACACGATATGCTTATGCGGTTATGCGTAGAGAGTGAGTGAAAGGAATAAATTGAACAACCAACCCTCAAGTGAGGGTTTACATGAGGTATTTATAGGAGGGAAGCTAGGGCAACACTCCTAGTTCCCATCCTTTTCCTTATTGGACTAGGCCTAGGCTTATGGGCCTTCTACATAAGCCTAAGGCTAATTACTAACATAAAGGCCATATTAAGCTAACTATTACATATTAATTACTAACACTTGAATTAAGGTTTAGGAGTGATTCCAACAATCTCCCCCTCAAGTGTTGGTGATGAATACAGACGGTGAAAGTGCTGATGTAATAGTAGCTTTGACGTCTTCTGACATTCTTCTTTCTTGTGAGAAGAATTGCCTTGATTCGAACAATCTCCCCAGTGTAGAGAAATTGTTTTCTTTAAACAGTTCTGCTTTGACATCATCTTAATCTTTGTTCTTTGATCATTATTCTTTGTGATGGTAGTGATAGTATGTTGTTGTTGTTTGCATCAAGTCTGCCTCAGGTCTACTTCGCTGCTCCAGTGTCTCCACGTCATTCTTCAAAATGCTCACACGCTCTTTGACGTTGTATTTCAGTACTGATGAAGTTCTTTAAGTCTTTAAACTTTGTAGATTCTTTGGTTTGACGTAGAATCATTCTGACTTTTGTGTTGCCTTTCGAGAGAACTTTCATTAGTGATGATATTGGCATGAGCATGTGAAGAATCTACACGATCAGTCTGCTCCAGAGCTTCCATAAGAAGTAAACATAAGAAAGGTTAGTAATAAGCGGATACCGGCACTTACAAGTTCGAACTTCGAGAGTGTTAACAGCATAATGTGAAAACACAACTCTAATTCTCACAAAGGCCGTTCCTGAACCGGAGTCCCACAAGTGAGATAACGCGATGTACCGAAGTACATCTACGGTTCAGATGAGTCGCTGAGGTACACCGAAGAATCACCTCACGACTGTAGACCGTTTGAGACACACTAAGCGTAATCCACGGGGAGTTACCGAAGTGACCTGCTGTAAGGGCTGTTTGATGTTGACCCTGGCAGGAGTTTCCATTCAATCACCGAGGATCACAATCGTGAACCTCTCATAAATGTTCTCGATAGATTGCTAAGATATGTGAAGGACTCGATAACGTACCACTGATGTTCTTATTGTTGAACACCAAGTGATGAAATGTCAAGTGTACCTAAGAGATCTTTTGATGAATCTCGTGGCTCTAGACTCAATAGTGCGTTTTGGTTTTCCTGAGCGGAGACTAGGGAGAGGGTCTCCTTCTTCAATACCAGCAATCTCTAAGAGGAAGCCGATAGTTTACGTAGGGTTCCCTGTGAGAATGAAACAAGCTTCTGTTGAGAGAACCTTGAGTGGCTAAGAAGGTTTAGTGCATGCGTCACTGGGTCCATGACGACTTTTAATCTTCAATACCGGCGTCATCAAGTGACAACCAGTAGCATATGAATTGAACCCGGTGTCTGCCCTAAGTTGAATAATTTGGAGGGCTATTTATTTTCACCCTTTTCTTTACATTTCTTTTTAATTCTTCAACTCCTTGTTTCTCCGATTCTCATTTTCTCCTTTTTATAATCATACCTAAGAACTTCTAATTCTAACTATTTATAGTGTCCTTGGGTAGATCCCTCCGGCTCTGGCGGATCATAGGACGGTTATTCCTAACCTTAATCTCCTTATAACTCCATTGCCATAAAACCCTTTTCAAGAAAATCTCTCGTAGTGTTTGTGAATGAAAAACATTTTGTACCACTGTGAGAGTTTTATCTTTTAGCATCCCCCTCCACACGTGCTTAATAGTAAAGACAAAAATCTGCACGGTGAGAGAAGAGCGCGCACTTTTGAATTGATCGACTCAAGATAGACAATCCCCCGCGAGACACAGTTACGTTGCATAGTTAAAGAGTTACATTGTCAGCTTTTAGGTGACAACTAGCTCTAATAACTACCTTGAAGGTGTAGACAAACCTCGAAAGGTTTTCAAACCCGTCAAAGATCATGTATACCAGGAATTTCTCGAATGGTACATTCTACTCGGACAAGTCCTTTGCGAGACACGTTTACATCACTAGCGAACTAGCTTGAAATTATTACCCGTCCAGGACAAGTCTTTTCGAGTTACTAACAGTTAAGATCTCGTCAATTCGTTGGTTAAGTCTATAGCACAAAGATTCATTTGCAGTTACTCAACATATTTCTTATCACATAAATTTTCTCCCCCTCAAAAATGGCATATAAGTGTTATTTTTGAAGAAATGTTGAGAATAAATATGACCATTTTGAGTTTTGTGGGAAGATAACCACTGTGAACAATTTGTGAACAAAGTTATAAAGTAAAATACTCCCCCTCAACAAGTGATATAAACGGTTGAGGTTTTGAAAATCATAAGGGGAAGTACTTGTTCTTTTGAGCAAAACCTTTAAAAGTGAAAGGTTTGATAGGTTTTACTCAAAAGTAAGAAGCTTTCGCTCCTTGTATAGGATTGTGGCACTGAGGCGTACCACAGGGTCCTTTATGTACAAGTGCGGGTTGTACACTGTAATGTGTGCACAAGCCATTGACATATAAATCACACATCCAAAATATTATGAAAAAGAAGCAGTTCAAGGGGTACCAGGAAGTCCATCAATGTTTCCAGGAATTCGAACTGGGCGTTGATAGCCGGCGAGAGCAATCCTGGGACGACCACCTACAAAGCTTTCCAGTGTTCTGAACTGATCCCTTCGATACAACCTTTCATCAATCATGGTGATGATCCTCTTCACATCCCGTCTTTCCTTAGAATTCCATCGCTTTTTAGACCCAATTCCTTCATGAATATCCTTCAACCTATAAGCTAATCCGTCCCTAACCTTCTTCAATGTATGATCCCCAAACTTGTGAAGATCTCTACACGCCATCAAGCAGTTGCGTAGTGTTTCACTAAGGTAAACCACTCTGAATGGTTGGTTGACGAGTGTGTATTGTGAAAGCTGGTTAATGTCGGGAAGATCTAGCTGAGGTGGAGTGAAGTTGACACGGGTCTGATATGATTCAACTGCAAGCTGGAGATCTTCTACACGTTCTTTGATGACTATGCGTCTAATGAAGATCAACAAGGACTTGATGAATTCACGTTGTACTTCAGTTGAAAATTGTCTCATGCGACCCTGTACTTTGGCAAGGTACATGTCTTCAATGTCGTTGAGAGACAAATTTTCAAAGTTCGCTTCAGAGAATGCATAATCTCTTTCGTCTTGCCTTTTGACCACAATATTCTTGAGAAAAGTGTAGTCCCATTTGGACGAAAGATCAACATGTTTGATGGCAAAGATATTCTTAGTACTCAACACTTCATGTTGAGACTTATGAATCTGGCAGCTTCTGTAGTAGATTCTTCGGCGTTCCGGCCAATGGTGAATCCCATACAGTGCATCACGGTCATACTCTTCCACATTGTTGGAGAACATGTGGTTAGCTCTTTCCTCGATGGCTATGCAGTTAGAGTATATGGCTGCCGGGAATGGAAGTGTCAGTGATGTAGCGTATTTCCGTGAACCATCGCCACCGTGAAGAAGAAATTCCAAGTCTTTGTCGAAAAAATATCTGAATGGAATCCTAAGCTGATCTGGTTGGCCAATTGTTGGTAGAGGTTTGGACCAGTCGGTGTAATATGGAGGATTGTCCCGTTTGGTGAAGTCGATGTTTGCTTCTGGGTTGAGCCAATCCATGTTGTTAGACATGGCTCGTGCTATATTATCAAGGTGATACTCAAATTCTATAGCACTTTCCGAGCTGTCTTTGAGAAGTTGAAATGCTTCATTCTTGATTCGCTTCAACTCGGATTTCGTCATCTTCTTCACACGGAATTTTTCTTGCAGTAATTTCGCATGCTCCAATGTACTAGATTCTGTAACCTCTTGACCTTCAGATGGGTAGGGAGTGGAATCAACAAGCTTCGAGAACCATTCAAATTTAGTATCATCCTCGTCCAGTCATGATAAGACATTAGTCATAGGCGCCTTTTTCTTCTTTTTCTTTGGCCTGGTTGAAGATTCTGGTTTCTTAGCTGTGTCAGGAGAGATGGGTTGTTGTTGGGGCTCAGGTATTTCCTCATCGTCACCACCCATATACTCAAAGTGATCACCGGTTTTTTGAGTCTGAGGTGGTGTCTCAGAATCCTGAGGTTTTTCTGTTGAAGAGCGAGGAGGAGATCTTTGTTGAGCTGGAGTCCTTTGAGGTGGAGGCTGCATTGAGTACTGAATGGAGGATGATTCACCAGACTTCTTCGTGAGTTTGGGCTCGTTATCCTTATCCCGATCTTTGTCTTCGTCGTCTCTTGAACGTTTAGGCCTTACAGCTTCTTCTCTGTATGCAGACTGAGTTGGTATTCCAGCAATGCTTCAAACAATTTAGCTTCGTGGGAGGCAAATGTTGCAGAGCGTTTCGACATTTGAGCTACTAGTCGGTTCACCAATTCATCATCTAAGAAGATTGTGAGTTCAACCTGGATTGATGCTCAAATTCATTGGAGTTGATTTCATGGCTTGCTTGGCTAGATGTAAGAGATTCGGATAAAGTTGTCCGGTATACATCTCCTTTGTCAGTTTAGGAACGACCTCCATAAGGAACTTGTGAGAGTATCCTTTGATCATCTCATCCACGCTCCCTTGAAGATCATCTTTCATGAGCTTCCGGACATACTCCCTTTCAACTTGCATCTTGTCTTTCTCATCATGAAGATACGTTATCGATCGTGAGAAAATTTAGCTTTTGTAGAGTATGTCTTTCTTTCTGACCTGCTTGACAGCTTTAACGATTCGAGTCTTTGCATGAGAGATCCAAGATGCAGTTGGCTTCTTCACTGATCTGGATGTGGATCTGGTTGTTCTTTTTGATGGTGGTGGTGAAGAGTGAGAAGATGAATCTAATGATGATGAGATGTGCGGAGACTCCGGGTCCTTTGGTGGCTTAGAAGTTTCTTCCTTTGACCGTGCAGGACTATTTAGAAGAAACTTATCATACTCAACATCTTCTTCATTTCTAGACTTAGCTTGTTCATCAGCTTTAGCTTTGGCTGCAGCTTCTTCATCAGCTTTTACCTTCTCTAACTTCTCAGATTCTGGTTCTTCAATGTTGTAATAAATAGAATCTTCCACGCGCTTTTGTTGTTGCTCAAGAGTGGTGGCACTAGATCCCTTATCGGGTTGATTAACCGCATCAGGACCTGGTGAAGATTGAACTCCACCACTCGATCCTCCGGGGCCACCCATTTGATATTTAGCAAATTCTTTCGCAACGTGTTGGAGTCTAAGGAATTTGAACTTTTTCTTGTATGATGTATCCAGTTGCTCTTCATCTGAGCTTTCTTCATAAGGCACAAGTACTAGAGTCTTCCATTTTCCTTGGTCAGCTGGAGGACTGGGAGGTTTAGGTTCTGTTGTAGTGTCATCTTTAGCAGTTTCAGAGTAGAAAGTCTCTTCATCGATCAGTACCCTCCGAGTCCTCGTCAATTAGCTTTCTCTGTGGTTCAGGCTTAGGTACGGGAATAGGAACAGCTTCCTTGGCGGGAACTGTCCTCTTTCATGAAGGATTCCTCCTGGGGAACTTCCTCTGACTCTCAGTGCTTGCAGCACTTCCTGCACTTCCTCTTCTGGTTTTCCTTAAAGGCGTACCAAAAGATTTTTCATCAAGAAATCCAACTTTGTTCTCTTCCACAGCAACCAAATATCTTTTGTAAGAGTAGAGCTTTTTGATTTCATCTGAGAGAAGATGATCCGGCAACACAGCACCTTGTTTCTTTGTCGTGGACTCCTTAAATCTGACTGTTAGAGTGGGTTCAGTCAACATGTCATGATTGTCGGGGTCATTGATTCTTTTGGGGATGTCCGGGTTGTACCCAAGTGCTCTCTGGATCAACAGTTTAGTATATCTGATGTAGGGAATCTTTGAGCCAAGCTTTTTGAGGAATGTCATCATGTCATCCCAAATCAGAGCTTCAACTTCTATGTGCTTCATGTTGATTAGAGCCCAAAAGATTTGCAGTTCCACGAGCTTGGGATGCTCATAGCCGCTGTCACGACCAGAAACCAATTTTGTGATGATGATATAAAGGGTTCTCCAAGGCTGAGGGATGTTCTTGAGATCCACGTGAGAATGCTTAATGATAACCCCTGAAGCTTCGTCGTACCTAATATTGATCAAGAATTGCAGAACAGTCTCTTCAGTTGGTGCAGCAGAGAATTCAGTTGGTATGATGTCAGGAATGAGGAGAACTGCCCGTAAGTGTGCAGGAGTGATGGTGAGTTGCTTGTGATTGAGCGTCACTGTCATAGCATTTTGACCTTTGACCATCTGCATTGTATTCCATAATTGCTGTATGTAGATTTCGAACGAGTGGCGAGTTGGTGAGCATGTTACGATAGGGATGATTCTTGAGAATATCCTGCAATGAGACAAGAAGATTCCGAGCAGGTGAGAGTTTCAAAGTCAACTCTGAGATTGTTCTTTCCAATCTTCATTGGATAGCCATGTGGGAAGATATCAGCAATGGTGAGAACATTTGGTGCATCCACATTCATTTGAGCTTCCATGTCGTGATCTGAAACACATTTAGCCAAAAGAACCAACATATCGAAAGACATAATGTTAGTCAATAGAAGGTTTTATTGTTTACTTAATGAATGAGATATATCAATGATTGTTACGAGTCCAAAGTCACTTGTTTGTTTAATAGTCCAATGACGTCGCGATAAGTTTCGTGAGTTAGTTAAATTTAAGTTTTAAAGTTTATGTTATCACTTATTTAACACAACATATTGAACGTTTAAGCTTATTAGTGACATTATTGGTTTCGTGACGTTATGATTTATTTATTTACAAGTTTGCACGCGTAACAATTCATAATGAAGGTTTGATCAAGGCTTATGCGTAGAAATGGTAGCTTATGCGTAAACAGGAGAAATATACGTGTAGATGCAAGCTTATGCGTAGGATCCTTGCTTACGCATAAGAAATATTATGCGTAGGAAAAGGGGACCTTATGTGTAAAGCTTACGCGTGGCGTATATAAAACCTTACGCGTAAGGCTTACTCGTAAGAGTAGACCTTATGCGTAGAGGTCTCTGTTTACGCATATCCTTCACCGGATATGCGTAGTCCCTTTGTAGAACCTTATGCGTAACGCTACGCGTAAGATTTCTCTTACGCATAACATGCTACGCGTAAGGTGATCCTTATGCGTAGATGGTTAACAACCTTGATTCTGAGTTTTACGAGTAGCAAGCCTGAAATAACATCACCATAACATCAATATTCACATTAACATTCATTCTACAACAGATCATGGCATGAAAGCATATCAAACAGTTACGCGTAAAAAGTCTTACGCGTAGACCAAAACCCTAATTATTCAAGGATTACGCGTAAGATTTTTAGCCATAGGATTTGCACAAAAGTGTTTCTAGGAGGTCTAAGAAGCATATGGAGTGTGTTTATTCAAGTTTTAACATCGAAAGTGTCAAGAATCAAAAGTTCCCAAACCATATGAACATAAACCCTAATTTTCAAATAATGAATCATTAGTGTTTCTGGGTAGTTTCTGGGCTTAGATATGATTAATTCAACTTGAAAACAACCTTATAAAACTGTCTTTATCACCAAAAACGTTCTCATTTAAAAACACCCAAATCAACGCATAAACCCTAGTTTTTCAAAATCAATCAATTCGTGTTTCTGGGTGTGTTTTAATGATCAAAATAGTTTTAATGATGTTGTATGAACGTTTTGACACAATCCTTTTAACCAAAAAACACACGAATGAAAGATTTTTGTTCATAGCATATGCGTAGAACACAAATCACATTCAAACTCATTATTTGACCGTTGGATTCGTGTAAAAATCAAAACCATTGTTTAAAAACATGTTAAGATTATAAAATAACTTACAAAATGATTATCCAAAACACGGATTTGTTGATTGATTCTTAGACGTAGGATTAGTTAGTTGAAAAATTGAATGTGATGAGTAAATGAGGTTAGGTGGAGAGTTTTATGTAAAATAACTTCAAGGTTTAGACAGTTTCAGTCCCTCCACCTTTTCCATTTACATCCAAAGCCTTTTAACTTCCATTTTGGTTACCAAACAAAAGATTTAAGGAAAAAAACTTGACGACACTCCCCCTCGACTTAAGAAATAGTGAAAGGTTATTGGTTTTAGTCCGAGGAGTGTCAGTAAACCAGAAATGTGACCACCATTTTAAAGAAGCAACCGGGATAAGGTAACATGCAAGTACACAGTTGTTTTAAAACAGTTAAGTATTAAGTTTTCTCCCCCTCAACACTTGATCGGAAAATATTGAATTTTGAAAGATTTGAGTGTTGACGGAAGAAATGTACTTGCAATGTTGAAAGAAAAAAATAGATAGAAGAATATTTTTGTTGTTTTATCAGATTTTTTATTTTTGTATTTTGTTTTTGAAAAACTATTTACAAAAGAGATTTTGGTGTTTGACTGGTTTTTAAGAATGTTTTAAGAGTTCATCCAGTTCCTCTTGAGTCAAACACCTCATACCAATTCGGTGGACCAACTCATTAAACCTAGCAGGAGCTAAGGCTTTGGTGAGATGATCTGCCAATTGGTATTCGTACCCACAGTATAATTCAACAGTACCCTGTTCCACGTGGTCCTTGATGAAGTGATATCGAAGATCGATGTGCTTTGATTTCGAATGTTGAACTGAGTTGCATGAGATCGCAATGGCACTCCGATTGTCGATACATTGGGATTACTGTCAAATACGTAACCATAGTCTTTGAGTTGTGTTCTCATCCAAATGACTTGAGCACAACACGCCGACATGGCTACATATTCTGCTTCGGTTGAGGACAACGATGTACAATCCTGCTTCTTCGATTGCCAAGATACCAATTTGTCACCAAGAAATTGTAGTGCTCTTGAAGTACTTTTCCGAGAGTCTAAGCATCCTGCGTGGTGTCGAAAAAGCGATTAGTTCAAAACCAGAATCCTTCGGATACGGATCCCTAAATTAATGGTTCCCTTTATGTATCGGAGGATTCTTTTAGCCTCTGAGAGGTGGGTTACAGTTGGTCGCGATTGATAACGGGAGCAAAGATAAACGGCAAAGACAATATCAGTCTGCTGGTGTTAGATACATGAGAGACCCAATAATACTACGGTATTTGGTAGGATCAACCAATTTCCCATGTAAATCAGCGTCCAGCTTCTTGGTATGTGACATTGGTGTGGCATAAGTATCACAAGTATTCATTCCGAATTTGTTCATAATTTCAAGGGCATATTTGGACTGACTCAAGAAAATACCACGGGGTGATTGATGAACTTGCAGTCCTAGAAAGAACGTAAGTTCACCCATCATGGACATTTCAAAATGTTTCTTCATTAGTTTTGCAAAAGCGATTGAGTACTTTTTATGAGTTGACCCAAAAATGATGTCATCCACATAAATTTGAACAATTAAAATATGTTCCCCGTGATATTGTATGAAAAGAGTTGGGTCGACCGAACCTTTGGTAAAATTATTGGCAATGAGGAAAGATAATAGCTTATCATACCATGCTCGAGGAGCTTGTTTGAGACCATACAGAGCTTTGTTCAGTTTGTAGACATGGTTCGGAAGTGCGGGATCAACAAATCCTTCGGCTGGTGACATAAACTTTTTCTTTCAGTTGACCATTCAGAAAAGCAGTTTTGACGTCCATCTGAAAGACCGTTATGTTTATATGAGCTGCGAACGCCAGAAATATCCGAACGGCCTCAAGACGAGCAACCGGAGCAAATGATTCTTCAAAGTCAATACCCTCTTCCTGTCTATAACCCTTAGCCACCAGACGTGACTTTTTTCTGATAACGTTCCCTTCAACATCCAATTTGTTTTTCCAAATCCGTTTTAGACGAATGACGTAGACCCTTGTTGGTCTTTCAACCAGTTCCCATACTTCAAGACGTTGGAATTGGTTGAGTTCTTCTTGCATGGATTCAATCCAGTTATCTTTTGTCATGGCATCCTTAATGTTTTTAGGCTCAGATTGGCGGAGCGAGTGCATAAATGCAATGTTCACCATCTGTGTGAAGACGTTGTCTCGTAACGACTGGTTGATTCGGGTTGCCAATAATATTTTCCAGAGGATGGTCTTTTGTCCCTCTATGTGTAGAAGGTTGATGTTGGTATACGTTGTGCAGATTTTGAGGATTCAAATGGCTTGTTGATGATTCGCGACATCGGTGCGGTTTCATTAGCAAAAGGGTTGAAGAACGCATTTGGATCAAAATCTGCAGGTGGGGGTACTTCATTAAGAACATCATCAGCCGGTTCATCATTGTTTGAAGCGGTTTGTTCAACTGTTGTAGTAGAGTCAACTGGTGGTGCATCTTCAACAGTAGTTGTTGTAACAGGTGTATCAGGTATTAGAGTATTATCAGGTTGAGCAGTGGAAACAGCGGATACACCTTGAGCACGTTCATCAATATCTTCACTGAACAGAGGAGCAAATAACCTTTACATTTGTTGATGAGTGAGCTGGGGGCTTTGTTCAGCTGATGATGGGGTTTGGGGGAAGTTTAAGCGGTTGTGACCGGGTTCCAAGCTGTTATACTCAGAAGCCATTTCAGTAAGTTCATCAAAATTAGCATGAATCGTTTCCATAACTTGCTTTGTACGACGATTCCAGATCCGGTAACCTTTAGAATGCTCACAATATCCAATAAAGACTCCAATGTCAGCTTTAGCTTTGAGCTTTCCAAAGTCATCACGATCATTATTTGGATAGCAAAGAGATCCAAAGACATGAAAGTGTTTGAGATTCGGTTTACGATTATGGAGAAGCTCAAATGGTGTTTTGTTGTGGTGTTTTGTAATCATTGAACGGTTTTGAGTGTAGCATGCAGTTGAGACAGCTTCAGCCCATAAGTAATCTGGAAGTTTAGCATTGATTAACATCGTTCTGGCAGCTTCCACTAACGTACGGTTTCATCTTTCAACAACTCCGTTTTGTTCTTGTGTGCGGGCTATAGATGTTTGATGCTCAATTCTCACTTTCTCATAGTATTCCCGAAGAGTTTGATTCACAAATTCAGTTCCTTTGTCTGTTCGAATTTGTCTAACGGTGTTACGGAGTTGAATTTGAATTTTCGTGAGAAAGGTGATGATCATTTGTGGAGCTTGATCTTTACTTCGAAGAAAATAAACCCAAGTCCATCTTGAGTAGTCATCAACAATTACCAAGATGTAGCGTTTGCCATTTATCGTCTGCACACGCATCGGGCCACACAAATCCATGTGAAGAAGATGAAGGACATGCTGAGAGTTGTGTTCCACCTTTGAAGGAAAATGAGCACGAGTGCTTTTCCCTTGTTCACAAGCCGAGCATAGGTGATCTTTAGAATACCTGAATCATGGGAGACCTTCAACGAGTTTGTGTAGTGCAAGATTGGTGATGGTTTGAAAGTTTAGATGTGAGAGACGACGATGCCATAGCCAAGATTTTGTAGATGTAGCCTTTGAGAGTAAACAAATGGGAGATGAAGCGATCATGTCTTGCATGGAGATAGTGTAAAGACTGGATGAGCGTTGGCCAGACATAAGATCATTTCCTTGAAGATCACGAATGAAACAAGTTTTCTCCCTGAAAGCTACTTCCAAGTATCCATCACAAAATTGACCTACTGAAAATAGATTGTGACCGAGGCCTTCCACATAATAAACCCTGCTAATTTCGATGTTCCCATTGATGTAGTCTCCGTAGCCCATGATAGCTGCGAAGTGATCATTCCCGAATCTGACAGTGCCAATGAACTTTGCAATAAAGTTTGATAACAGTTTAAGGTTGCTGTCATGTGTCGGGAACATCCGCTATCAACAATCCAGAGAATGATCTGTATCACCGCATTACACAGGCGACACGGATGGAATAGAATTAGATGTGGAACCCGAAATGTTAGAGGGTTCCGGAGCAGTTATAGTAGACATACACACATCAGTAGCTTTAGGTATCCATTTAAATCCTAGTGTGTTATATATCCATTTCTGCCATCTCCAACTAGTATTTGCTTTAGTCTTAGTGAATGCACTAGGTGGTATACATTCCTAGGCGTTGAAACTGGAGCTACAGGGATAGCAATGCGTTTTATAGAATCTAAAGAGGGCGGTTTACCAAGCACAGACTTAGAAAGATTAGTGGGCCTAGAGGTATTCCGATTCTTAGGATTCCTTAAACGAGAGATGATAGCTTTAGCAACACATTTATCATGACAATCAGAATTCATACTTTTACGACAAATAACACAAGGTGCATCAGACTGAATATCAAAAGTACTTAAAGGTTTAGCATTTGTTACATCACTATTCCTATTACATTTGCCAGACGCAATATTTATAGTGGAAGCAACATGAGTTTTATTCATAGTCCTAGGGTGTTCTTTTACTTCAGCATTCTTTACTGTTCTTTTCTTAGGTCGCAACTTCCTATTCTTCCTTGTATTGCTCCTAGGCTGTGAAGTGCGGACGTTTGGAAAAGAGGCAACTATTCACATTTCAGTAGAAGGAAGCACGTTAGCAACTTGTGATTTGGCCGTAGGGATTCTAGGTTCACGATTACTAAGTGTTACTGGTGCTATTCTCTTAATCACAGGAGGCGGAAGTTGTTCATACTTTCCTAACATTTCCCTTAACTTAGTGATAGTGTGCACCAAATCTTGATTTTTAGAATGAAGACTTCCAGCAAAATTCATGACTTCTTTAGTGTGTGCAAGATAATGATCAAGTTCGTTTGATGCTTCATCACGAGTCTGTTTGAGTAAATCAAATATGACACCATATTCCTTTTTAACTTTTGCAAGTTCTTGTTCATATTTTGAGATTTGACACTTAAAAGACACGTTTTGATCATCCAGTTGCTCAATTTTAGGATCAGAAGATTTTGCACGCAACTGCGCGATTTTGTGTTGAAAAACAAGTTGTTGATCGTGAATATCTTTTTGACACCAATTAAGACGACGTATTGCATTTGAAAGCTCATTTGACAATCGTTTATTTTCAACTGTTAAAGACTCGATCTGATGCATCATATCAGTATTCACAACATTATCAATAGAATCATAATCAGCAGAGATATCATCAGATGCATATGGCAAAGAATGTAATTGTAGGATCTTCTTGAGGGGTATATATAGGTAAGAGATATCATCAGATGCATATTATCAAATGACATACTTGAGGGGTATATATAGGTAAGAGAGATGATGCCCTAAGGCTTGGCCATGGGCCTTGAGATGGACTTGGATTGGGCTTGGGTTTCACAAACTAGACAAGGCTAGTTTATCTTAACTAATGCCCAATTAGCTTAGCCCAATCCACGAGCCCGTTGACTATTCTATCACGATATCTAACACACATTACAAAGTTCCTAATCGTGAATGACCATCACTTCTAATAAAAATAATCAAGGCTAACAATCTCCCCCTAAGGGGTGGTCATTCAAAAGATGCTCCACTTGAATAGGTCTTTAATCTTTTTGAGCTTGAACTTTGTGAGTAGATATAGAATAGTCTTGATTCTTTGTTCCTTCATGCTTTGTGATCAGATAATGTGGTTGTCTGCCGTTGTGAACTTCGTTGGTTAGGTGTCTCCACATCTTTCTCCACCATGCTCACACTTCTATTTGACTTTTAGTTTCCAATGATGAAGTTCTCGAGTCTTTACACTTTGTGTAGCCTTTGATTGTGATGAGAACTTTCATGTGTCGTTGGTATGAGCATGGGGCGAGTCTGCACAATCCATCCGCTCCAGAGCTTCCATAAGAAGAAAACATAAAAACAGTTAGTGATAAGCGGATTCCGGCACTTACAAGTTTGAATTTCGAGGGTGTTAACAGCATAGTGTGAAAACACGTCTCTAATTCTCACAAGGGCCGTTCCTGAACTGGAGTCCCACAAGTGAGATAACGCGATATACCGAAGTACATCTACAGTTCAGATGAGTCGCTGAGGTACACCGAAGCATCACCCCACGACTGTAGACCGTTTGAGACACACTAAGCGTAATCCACGGAGAATTACCGAAGTGACCTGCTGTCAGGGCTGCTTGATGTTGACCCTGGCAGGAGTTTCCATTCAATCACTGAAGATCACAGAAGTGAAACTTCTCATAAATGTTCTGGCAGATTGCTAAGATCTACGTAGGACTCTAGAATATATCACTTGTGCCCTTATTGATGAACAACAAGCGATGTCATGTCATGTGTTCCTATGAGATCTTTTGATGAATCTCGAGGCTCTAGACTCAATAGTGCATTTTGGTTTTCCTGAGCGGAGACTAGGGAGAGGGTCTCCTTCTTCAATACCAACGATCTCTAAGAGAAGGTCAATAGATTATGTAGGGTTCCCAGTGAGAATGAAACAAATCCTTTTAAGAGGAATTGAGTGGCTAGAAGGTTAGGTGCAGTGCGTCACTGGGTCCATGACGTCTTTGTCTTCAATACCAGTGTCATCTAGTGACAACCAATAGCATATGTATTGAACCCGGTTTCTGCCCTAAGGTTGAATATGGAGGGCTATTTCTTTTCACCCTTTCTTCACATTTCTTTTTAATTCTTCAACCCCTTCTTTCTCCTTTCTCACATTACTCTTTTTTTTCAATCATACCTAAGGACTTCTAATACTAACTATGGGTAATGTCCTTGGGTAGATCCCTCCGGCTCTGGCGGATCATAGGACAAATTTCCTATCCTTAGTCACCTTATAACTCCATGACTGTCCCATGTTGCCATAAAACCTTTTCTTGAAAATCTCTCAAAGTGTTTATGATTATCAAAACATTTTGTTAACACCTTGAGAGTTTTGTTTTCAGAAACACTCCCCCTTCACATATGCTTATATTGTTTTAACTGAAATCTGCACAGAGAGGGTAGAGTTCGTACTTTTGAATTGATCAACTTTCAATAGACAAGACTGATTCGAGACACGTTTACATCACTAGTTAACTAGCTTGAAATTATTACCCAGCCTGGTCAAGTCCAAAGAAAGTTTCTCGAAATGGTACATTCTACTTAGACAAGTCCTTTGCGAGACACGCTTACATCCTGGTTAGACCACTTGAAATTATTACCCGTCCCGGAACAAGTCTTTTCGAGTACTGACTTTATATTATCGTCAATTCATTGGTTACGACTGAGTCGAGCTCATTTGAGATTCAAACACCGATCATAAAACATTTTGATCACATTTTAATCACGTTTCTCCCCCTCAAAAATAGCATATCCATGATGTTTTTGAAACAAAATGATTAAAAGATATGTTTTTCGGAAAGCATTTGGAGAGAAACTGATTTAGCATGAATTTTGGAACAACTTTGGTTTAATACTCCCCTTTAACGAAAGCATATTTTTCATATAGAAAATTTAGAATCAATTAAGGGTTTAGAGGGAGTTATCTTGGTACCAAATGTGAGAGATTTTGAAAAATATTTTTGAAAAAATTCGAATCAATGGTACTCAAGATGATGAAGATTTTGAAAATCTTTTGAAGATAATTAGAGAAGAATTATCTTCATTTGTTTTAGGATAAGTGCTCGATATTTATGAAAATCGATTTTGCGTAGCACTTTCCTTTCTTTAAAGATCGGGTTACAGTCTGAAGTAACTGCAAGCCATTATGTTTTTAGGAATAGTGCTTGAAAAAATATTTAAAAACCTTTGATTTTGATAAGCACTTTCCTTTCTTTGAAGCGCGGGTCCTGAACTGATGTGTCCAGAAGCCATTATTTTGAAGTTCGGGTTTCGTACTGAAGTATACGAAAGCCATTATTTTGAAGTCCGGGTTTCGTACTGAAGTATACGAAAGCCATTATTTTTAATGAAGAAATTTTGAGAAACGACATGTTTTAGAAAACAATTAAAGAACTCTCGCTCAAGCATCTGTACATGCCCGTATCATTGTTGAATGACATTTCTAGAAACGTACAAAATATCGATTATACGAGAGACATGTCGTGAGAAGAATATTTTTGGATTTTTGATTTTATATTGTTTTTGTATTTTTTGAAAGTTTTATATTTTTATATTTTGCTTTTGTTGGTTTTTCAAATTTTGTATTTTGTTTTTCAAAAATATTTACGAAGAAGATTTTAAGAAAGAAGATTAAGTCATGTCATGTAAAAGTGGAGTTAAGAGTGGAACTAGAAAAGGGTTTCCACATGCGAAATTGGCATAAAGTTCTTCTTTACCACATGGGGTATATGAATCTTCAACACTTTTACAAGTACCTGCATCCACAGAAGAAGAATTTTCACAAATAACAGTGTTAGAAGTATATGTTTCCTCACGGCGAGGGAGATCACTATCAACGGTTGTAGTGGATCTGACTTCCTTATCCGAATGATTTTCACTATTATCTGTGTTGGAGCAAGGATCAAAAATCTTTCCTGTGGGAATCCATCTAAGACCTATTTTGTTGAAAACTTTGCCCGTGGGAATCCACCTAAGGTAAGATCTAGGAGTTGTTTTCTCATCAGATGCAACGGAAGACTCATTTTTGGAATAACTACGTCCTGAAGAGATCCACCTATTAGGTTTCTGTTTGTTTGACATTTTATCAACGGGCTTGTTTCTATTTGGTGTCTTAGTGGATTGTGCCTTGGCACGAGAATTATCTTTCTTGAGATATTGTAAGACACATGCCTCATGATTAGCTGAAAAGACACATTTTTTACATGTAGTACAGACAAATTCAATATTCTTGTTTAAAACAGTAGCTTTAGCTTTGTCACTACAGTCTTTTGGACATTGATTCTTGTTCGAAAAAGGCATAGAATTCCTAGTGTTGTTTTCTAAGGGCATAGCATTTTCTTTTGCGCAACTACTCTTAGATGCAAGCCAATCCCTAGTCTTTTGTAGAGTGTTCCTAGGTAATGGTTTACTACTACTAGCAGTGCCTTGAAATCTTGTAGAATTCATCACCCTAGATGTTGTACCTAGAATTCCATCTTTTCGAGTCTGTGCCTTTTTCCTAGCTTCTTCTAGATATTGATTGTTGACCATGTCGTTAGAACCAACAGATTCTTTAACTAGATTTGTGGTCACATTCCGTTTACTATTCCTAGAGATGCCAGGTGTAAACACTTTTTCTTTCTCAAAAACAGGTTTTTCAAAAGCTTTGATAATTCTCTTTTTGATAGGCAAAGTCTGTGGAGTGACTGTTTTTGACAAATCATTTTTCTCATTGACTTTTGGAGGAGGCTGAGAAATTGACATTTTTGGTTTAAAAACCGGTTTGGGAACCTTTGTTTTCTCCTCAGTCAATGGTTTTGCAAACTTAGTATCCACAGCCTTTCCTTTTTTACTTTCCAACTGAGCTCTCAAAAGATCATTTTGCTCTTTCATGTCCTTGTAGGCACGCTCATACGACAGTTTGTCATACTTGCATTCCTCAGATTTTCTATCAAGCTGTTTAAAATAGGACACGTTTTCTTTTTCAAGTTTTGCAAGAGCTTTTTCATATTTTGAAACAATTTCGGAGGTCTCAGACTGGAGTCTTTCATGATCTTCAACAGAATATGTTTGTAAGATAATGGACATGATATCAGTAGTCAGAACATCTTCGAAGAGAGAATCATTTAAATTTTCCAAAACTTTGATGTGTTCAACACTTTCAGTAGCTTGCTTTACCAGGGATTTATGGTCCTTGACAAAGTCAGCTGTTTCTTTCAAAAACGCTTGTTCGAAATGAATTACCCTCGCACTGATGCCAGCCAGCTGAGGGGCAATTTGAGTTTCAAAAAACTTTCTTTGTTCGATGTCAAAACTAGAGAACCAGTTGTTAGGTGTAATAGTGGTTTTAGTTTTAACAGTGTCTTGAAGATCCACAATTCTAGTTTTTACATTGTCTAAAATACTTCTCGCATCACTTGTGTTAAAAGGATTGTTTGAAGACATTTGTTCAATGTTCGAAAGAGAATTTGAGACAACAACTGGTTTTGAAACAGATTTTGAAACAGGTGTTGACTCTTTGTTTGAAACACTTGGTGTGATGGAGAACTTTGACTTTTCTTTTTGATTGACAAAAGTAATTCCGTTAATTTTGTTCCATTTGTTATAATCAATAGGTTTGATTTCCGGATTCTTTTGTTTCATTTTTGATCTACTCTCCTCAGATAGTTCTAACGTTTCAAGAGAATCACGAACAATAATGGGTTCATGCAAAACATTTCCATTGTTTAACACATTTTGAGATTTCTGAGCTTTCTTGAGAAACGAAGAAGGGTCGTTACCAAGTGCCATTCTATTGTTAGTATGAAAACGCGGATTTACTTGATTAGAAAGCATCTTGATTGTTTGAGCAGAATGACCCGTTTTAAGAAGCAAATTTTCCAAAGTTTGGATTTTTTCATTTTTATCAAGAATTTCATCAAGAAGAGAATCTTCTCGTTTTGAAAAATCAGTAATCAACTGCTTCTTTTCTTTTTCAAGATTAGAAAACATTTCTTTTTGTTTAGAAAGTTGGTTATTTAAATCAGAAATTTCCTTGTTTAGAGATTTAATTTTCAAGTTCGAATTCACATCAAGTGTGTTATACTTGATTTGCAATTCTTTTTCTTTAGAAACCAAATTTCGATAACCAATTTCTAATTCTGATTCTTTGTTTTTCTGAAATTCAAAAGCTTTTGCGTTCTCCTTGTAACTCTCAAGCTCAGCGGTCAATTTAGCATTCGCGGCCTTAACATCGCGATTGACCTTTTTAACTTTCTCGATTTCAATACCACAATTATTAATTAATTTTTCAAAATAAGCACGGGTTTCCTCATCAGTCTCAGTATTTTGTGCCACACAGCCTCCATTAGGATCCACATCTGGAGTTTCAGAGTTCGTATTGCTACAACTCGGATTGTCCAGGTATGTATCATAAGTAGGTGCTGATGTCACAGAATGTTGTTCATCATGAGTAAACTGACTAGAAACATTACTATAATTTGGTACCTCATTGAGTGGATCTGTGTCATAGACTGGAGGTGTATCAAAAGTACCACTTGATGTTGTGTCCTGCGGATTGATTCTATGACCGGAGGTTGCAGTATTTTTTGCTTTATCTGCCCGTTTTGGATTCATGAATGCGTATTCTGCATCAGTCAATTCAATTCCCGACTCTTCTTTCTGTGCTAACATCAACATGTACTGGAGCCTTTCAAGCTTCGTCAGTCGTTTGACACTAGATTCTGAACTAAAATAACCTGAATTTTGGCTTTGAGGTTCGGAGGTAGCATTCTGAACCGAAGTCATATAACATTTATTCCCATGTTGATATCCCATATTCGATTCATAATCGACCCCCTTGATGTCCACCAAACTGCCTCGCATATTGCATTTGATTCCCCATTTGTATACCCATAGCAAATCCATTCTGATTCCCAATAACATCAACCATTTGTCCTTCTTGACCCATATGCATACTCGGTTGAGCAAACTGCGGATTATACGATGAAATCCATTGGTTGTTGTTATTTGGTGTAGTGGGAGTAATGTTTACTTCATTGAAGAATCCTTTTAAGAAAGCAGTTATGAGACGATCTGCCATAGTTGCCATTGATGAAGGTATGTATGATAAAGTTGATGTAGGATCGATTCAACGATAAAGGAGTTTTGGTTGATGAAGATTAAGCCCGGTTGAGGTGTTTCTGAAAGTCGTACTCGTAACCTTGGTTCTTAGGCGAAAAAAATTTCTCCCAAAATTTGAAATTCACTATAAAAATCAATTCTAAGGTCGTATGAAAAATTTGAGTTATGACAATTTTAACGCCAAATTTGACCCGAAAAATTTGAATTTAGGCCCAAAAATTTGAATTTTTGACCAAAATTTTCACAGTTAAACCAAAATTTGAATCTCGCGTAAAAATTGAACGTTTAGTCTCCTCAAAAATTTAATTTTTACTCAAGTTTTCCCGCCAAAATTTTCACAGTTAAACCAAAATTTAATTTTTTTTTTTTTTTTTTTTTTAAAAAAAAACCTTAGGCGTAGAAAGAGCTTAGGCGTAGACCAAAGAAGTTACGAGTAGGATATGGTTACGAGTAGGATGTAGTTACGAGTAGGATCTTATGCGTAGGAAGCTTAGGCGTAGGATTCTTAAGCGTAGGATCTTATGCGTAGGATGCTTAGGCGTAGGAATCTTATGCGTAGAAACCTTAAGCGTAGGAACCTTATGCGTAGAAACCTTATGCGTAGAAAGTATCTTACGCGTAACCTTAAGCTTATGCGTAGACAAAAAGTTACTCGTAAACCTTACGCGTAATTTTGAAGTTATGCGTAGAGTTACTCGTAAGCTTTTAGCTTATGCGTAAACTATGGTTAAGAACCAAAAATCCTTTACACTGTCACAGCGTAAGAGATATCCACAAGTCGAAGTGTTCCACACACTTATCCAAGTGAGGGAAGCACTGAGTAACAGTTATAGCACGAAGATTCTTCACCAAAAAGTTACGAGTAGAAAACTTATGAGTAGTTGACTTTCTTACGAGTAGAACTAGGGTTTTGACTTACTCGTAAAAAATTTCCAACGATTCAAACAAATTCGCTTGCACAGATATCCTTAAAAACACTCGAATAACACAAAAATGTTAACCTTTTTCACTCAAAGTGCTTTGAAAAGTTACGAGTAGAAATGACCAATAACCAAATACGAGCTTAAAAATGAAGAAAAACACGTAAAGCTTGGAACTTTTTGCAAAAAACTGAAACTTTAGCACCAAATAAACCTTAAACCACAAGAATCTTGAATTTTTGAGTGCAAAAATTAAAGCTTTAAGCGTCACAATAGTGACTAACGTGAGCTTATACGCGTAACCCTTCAAAACAAACACAAACACTCCTAAACCATTGTTAGGCGATTGATACCAATTGTTATACCCCTTTATCACGTATACCTTATCACAATAGCAACCTTTACCACACACAAACACCCACGTTATACAAACAGTAGGCGTAGAGAAAGATGAAGGTTAGAACTTGGTGACTTGAATGATAGAATCGTATGTATGTTTAGAGAGGTAGAGAGAAGAAAGATGAAAACAATAATATGTTATATTGCTTCAAGGGAAAACACACACACACACACTCAAGCACACCCCTCAAATGACATACTTGAGGGGTATATATAGGTAAGAGAGATGATGCCCTAAGGCTTGGCCATGGGCCTTGAGATGGACTTGGATTGGGCTTGGCTTTCACAAACTAGACAAGGCTAGCTTATCTTAACTAATGCCCAATTAGCTTAGCCCAATCCACGAGCCCGTTGACTATTCTATCACGATATCTAACACACATTACAAAGTTCCTAATCGTGAATGACCATCACTTCTAATAAAAATAATCAAGGCTAACAGTAATAACACAGCATTATGGATATCAGCACAGATAACATCTTCCAAGAGTCGATCAACATCTTTTCTCAACAGTGTCTTTTTACGTTTAGTGTTTGAAATCGATGTTTCTGTTTTCTCGAAAACTATTTTCATGAGACCAAGTTCCTTGTGAAAATCCTTTTCCCAATATAGTGCACAATTTTTCAAAATTTTGACATGGGGTAAAATTCTTTTCTGAAGAATATCTCTATGTTCTCGCGCCATGGGCGAGGTAAAATGTTGAACTTTTATTTCAGAATTAAATTCAATCTCACGTTCCAAAATTTTGAGGTCAGATAAGAAAGTGTCAAAATATTTGATAACACGACAACTTTCGGCATTAGTTTTTACTTCACTAAGTGAAGGTAAAGGACCATTAATTTGTGCACCATTTGATTGAGGACTGACTTCGGTGTGATAACCAAAGGTGTGTTTGAAGTATCTTGTTGTGTGACAAAAGTTACGGCTTTCGAATAGTTAAATGGTTTGTTGTAAACGACATTTTCCATTTTTGACCGACTCTCGTCATCAGCATCTAATTCCTCCTTCCGATTATATTCAACAACAGTCATAATTGAATCATCAATTCTATGTTCTGCACTGTAAACTTCAGGATTTGGTTTGAATGCTCTGTGTGAAAACTTAGGTTTATAATCAGCAAGATTCGGTCCATATCCATTTGGATTAGGTTTGAAAGAAAGCTTTTGAATCGTTGTGATTGATTCACCATGTTTATAAACAACATTTTTAAACTCTTTGATTTTGGTTTGTAAGTCAACAATTTCCTCAAGATAGTCATCTATTCGTTTCGTTGAATGCTTTTTGTACTCAGAGAAATGTTTTTGACAAGTTAACAACTCAGCCTTGGCTTTTTGAGTGTCCAAAGTAAGAGCGTTAAGTTGTTGTTTATGTTCATGTTTCATTTGTTCTATTTGAGACAACAAAGCATTCTTCGAAGCGGCTAGATCACAAATCTGTCGTTCCAAATATTTTTCATTTTGGTGTGATTTGGCAAAAGCGGCTTCAAAACCTTTTTCACGGTTTTATTGAGTTTTGAAAAAATTGAGTTGTCGAATTAAAAATTCATTATCCCTGGTTAACAGTGCATTTTCTCTTTTAATTTCGTGCAAATTTCCAAACGAGAATGTTGGTCTTTAATTAAGGTCAAGAGCTCAGTTTCTCTGTCAGACAGAAGCTCATCTTGTTCAACGAGATTCTCAACATGATCATTCTTTAGATCCTCAAATATAATGACGGAGTCAACTTGATTATCAATATTAACCATACGGTCATCTTGATCATCAAATATAACTACGGGATCTATTTGATAATCAGCGGAATGAGATGTGGAGGACTCATGTTGAACACTCTGATCCTTGTCAGATAGAGAAAGTGGCGGAGATATCAGCTCATTGATGATAATTGTTTGTTCAGGTACCTAAGACAAGCCATCGGTGTCATACACTGGGCCTGTGTCACTCATGTGTAGAGCTTGCATTTGTGCCATCAACATTACTGCTGCATTAGCTTGCAAGTCCTCCATATCATCATCGAATCTGCATCGCCATAAAGCTCTGTTCCTTGTTGGTGAGAGTTCCACCTGCTTCATCCTTAAGAGCCAAGAGCAAATCCTCTTTGAAATAAGCACTGCCTCTTGTTCTCGGTTTAGGACATGCATTAGCCAGATGACCCTTCTCATTACAGTTATAGCATCGAAGACCATTAACCCCAATCTGAGCATTTCCTTGTTCAACCACTTGAGCCCTTTGCTGCTGCGGAGCACCAATGTTATTCCTACCCATAGCATTGAACCCTTGACCACCTCCCATTTGACGACCATAACCACGATTTTGAACTTCAACTCATCCATTGTTCACAACAGCCTGATTTCTTATATTAGATGAGGAACGAATGCGATTGTTGGATTTGTTTGTATAGCGGCCAAATGCTTTAGCAATCATAACAAATCCTTGTTGCAATTCATCGAAGGCATTGGAGTCCTCATCAGCTTCACTGTAAAGAGCTTGAGCAGTGTTGTTGTTGTATGGAACCAATTGATTTTGTTGAGTTTGTAGCTGTGACGGATCAGAAGGTTTGATGGTTGTAGGTGTTTGAGGAGCGGGTTGTTGAGGAGGAATATTTGTTTGAGCCCACAAAGCAAGTTGTTGATTGTCCGGAAGTGATGGTGGAACAGTTTGACCACGAAGAATCCTTTCTTTATCAACTTCTTTTTGGTGAGGCTTCAGATAGTCGTACAACAATCCATAGGTAGCATGATGCATATATTTAGCTTGAAGGAGAAAAATGACATACTTCTCCCATTCCGGACCAAGACTACTTAGGAACTTTGTGTTGACAGCAATTCGTGGCATGATGATATTGTGTTTGTCCAAATCATTAATAATGTCAGAAAAGCGATGATGATAAGATTCTAATGACTCTCCTGGTTCAATCATGAAGTGTTCATAAGCCAAGTAGATTTTGGATTCTATGTCTTCCTGATTGAGTGTTGTGCCTTGGATAAGAAGATGAATCTGTTCCCACATTGCTTTGGCAGTCTTTTGAGCATCAACACTTTGAAGGATTGGATTGGGTAATCCTAAAAGGATATATTGCATTGCAAGTTCGTCGGCTTCAAAGTGTAGAAGTTGATCACCCGTGAGTTCTGCAACAGTTGCAATGTTGGTGACATCATCTCTTGGTGGAACAACATTAGGATCTCCGGGTGTAACGACAGTAGGCATCTGAAATGGACCTTCCATAATAACCTTCTTTAAAAACTTTCCATGTGGCTTCTTTAGATCACAAAACCTAAAGAACCGAATCACCCATTGATCATATTTACCGGGAGTGAGCATTGGAGGTCTATCAAGTGAGCCAGCTTCATGAATTGATTGTTGGCTACTCAAGGCTTCACACATCTTGCCAAACCATGCTGGTTCCTTCATAGTATTCCTGGATGGATGTTGATTGTAGAAGTTTGTGTAAGGTTGTACTTGAAGACTAGGTGGTGGTTGAATCATTTGAGGTTGTGGAATTGCTGCAAGTAGTGGAGTATGTTGTTGATTAAATTGTTGTTGATAAATTGCTTGTTGTTGATTCCATTGTTGATGTTGTGGACTTAGTTGTTGTTGTTGATTATAAGTGTAAGGAAAATAGCTAGAGTATGGTGGTTGTGACATGTTGAAAACTTGTGTTGGTAAAAATGGATCTTTGTAGTCGAATGAACCGTTGTTGATGAAGTATCCTTAGGCGTAGAAATCACAATAAACCAAGTAGGACTTATGCGTAAAAACACCAAAGTTGCGCGTAACAGATAGAGTTACGCGTAGTTTTAGCTTACGCGTAAGTAGGGAAAAAGCACTAAATTTATGCGTAAAACAAGAAGTTAGGCGTAGAAAACTTAGGCGTATGATGACCTTATGCGTAAGACTAAGCTTAGGCGTAAGATAAATCTTATGCGTAGGATTTTCTACGCGTAAGCTTTATGCTTATGCGTAAGTTTAGGGTTTTATCCCAAATGATCTTTTACACTATCACAGTGCAAAAGATATCCAAAGTCGACGTATTTTCAGGCTTATCCAAGCAAGAAACCACGGAGTAAACCACGAAACTGAAGATCAAACCAAGGATAAAGTTACGCGTAAAGCTAGGGTTTTGGTTACGCGTAGCTTTACTCGTAAAAATGATTTTGCCCAAAGATGTTTCTAAACCAGATTTTTGTGATGAGATAGCTTCAATATCACCAAAATAACACAAAAGTGTGAAACTTGATGAGCCAAAACTCCTAAAATGATTACGCGTAGGATGAAACCCTCGTACAAAAACAAGCTTAAAAACGTAGATCCACGCATAAAGTTTGAAACTTTTTGCCAAAAACAGTTATTTTAACACCTTAAAACATTGAAAGTACAAGAATCTTGGATTAAAAAGTGTAAAAAACGTGTTTTTAAGCAAACCAAAGTATCTCGTTAGCTTTACGCGTAGGACCGAAAACCCACTTCAAAAGCAATAACGATTCACCCAACTAGTAGGCGATTGATACCACTGTTAGGTTCCCAAATATACAACACAAGTAACAATAGAAGAAATAAGATGAAGATGAAGGCGGATGAACAATATCCAAACACACATACACGATATGCTTATGCGGTTATGCGTAGAGAGTGAGTGAAAGGAATAAATTGAACAACCAACCCTCAAGTGAGGGTTTACAAGAGGTATTTATAGGAGGGAAGCTAGGGCAACACTCCTAGTTCCCATCCTTTTCCTTATTGGACTAGGCCTAGGCTTATGGGCCTTCTACATAAGCCTAAGGCTAATTACTAACATAAAGGCCATATTGAGCTAACTATTACATATTAATTACTATAACTTGAATTAAGGTTTAGGAGTGATTCCAACAAGGGTTTCAACCACTTTTCATTAAATACACTTTCTCACCATTTTTACACCACACACGTGTCCCTAGGATAAACTCTTATGCGAATTTCAAACATTTTTAAATTTTAAAAAGAGTCTTTTTGGTCACCGGGTAAAGTGGGGATTTGTGATCACTGTAGCGGGCAGCTAAAGAGATTAGTTGGCATTAAATGCGCAGGTTAGGCACATAGTTATCTTGTAAACGATAAGATTTGCAGCGAGAGGATAATTTTCTTCGCAGGATGAAGTCGAAAGCAATGCCTCTTCGCTCATATGCATCACTTTCGACTGGGGGGCTTGATGATGTACCCTCCAAAGAGCTCGAAGGACACTCCTTCGATACGTGTCAAAGCCCTTCTGTTCGAAGGCCCAAGTCAGGTCTCCAAAATATTCGTAGGCATCAAACCATTTGTGCACACGAAGGTTACCTAGGAGAATTCGCCATTCGAAGCCCTAAGCCCTTCGGGGTATGGTTGACGAAGGAGCAACGGATAGGAGAACCTCCTGACTTGGTCAAACCCACGATCTCCCTCTCTTTCCTGGCTTCCCCGCCAAGTTTGAGAACGTGGGTCATTAAGCCCTAGCGGTTACCCACAAACATGGGACACCCCCATGTTCTCCGAGATTCATGCAGAGGTGCCCCTAACCCTATTTCTTCCACTATAAATAGTGTTAATACAAATAAACCATAAAAAAGTTTATTTATATTTTACGATCTTCTAATATTTTGTCGATAAAAAACGTAAAATCATTTTAACGAAACAAACAAAATACGTAAATGGTTTGAACTAATAGTTTCTAACATACTTACGTTTTCACATAAAACACTAAAACAAGTATAAATGAGTTTATGATTTAATGTTACATATGTACAACAACTAGTGTTTACATATTTGGGTAAAATATACACATAACTAGTATATAGTATATTGGGTAATATAAATGGGTAGAAACTTAAGTATCATAACCCATTGACCTAATACATTAAATGTAGTTGGGTACAACCCAAAGTCCATGACCCATGGAGTTTGACCCATAACCCATTACATGACATCATGTTTATATCATATATGGATCATATCCATAACCCATGGTATTGACCCATACCCACAAGACTAGATACATTGTACTCATTAGATACATTGAATCTAAAAGAATACCCATGGATCAACCCATGACCCATGACCCTTAACCAAAATACCCATGGGTAAAGAGGAGCGTCCCACGGATCCCTAGCTTTAGGCTAGACGGATCCCTTGTGGGAGGGATCCGTGGGATCCGGTTTCCTCTATATATAGTGAGCCATTTGTTCATTGTTTATCATCCCTTTCTAACATACTTTCCCCTTGAGTTAAAAACTCTCTAACCTCAGATCCAAGAGATCTATGTTTGTAGTTTTGTGTTTGTGTGATTCTCTAGGTTCCTCTTAAAGGCGAAATCACCACCTTTGAAGTTAAGCAAGCTCAAGTCCATGAGTTGCCATGCTTCCTCATCATCAAGACTACTGAAGTCTTCTTGTTGATGATTCTTTTCTTTCTTCTAAGAAGTTTAGTGTTGAAGACATTAGTGAAAGATGTCTCAAGGGTCAAGACGAAGACATTAGTGAAAGGTGTCGATCGTTCGTATTGTAGGCATTAGTGAAGGGTGCCTACAAGTCAAGACACAAGACATTAGTGAAGGGTGTCTTGAAGATCTAGTTAAAGGCATTAGTGAAAGGTGCCTTAGATGTACATTCGATATGGTGTGTTTCGATGTACAATATAGATTAGCATTAGATCCAAGGATATTGATATCCTTGATGATGTTGTAATAAGGAGTTGGTTACCTTTGGGATTAGTCGTTGGTGTAGTGTTGGGTAGTAGTTCCTCCATTGTAATGGAACTCGGTATCTAGCCTAGTACCGGATAAAGGGTAGGCGACGTTGTGTTAGGTGTGGTTCACCTTGGTGTGAAAGAACCCGGTGGTTAGCCTAGTACCGGAAAAAGAGTAGGCGACGTTGTGAAGGTTTCTCCACCATAAGGAGTTGGTGTCGTGTAGTGATTACGAACTCTCGAGTAGGTGACTCGGGGAGTGGAGTAGGGCAAGGAAGGTGTCCTTGTAGCCGAACCACTATAAATACTTGCGTTGTGGTTTTGTGCTTCTTACTCTTATCTTTTCATTGCATACTTTATATGCTTGTTTATCAACATCCAACACACATCCAAATAGATTAACATAAGTCGATCTAAATATTTAAAAGGATGTTTTAATTGGCAAAACTATTCAACCCCCCCCCCTTCTAGTTTTCCACATTTGGCATCAGAGCTTCGTTACCAAGTTTCTTGAAGTATATTGTACTTTAAAAACTTGATACGATCCATGGTTAATTGAAAACTACAAGGAAGGTTTTTCATAAAAACAAACACCTTGTCTTTTAAAACTTTTTGTTTGGATGTTGACTAGATGACAACATTTTTTTTATTTATCTTTCATTTAATTGCACTAATCCTCTTTGTCATGTTGATTAGTCAAAGCTCATATCTACCAACCCATAGGAATCGCTTGGTAACAAGAATACTTTCCTTAAGAAGGTATCTTAAGCAAAAAGAAGCTGGAATTGTCTTTTGACATTTGTTGTGTCATTTGTAAAGACATTCCTAAGTGCATTCGAGGTATAACTTTCCACTTATCTCTAAATAACATTAGCTCGATAAATAAGTATACTTACTTAGGTATTTATTTGATTATTTTTTTGTGCATATACATGCTTTACATGTAGCTTCATTAGGAAGCTCTTTCTCACATACGTGTCACTCTTTCGTCTAAAAATCATAGTTTATAAAACTTGTATTTTGTTTCACTTAATCCAAAAATCATATCTTTCTAATAATAAAACAAAACAAAAATCTCAAAAATTCCTCCTTCCCCATAAATAAACCCTCCGTCGACCACTCTATCAAATCCCCACTTTTTCAAATCTTCCAATTTCAAAAATTTTCTCTCATTCAAAACTTCATCTTCCTCTCCATTTCATCTCAACCAAAACCAAGAAGGATCGTCTTCAACATGGTTTACATCGCCCTCGTGCTCATCGTCTTAACACTCATCGCTCTTGTGTTCCCTATGACAAAGTTCTCATACGGAGACATTTACTTTGTTTTGTTAATCTACATTGGGGTTATATACCCAATCCTTTGTATCATTCTTAGCATTGAAATGAAATATTACTAATAGTCTAGTTTATCTAGGTTATTATCATAATGTGTTTATCATTTCTTTTTATTTTATTTCATTCTCTCGTGATACATTAGAAATCATGTATGCATGCTAAAAGAAAATGTAGGCTAAAACACATATCTTGGTATAAAACTATGAGATCTAAAAACCTATGTTTTTCATCATGAAATCTGTTTCTGTAACTACAGATCTACGGATCCCGGAAAATATACTAGCCGGATCCCTTTTGAAAGGGAACCGTGGGAACCGTGCTACTGGAGAACAATTTTTCATGCAAATTAAAAACCACTTTCTTTCTAAAAGTAATATTCCACTAGAATGTCAAAATCATAAGTGAGTTAAGTGTCATTGTTATTAAAAACCATTGTTAATAAAAATCTAGTAAAAATGTTAGATAATCATTGGTTGACCACAAACATAATTTTCTATTAACTCATCATTTCTATAGGTTCAACTATGAAGCATGAATATGAGTTTGATTTTTCACTCAGTAGCGTCTACACTCCGAACATCTCCCTTGAGCCCAACACACCTGGCAATCATGTCCGTGGGTTCAATAATCTTGAAAACCGTCACTTCCACGAAGGACGTATTGTAGACACCTCTCTACAATTTGAAGAAGGTATCAATACCTCCTTCCGAGCCATAGGACTAGAATGTCTTCTTGAAATCAACGAGAAGATATGTCCAAGGTTCATAATGGAATTCTTCCGTCAAGTTGAACTCGTTCGTAATGAGGATCCTCTCTATCTCTTTGGTTTTATATCAAAAACCAAAAGTTTACTTTAACCCTTGGGTATTTTGCTCATATCCTCCGGATTCCAAATCATGGACAATGTGCCTTCACCGAAGATTGGTCTCTTGATTCTCTCTTCAACTTTTATAAAGAAAATAGTCCATATTGTTCACACATACCCTCCCCGGAAGATTTAAATCGCATAATATGCAAACCTCGACCATATTACTCTGATCCAAACATTATCTTCACACGGGACATCCGAGAAGAGTACAAGTCCCTTGCACTCATTCTACGTGAAAATGTTTGGAGTCTTAGGGGAAATCGAGAAATCCTTCCCGCTTGTTGTGCACACATAATGTATTGTCTGCTAACACAACTGTAGAAAACTAGAAGGGGGGTTGAATAGTTTACCAATTAAAAACTTTGTTTTGAAACTTATTGTAAAGATCAATTGATATTGATCTTAGATATGTTAATGAAATATGCAAGCAATATGTAAGAAGTAAATAAGGAAAGAAATGATCAAACCACAACAAGTTGTTTACAGTGGTTCGGTCTACAAGGACTCTTTTTCCTTGCCCTACTCCACTCCTCGAGTCTCACACTCGAGAGTTTAACTTCACTAGTCAACAAGCTCCTTTCATCGGCGGAGAAAACCTTTACACTTCGCTTACACTATTTCCGACACTAAGCTAGATGTCG
This sequence comes from Chrysanthemum makinoi, assembly GCA_910596185.1. NCBI lineage: Eukaryota > Viridiplantae > Streptophyta > Magnoliopsida > Asterales > Asteraceae > Chrysanthemum > Chrysanthemum makinoi. The sequence continues at coordinate 119,111,827 of OU343223.1, read as the reverse complement.
AGTTCTTTCCAAGGGTACAACCACTCCCACACACAACGTATTTTGAGGACTAAAATACTAACCACTCACACTCACAAGATTATGATGGTTTAATACAACAATGAAGTATGAATCAACACAAGATCATACAACACTAAACAAACAAGACTTCCAACTTCTCGTTTGAAGCTTGAATGTGACTTGATCTTCTTTGCTACAAAAGAGATCACTAATATGATATGAAACTGAGTTAGAAAGGTTCGAGAGAAGATATGTATGAGAGTATGTTAGAAAGGGATCAAAAACTACTTGGCTTGGCATTGCTATTTATAGCCAAAGTGGACAGGAGCGTCCACGGACAGTCAAGATATCAAATCTTTGCTAAAGTCAACTCTATCTAAGTGAGATTGTGCAAGATATGAAGAGTACAAATCCACACAAAATATCTAATGAAATCTTCCAATGATTTCCATGATGCAACACATGATGTCATATGTTGTATTTCTATTTTTAGAAATATGCAAGTACTTAAGTAGTGTTTGGTTTTAAGAACCTAACACATTCTAAAAACTACTATAATACATAATGATTAAAGTTATATCAAGATGTTACTAATCATAAATGTAAATGCTTGAATGATGAATATATTGTTTGAAAAAGCTTGTTTTAATATCTATTAAACTTGACAAGCTTTAAGCTTTTATACAAATTAAATTTACTTTTGCCGTTAACAAAACTTAGGTAAAGATCAAAAATATAAATAACGTTTAATGACGATATTTGTATTAACAATCTCCCCCTTTTTGTTGAGGACAAAATATAAATTTTATTTTTATAAAAGATACAAAGTTTGTGCAAGAGTTATAAAAATATTAGTTTTAGAACTTGAAAAGAGAAAGATAATGCAAGTGTATGATGTTTGACTATTTATGAAAGTCAAAGTGTTCACTAGTTGATGTATGATGTTGACTTTTTCAGAAAGTCAAAGTATGCAGTTGACTTTTAAGAAAAGTCAAAATGTAATCAAGTTCTATATTTTCTCCCCCTTTTTTGTCTCAACAAAAAGAAGAGGCGATGCGGAATGTAATGAGCCCGTGCAATTATCTCCCCCTTGATCAAAGCTCCCCCTAAATTGGGTGCTTAATGGGAAGATACATGGATTGTGAAAATAAAAGCTATAAAAAAAATGTTAGTAATAATGATCATTTACAAGCATTACCAAATACTATGTAAAAGCTCCAACACTATAATAAACACACTATTCATTAGTTAAAATTTTCATGAATAAAGATCATGAAATGGGAACACAATGATGTGTTAAAGTACAAGAAGAAAAGAAAAGAAAATAATCCTAAGAAGAGAAAACTAGAAATGCTAAACTATGACCATCCTAATTTGATGGTGGATGAGAAAGAGCGTTGAGGCGCTCAAGGATGTGATTGAGGATGAACCTCATTTCTACTTGAAAGTCAAGGACCATAACCCGGGTCCTATCAACGGTTTGGGCCGTTTGCTCACAAGTGGAGCAACCATGCCTAGGGGGGTAGTATTTTTGGGGAGGTTGTGGTGGTGGAATGGTAGATGTGTTGGTGTTGGTGGAAATGTTTGGGGTGGTCATGATGGAGGCAAGCAAAGCACTTTGCATTTGCATTGTCTCACTCAAGTGAGAGTCCACCATGCCTTTGATTTGGTGGAGGTTGTGGAGTTCCGTTTGAATCTCCTCTCTAGTGGGATTGGCATCCCACATACACTCCTCAATGTCCTCAAGATGAGGGTAGTGAATGATCCCCATACAAAGGACCATGAATGTCTTTGTGAATGGGGTGGAAGAGAAGAGGTTTAGGCCCTAATGGGGCGTTTGGGTCAAAGGATGACCGAGGTGACTCATGAGCCATCCGATCAATTGAGCTAAATGATGGCAATGGTGGTGGATGATTTGGCCTAGGAGGCAAGTCATCCAAGTCCTCCAAGAAAGCATTTGGTGAAGTAGATGGAGTGGAAAATAACTCCATAGGAATGAGAGTTGGAGACCTTGGTGAAGGTGGTGAGGGTGTTTTGGATGTTTGGATGGGTGCCGGTGGAGGTGAGGTTGGTGTTTTTGTTGGTGGTGGAGTGGTGATCACAATGTGTGATTGAGTAGGTGTGGCTAAGGTAAGGTTTGTATCATCTCGGATGGGAGATGAGATTGTGAGTGGAGAAGACTCGGATGAGGAGCTAAGGTTAACGAAGCAACAAGGCCTCACACTAATTCTAGCGGTCTTCTTGCAAGGTTTTGGAGATGATTTTGTCATTTTTGACTTTGGTTTGTCTTTGCTAGATGATAGTAAGAATGAAGAAGGTGTGAGGATGATCATGGTAAAAACTCTCAATTTATAGAAGTGAAAAATCATGGAGAAATGTGTTTGATTTGATGTTAAGCCATTGAAGAGATGAGGTTCCTAATGATTTGGAAGTGGGTTGAATGCTAGTCATATCACCCAAGTCAAGCCATTCAAGAGAGATGGAGTGAAGAAGAAAAGATTTGCAATAAATGTGTTTTAGTGAGTGGAATTTCCTAATATTCAGATCACCCACGGATTTTAAGGTACCAAAAATTTGGTTCTTTCCTTTATGCAAAAGGGCTCCTTGGGTGGATTTTTCAAATTTTTGAATTTTGGTGGGAAATGGATTTCTTATATTCCTAAGTGAATTATACTAGTTCTAATAAGAATATAAGTAATTTAGGATTGACTTATAAGCATTGGATGGTAGTTTGGAATCACGAAATAGTCGAAATTGAAGAGTTACGAAGGATCCACGACACCAAAACTTACACGGCGGAACCCTAAAAGGGTGCCATCCGGTCCGCCAGAGTGCACGGCGGTACCAATATACATAACGGACGGTACCAAAATTATGGTGCCGTCGATCCGTGGAGTGCGAAAAATGGACAAAGTTCGTTTTTAGGTGTCGGGACTTTTCGAAACCCGAAATTCTTCTCAAAACATGTTATACTAAACATTTCTAGTTAGGAAAAGCAGATAACATATATATAAACATAGTGGAACATGTATTTTGAGCAAGGCTTATTGATTTTCACATTATAGTGAAAATGGGTAAAATTTGATAGCATACTTGCGCTATCCCCTGCATGAAATTGTTAGCATTCACCATTGTTTCAGGTTATATTATCATCCTACATAATAAAAACAACAAAATTGTATCAAACATTAATGATAATGTATTGTTCCAAACGCTCCTTAAAAGTAACCTTATTTGTCCAACTTCTTGTAAATCTTGTTCATCATCCTACCAAGGCACTTGAACATTCCCTTAGTTTGCTTGAACTCCGCAGATTCATTCTATATTTCGGGAAGAGACGCATAATACTCATGAGGCGGAAGACGAGAGCTTGGAAGACCATCCTCGGAGCTATTTGATGATGATGATGATGGAGTTGGAGGTTTTGCTCTCTTGACTTTTGTTTTAGCAACTCGTGCATCACTCAAAGGTACAAAGATGTGAGGGATGAGCTCATAGTGAAGATGCATCCCTTTTGGTGTTGGTGGAATTGGTGCAAAGTTTCTATAAAGACGGGTGAGGAGCATCCCGTATGGAAGAGCAACCGATCCTTGAGTTGGAATATCAATCATTCTCCTAGCTATGTAGTAGGCTAAATTGAATGGTTGACGGGTGGACAAGTTGTAGAGCATATGAAAAAGGCAAGCGTTAATGTGATCCCTATTTCCTATGGTGCTAATGACGTTGGCTCTAAGTAGCTCCTCCCATTTTTTAAATTCGGGCTTAAGTTCATTTAGCTCCATTCCATATGGATCTCGGTTTACTTCTTTTCCCTTTCGGGTAACTCGGGTTGTATCACTTTTTGGGTTAAAAAGGTGTTTACGGATGACATCTTTGTCGGCCAAACGGGTTTGGTAGGGTAGAGAGCGGTCATTGATTGCATCAAGAGCGGTGAGTGACCATTTATCCGAG
>OU343223.1:118882015-119107776 GCA_910596185.1 Chrysanthemum makinoi | reverse complement strand
CTGGATCATGATATCTTCTCATCCGAGTAGCGGAAGCATTCGTTGATTCATGATATTGGCAGCAGCGTAGCAGAAGCATGGAGTTAGAATATCCGAGTCATTGATGCACCAATCATGATATCTTTTGATATGAATGTGTTGTGTGAGCATGCGGCTATGGACAGACTGCTCCATTCTGATCAGCTGCAAACGTCGGGGTGTACCTGCATAAGACAGTTAGCAATAAAGCGCACGAAAGTGTCTTTGATCACTTTTGATGAATTGAGGTACACGGCCCACGGTTCCACGTTGATCAGTACAAATGCCTGTGATCGGTATAATTCGAAGAATTTCCTTGACAGGGTTTCGCCGCTGCTCTAGCTGTTCTCAAACCGGAACGTCTCAAAGAAGACAACACGGAGTGAGTGAACCAGCGAATTTACGTCCACTGATTGATGAAAAGAGATTTGAAAAACAATCGTGTATAGCTCAATAGAAATTGTTTTTGCAATATAACGAAGGTTTTAATGAAAATCAATTATCAATCATAAAACACCTTTTGATTTGAAAAATTAGTACACGGTCGACGTGCTAATGAAAAGAGTTTTAAAGCACAAAGACCGGTTTTTCAAAGGTATCCGTCAATCCATAACCTGAACCAGGATTGATTCAAAAGATTGAATCGCCCCATTGTTTCTGTTCAGTTGTCACATGATTGATCTGTATAATAGATCTCACATGCCACCTACCAGGAGCTTGTTAGATGTTGGCTCCAGAAGGCTTTCCATCTTCACAGTGAATATGTAAACACATCACTCAGATGTTCTGGCAATACCACAAGGATAATGCGTAGGACTCAAGATATAATCTCTCTTTCCACATTTTGTGAAATAGAGAGTCTTCATTGAAAGTGTCCTAATGAGATTTATTGATGATCTCGTGGCACTAGACTCAATTTGTGCATATTTGGATCCTATATCGGAGACTAGGGAGAGGGTCTCCTCCTTCAATATCAACAATCTCTAAGAGAAAGTTGATAGATAATGTCGGTTCCCCGTGAGAATGAAACAAGTCCTTTTAAGAGGAACTTGAGTGGTTTGGAAAGTTGAAGTGCAGTGCGTCACTGGGTCCATGACGTCTTGTCTTCAATACTGATGTTACCATCTGTAGCATTTGAATTGAACCCGGTTTCTGCCCTAAGGTTGAATATATGGAGGGCTATTTGTTTTCACCCTTTTCTCATTCAATTCTTTTCATTCTTCAACCCCTTCACTGCTTACCGAGACTTCATAGCAAGAACCTTGTTGGGTTTATTCCAGTACTAGCTCAGTCTTAGTCCGCACTCTTCCCATATCTCATTTTTCTCCTTTTATCATCATACCTAAGAACTCACTAACTAGTGGATAGTCCCTGGGTAGATCCCTCCGTTCTCGGATCATGGGAACACATACCTAACCTTATCGTCCTTATATCACCATACATAATGTAAAGTTGGTCGGTCTTTTTGGTATTGTTCATCCGCCATAGGAACCAATTGAAAACCATTTGAAAATCAATCCAGATACTTATGATATTTTATCAAAGCATTTTGTACCTGAATTGTTTTGATATTTTTAGAAGAAGAACTCCCCTCAACATGTGAATCAAGTATTTGAAATAGTTTTCCACACGGAGGCAAGAGAAAGAATTAACTTCTTTGATTACCATTTTCAAAAAAATATCAACATCACTTCCCTAATCGAATCAAGTAGATAAAGCATTTTGGGGAAGGATGAGGTTTTCATGATTTTGCTCCCCCTCAATATGTGCCTCGAGATTTGAAAAGAGTTTTACACATACTAGAGGGAGCTTGCACCTTGAGATAAGTTATCACGTTTCAAATCATAGGTTTAAGATAGATGCTCCCCCTCAACATGTGCATGGAAAATTTGAAATCGTTTGTCACATGTGGGAAGGAGAGCTTGTACATCCTTATAAAACCATTTACCGAATTATCAGTTTAAATCCAATTTAAATCACACATTCTCCCCGATCACAATTATCAAATCATTTGAGATTTGTGATCTCTTATAGATTTAAATTGATTTTGAAAGCTTTTAAGGAGAATTGTGACTTGATTATGAAAGCGTTTTAACCGATAATGATCGGATTTTAAGACTTTAAACTCCATTGATAAAACATGCCTGAGTATCTTTTGAAAACAATTGAATGCCAAATAACTTTTTAATTTAATTGAAATCATTCTCCCCCTCAATCAATGACATAGGTTGTTGATTAAGAGATTGATATTTTGACAAATAAGTCCAGATGATTATCAAAAATAGAGACTGAGTTATTTTTCAAAGCAGTTAGTTTTCAGCAGATAAATGTTTAAAGAATCAGAGCATGGAATTTTGAAAACATGATAAAGTATGGCTCTGTTCTTTCTTTGAAAAAGCAGGTTACTGCCTGAAATGACAATAAACCATTTTTTTCTCTTTCTCACAAAAATAGATTTTTTTTTTTTTTTTTTTTATAAGAGTTCGAACAACATCTAAAGTCCCGTGTCATTCTTTGAATGACAGAACAAAGACAGTAGATATTGACGAACCGAGAAAAAGCATGACAAATTGACAATATTTTTGAAGACTTTTCGAATTTTTCAGATTTTTATGGTTTTTGAAGGTTTTATAATTTTGTATTTTGTTTTTCGAATAGACATATACAAGAGATAGATGAAGATAGACCTTTACTCCTCGTCTTCCTCCTGAAGACGTTTGAGTGTTTCTGGTTGAAGACTTTTCAAGCCAAGACATGGAAGAATAAACTCAAAACGTTCTCTTGGAAGAGCTTTGGTGAAGATGTCTACTAACTGATATTCAGACCTCACAAAATAGAGTTCCGCCACACCTTTTTCCACTTGTTCCCTGATGAAATGATGTCGAATGTCGATATGCTTTACTCTTGAGTGTTGAACGTTGTTGCATGAGAGAGCAATAGCACTTTTATTGTCACAGTACAGAGGGATTTTGTTGAATTCAAAGCCATAGTCAGATAATTGAGATCTCATCCATAAGATTTGAGCACAACAAGATGACATGGCTATGTATTCACCTCTGTAGAGGAAATAGAAGTACTCATTTGCTTCTTTGAAGACCAGCTCACAAGCTCATCACCCAAAAACTGAGCACCTCCGGATGTACTTCGACGAGTATCTTGACACCCTGCATGATCGCATCTGCATAGGTGTTAGTAACATACCGGTGTCCTTCTGGTACCAAAGACCCATATTGATGGTTCCTTGGAGATACCGAAAGACCCGTTTAACCGCTTCAAGATGCATTTTAGTAGGCTTAGCACGGTATCTAGCACACATGCAAACAGCGAACAAGATGTCCGGTCTACTAGCTGTGAGGTACATCAGGGATCCAATCATACTACGATATTTTGTTTGGTCAATCATGATCCCTGAGTGGTCCTCATCTAGTTTGGTTCGATCAATCATGGGAGTGTCAACAGGGTCACTTGAATCAAATCCAAATTTCTTTAAGATCTCAGTTGCATATTTAGATTGATTTATGAAAATGCCTCCGGGACTTTGCGAAATTTGTAATCCCAAGAAAAATGACATTTGTCCCATCATTGACATTTGAAATTTTGAACTCATTTCATTAGAAAAACGATCACATTCCATTGGGTGTCGAGGCAAGAATAATATCATCAACATAAATTTGAACATGAATTAAATGTTTGCCGACTTCTGGTGAACAATGTTGGATCAACTGCTCTTTGCTAAATCCGGTTGATAGAAGAAACTTTGACAGTGTATCATACCATGCCCTTGGAGCTTGCTTTAAACCGTAAAGGGCCTTCTTCAAACGATAAACGTGAGTAGGATGCTCTTGATTTGCAAATCCTTCAGGTTGGCTGACGTAGACGACTTCTTTAAGGTCTCCGTTCGAAATGCCGTCTTCACATCCATCTGATAGACTACCATGTTCTTACTAGCAGCATTAGCCAGAAAGATTCCGATTGCCTCGATTCGAGCAACTGGAGCAAAAGATTCTTCAAAGTCAATACCTTCTTCTTGACGGTATCCTTTAGCAACTAATCGAGCCTTGTTCTTCAACACATCACCATGCTCATCAAGTTTCACTTTGAAGATCCATTTTAGAGAAATTATCATAGCACAATCTAGAAGCGGTACTAACTCCCATACATCTAGTCGATCGAACTCATGAATTTCATCTTGCATAGCATTGAACCAGCTATCTTCATTCATGGCGGTTTTAACATCTTTTGGTTCGATCTTAGAGAGTACGGAGTTGAAGAAGCACCATAAGGCATCGGTTGCAAGTTGTTTCCGTGTGGATACTGGGACGAGAGGGATTTCCAATGATGTTGTCTAATGGATGATCGTGAGTCCATTTTCTGAGGTGTTCATGTGGTAGTTGTTGAGGGACTAAAGTAGCAGAGTTGATGTCTCCTGCGAAGATGGTTCGATGAAGATTCAGGAGCAAATATGTTTTCAAACGGAGCATCTTCAGGAGTAGCAAAGGGATTAACTTCATCATTGAAGCCAGAAACAGTTCCATGATGAACATTTGAAGAATGATGATTTGTTGATGAGACTGAAGGATCAGCAGCAGGTGCTTCTTGGCTTAAAGATATTGAGACTGAGGGATTGACTTCATTCACTGGAATATGAGCAGCCTCTGTTGTAGGGATCAACACCTCATTAGTACTCGGATCATAAAGTTTATCAAACATAGGATCAAACAATTTCCTTAAATCATCTTCAGATGGAGGTACATATGGAGTTTCTTGAGAAGAGTTTGGAACAAGGGATGAACCAATTGGACTGTTTTTAAGTGCGGGTCCAGAATGAATTGTTCAGAGCCGTTTGACCGTCGCTCATCAAACGTAACGTGAATTGTTTCCATGATGTTTCGGGTTCTTTTGTTGTAGATTCGGTATCCCTTTTTGTTTGGTGCATACCCTACAAATATTCCAATGTCTGCTTTAGCTCTAAGTTTGCCTAAGTCTTGACCCTCATTAGTTGGATAGCACAATGCTCCAAACACACGAAGGAAAGAGAGATTAGGTTTTCTGTTGTGGACAAGTTCATATGGTGTCTTTCCATGAATAGTGTGAATCAGGGAACGATTTTGTGTGTAGCATGCAGTAGCAATAGCTTCAGCCCAGAGAAACATTGGAACTTTTGTAGGATATTGGTTTTCACATACACATCAAACCATAGCACAAAGTAGGCGTATAAGTGGAATTCTAGAGAGAGAAAGTTAGAGGTTTAGGGAGCTTTAGTGAGAGAAAGAAATTTCTTATTATGAGCTCCAACTCTCTACCTTGGGAGGTAGAGAGTATTTATAGTCTTACATAATCGCCACACAACGGTCGTGGATCGGGCATACTGAGTGGGTAAAGACCGTCCGTCCTCCACGGTGTTACTTAACAAAATACTACTTAACTAAATATAACTATGACTACGAGCATTCTAACGATTACATATACTTGAGGTGACCGACTCTTTAATACCGGAATTTCTAATTCCTAACAATCTCCCCTAAGGGAGGTCACCTCAACCATATACTAAAATGACATTGAATACAATCCGATATTACATTAACAATTGATCTTGCATTCTTGATGTAGTACTTTGCTCCGAGGCTCGTAGTCATTGATTCCACTCATTGCATGTTTGGTTAATCCAAGTGGAGGTCTTTACTGATCCACGTGATAATAATGTTGGGCCACTTTTAAGATCATCGGCTAATAGAAAATCTCTGATACATCCATTGTGGTGTTGGTATTATGTGATGATTTGACTTTCGGACCGACATGCTCACATTCTGGATCATGATATCTTCTTATCACAGTAGCGGAAGCTTTAGTTGATTCATGATATTGGCAGCAGCGTAGCAGAAGCATGGAGTTAGAATATCCGAGTCATTGATGCACCAATCATGATATCTTTTGATATGAATGTGTTGTGTGAGCATGCGGCTATGAATTGACCGCTCCATTCGATCATTTGCAAACGTCGGGTGTACCTGCATACAACAGTTAGCAATAAATCGCACGAAAGTGTCTTTGATCACTTTCGTTGAATTGAGGTACACGGCCCACGGTTCCCCATTGATCGATACAAGTCTGCCTGTGATCGAATAATTACGAAGAATTTCCTTGACAGGGGGTTTCGCATGCTCTAGCGTTCTCAAACCGAACGTCTCAAAGAAGACAACACGGAGTTAGTGAACCAAATAATTTAAGTCCACGATTGATGAAAAGAGATTTGAAAAACAATCGTGTATTGCTCAATAGAAATTGTTTTGCAATATAACGAAGGTTTTAATGAAAATCAATTATCAATCATAAAACACCTTTTGATTTGAAAAATTAGTACACGGTCGACGTGCTAATGAAAAGAGTTTTAAAGCACAAAGACCGGTTTTTCAAAGGTATCCGTCAATCCATAAACTGAACCAGGATTGATTCAAAAGAATGAATCGCCCCATTGTTTCTGTTCAGTTGTCACATGGTTGATCTGTATAATAGATCTCACATGCCACCTACCAGGAGCTTGTTAGATGTTGGCTCCAGAAGGCTTTCCATCTTCATTGTGAGTATGTTTGCATATCACTCAGATGTTCTGGCAATACCACAAGGATAATGCATAGGACTCAAGATATAATCTCTCTTTCCACATTGTGTGAAACAGAGAGTCTTCATTGAAAGTGTCCTAATGAGATTTATTGATGATCTCGTGGCACTAGACTCAATTTGTGCATATTTGGATCCTATATCGGAGACTAGGGAGAGGGTCTCCTCCTTCAATATCAACAATCTCTAAGAGAAAGTTGATAGATAATGTCGGTTCCCCGTGAGAATGAAACAAGTCCTTTTAAGAGGAACTTGAGTGGTTTGGAAAGTTGAAGTGCAGTGCGTCACTGGGTCCATGACGTCTTGTCTTCAATACCGATGTTACCATCAGTAGCATTTGAATTGAACCCGGTTTCCGCCCTAAGGTTGAATATATGGAGGGCTATTTGTTTTCACCCTTTTCTCATTCAATTCTTTTTCATTCTTCAACCCCTTCCGTGCTTACCGAGACTTCATAGCAAGAACCTTGTTGGGTTTATTCCAGTACTAGCTCAGTCTTATTCCGCACTCTTCCCATATCTCATTTTTCTCCTTTTATCATCATACCTAAGAACTCTACACTAACTAGTGGATAGCCCCTGGGTAGATCCCTCCGGTTCTGGCGGATCATGGGAACACATACCTAACCTTATCGTCCTTATATCACCATACATAATGTAAAGTTGGTCGGTCTTTTTGGTATTGTTCATCCGCCATAGGAACCAATTGAAAACCATTTGAAAATCAATCCAGATACTTATGATATTTTATCAAAGCATTTTGTACCTGAATTGTTTTGATATTTTTAGAAGAAGAACTCCCCTCAACATGTGAATCAAGTATTTGAAATAGTTTTCCACACGGAGGCAAGAGAAAGAATTAACTTCTTTGATTACCATTTTTAAAAAATATCAACATCACTTCCCTAATCGAATCAGGTAGATAAAGCATTTTGGGAAGGATGAGGTTTTCATGATTTTGCTCCCCTCAATATGTGCCTCGAGATTTGAAAAGAGTTTTGCACATACTAGAGGGAACCTGCACCTTGAGATAAGTTATCACGTTTCAAATCATAGGTTTAAAATAGATGCTCCCCCTCAACATGTGCATGGAAAATTTGAAATCGTTTGTCATATGTGGGAAGGAGAGCTTGTACATCCTTATAAAACCATTTACCGAATTATCAGTTTAAATCCAATTTAAATCACACATTCTCCCCGATCACAATTATCAAATCATTTGAGATTTGTGATCTCTTATAGATTTAAATTGATTTTGAAAGCTTTTAAGGAGAATTGTGACTTGATTATGAAAGCGTTTTAACTGATAATGATCGGATTTTAAGACTTTAAACTCCATTGATAAAACATGCTTGAATATCTTTTGAAAACAATTGAATGCCAAATAACTTTTTAATTTAATTGAAATCATTCTCCCCTCAATCAATGACATAGGTTGTTGATTGAGAGATTGATATTTTGACAAATAAGGCTAGATGATTATCAAAAAAAGAGACTGAGTTATTTTTCAAAGCAGTTAGTTTTCAGCAGATAAATGTTTAAAGAATCCGAGCATGGAATTTTGAAAACATGATAAAGTATGGCTCTGTTCTTTCCTTGAAAAGCGGGTTCTGCCTGAAATGACAATAAACCATTGTTTCTCCTTCTCCCAAAAATAATTTTTTTGATTTTTTTTTTTGATTTTGATTTTTTTTTTTTTTTTTTGGAATTCGAACAACATCTAAAGTCCGTGTCATTCTTTGAATGACAGCACAAAGACCGTAGATATTATCGAACCGAGAAAAGCATGACAAAATGACAATATTTTTGAAGATTTTTCGAATTTTTCAGATTTTTATGGTTTTTGAAGGTTTTATAATTTTGTATTTTTATTTTCGAATAGATATATACAAGAGATAGATGAAGATAGACCTTTACTCCTCGTCTTCCTCCTGAAGACGTTTGAGTGTTTCCGGTTGAAGACTTTTCAAGCCAAGACGTGGAAGAATAAACTCAAAACGTTCTCTTGGAAGAGCTTTGGTGAAGATGTCTGCTAACGATATTCAGACCTCACAAAATAGAGTTCTACCACACCTTTTTCCACTTGTTTCCCGATGAAATGATGTCGAATGTCGATATGCTTTGCTCTTGAGTGTTGAACGTTGTTGCAAGAGAGAGAAATAACACTTTTATTGTCACTGAGAGGATTTTGTTGAATTCAAAGCCATAGTCGAGATAATTGAGATCTCATCCATAAGACTTGAGCACAACAAGATGACATGGCTATGTATTCAGCCTCTGTAGAGGAAATAGAAGTACTCATTTGCTTCTTTGAAGACCAGCTCACAAGCTTATCACCCAAAAACTGAGCACCTCCGGATGTACTTCGACGAGTATCTTGACACCCTGCATGATCTGCATCTGCATATGTTAGTAACATACCGGTGTCCTTCGGGTACCAAAGACCCATATTGATGGTTCCTTGGAGATACCGAAAGACCCGTTTAACCGCTTCAAGGTGCTTTTTAGTAGGCTTAGCCTGGTATCTAGCACACATGCAAACAGCGAACAAGATGTCTGGTCTACTAGCTGTGAGGTACATCAGGGATCCAATCATACTACGATATTTTGTTTGGTCAATCATGATCCCTGAGTGGTCCTCATCTAGTTTGGTTCGATCAATCATGGGAGTGTCAACAAGGTCACTTGAATCAAATCCAAATTTCTTTAAGATCTCAGTTGCATATTTAGATTGATTTATGAAAATGCCTCCGGGACTTTGTGAAATTTGTAATCCCAAGAAAATGACATTTGTCCCATCATTGACATTTGAAATTTTGAACTCATTTCATTAGAAAAACGATCACATTCCATTGGGTCTGTCGAGGCAAAAATAATATCATCAACATAAATTTGAACATGAATTAAATGTTTGCCTGACTTCTGGTGAACAATGTTGGATCAACTGCTCCTTTGCTAAATCCGGTTGATAGAAGAAACTTTGACAGTGTATCATACCATGCCCTTGGAGCTTGCTTTAAACCGTAAAGGGCCTTCTTCAAACGATAAACGTGAGTAGGATGCTCTTGATTTACAAATCCTTCAGGTTGGCCGACGTAGACGACTTCTTTAAGATCTCCGTTCAGGAATGCCGTCTTTACGTCCATTTGATAGACTACCATGTTCTTACTTGCGGCATTAGCCAAAAAGATTCTAATTGCCTCGATTCGAGCCACCGGAGCAAAAGATTCTTCAAAGTCTATACCCTCCTCTTGACGGTATCCTTTAGCAACTAATCGAGCCTTGTTCTTCAACACATCACCATGCTCATCAAGTTTCACTTTGAAGATCCATTTTAGAGCAATAATCATAGCACAATCTGGAGCCGGTACTAACTCCCATACATCTAGTCGATCGAACTCATGAATTTCATCTTGCATAGCATTGAACCAGCTATCTTCATTCATGGCGGTTTTAACATCTTTTGGTTCGATCTTAGAGAGTACGGAGTTGAAGAAGCACCATAAGGCATCGGTTGCTAGTTGTTTCCGTGTGGATCTTGGGACGAGAGGGATTTCCAATGATGTTGTCTAATGGATGATCGTGAGTCCATTTTCCGAGGTGTTCATGTGGTAGTTGTTGAGGGACTGAAGTAGCAGAGTTGATGTCTCCTGACGAAGATGGTTCTGATGAAGATTCAGGAGCAAATATGTTTTCAAATGGAGCATCTTCGGGAGTAGCAAAGGGATTAACTTCATCATTGATGCAGAAACATTTCCATGATGTACATTTGAAGAATGATGATTTGTTGATGAGATGAAGGATCACTAGCGGTGCTTCTTGACTTAAAGATATTGAGATTGAGGGATTGACTTCATTCACTGGAATATGAGCAGCCTCTGTTGTAGGGATCAACACCTCATTAGTATTCGGATCATAAAGTTCATCAAACATAGGATCAAACAATTTCTTTAAATCATCTTCGGATGGAGGTACATATGGAGTTTCTTGAGAAGAGTTTGGAACAAGGGATGAACCAATTGGACTGATGTGAAGTGCGGGTCCAGGCGGAATTGTTCAGGAGCCGTTTGACCGGTCAACTCATCAAACGTAACGTGAATTGTTTCCATGATGTTTCGGGTTCTTTTGTTGTAGATTCGGTATCCCTTTTGTTTGGTGCATACCCTACAAATACTCCAATGTCCGCTTTAGCTCTAAGTTTGCCTAAGTCTTGACCCTCATTAGTTGGATAGCACAATGCTCCAAACACACGAAGGGAAAAGAGATTAGGTTTTCTGTTGTGGACAAGTTCATATGGTGTCTTTCCATGAAAAGTGTGAATCAGGGAACGATTTTGTGTGTAGCATGCAGTGGCAATAGCTTCAGCCCAGAGAAACATTGGAACTTTTGAGTAAATCGGCATTGTTCTAGCGGCTTCTACAAGAGTTCGATTTCGTCTTTCAACTACACCGTTCTGTTGAGGAGTTCGTGGAACACTTCTTTGATGGGTGATTCCAATGCTTTCATAGAATTCACTAAGTTGTTTGTTAACAAACTCAGTTCCATTATCTGTCCGGATAATTACGGCCGGTTTTGTTAAGTCGAACCTGCAGCTGTTTGATGAGTTTGATGATGATATCTGGAGTTTCATCCTTTGTCCTTAAGAACTTGACCCCGGTGAATCTAGAGTAATCATCAACTATAACTAACACATATTTCTTCCCAAAGATATTCTGCACTCTCATTGGTCCACATAAATCCATATGAATTGTATGAAGAACTTCCGTGACAGAGTTAGTAGGTTTGGGTTTATGGGCATATTTCTTGCTTTTCCCAATTGACATCTTGAACAAAGATGATCCTTTTCATACTTTAGTCGAGGTAAACCTACAACTAAGTCCTTTCCGGAGAGATCATTGATGGTGCCGAAGTTCAAGTGATTGAGACGTCGATGCCATAACCATGACTTTGGTTTTGAAGCCTTTGACAACAAGCAAATTGGAGAAGACTTCATCATATCTTCTATAGAGATGGTGTAAAGATTTGAACCACGAGTTCCTCTTAAAAGTTCCTTACCATCAAGTTCTCTAACAAAACAAGTATGTTTTCTGACAGCTACTTCTAGATCGAATCACGAATTGACCGACAGAGAATAGATTATGACCAAGACCTTCCACATAGTATACTCTAGAGATAACACTATCACCAACAACATAATCACCATAACCCATAATTGCACGAAATGATCATTACCGAATCTAACTGTCCGATGAATTTGCTCACGAAGTTCATGAGCCGCGACCGGTCTCCAGTCATATGCTTGGAGCGACTGAGTCCGGTACCACGAACGATTTGAACGATCTGCAGTTGAACACAGACAAGAATGGATAGCTGGATAATTGGGATCCCCATGCAAGAATGGGTTCCACTTGGTTAGTAACAGTAACTGGAACACCCACATCAGAAATAGAAACATCCATATCGAAGTAGAAGCAATGGAATCATTGGGAATAGATGCAATCTTTGGTGTCGTATTTGACCTATTCAAAGTATGTTCACTTCTTAAGGGAATAGTTCTACCAGTAGGCATCCATTTTCTAGTGGGCATAATCTTAGCAGTTTGAGAGGAAAACTGATTATTCTTATGGCCAAAAGGTATCCAATAATAACCTATCTTTATAAAGTTCTTCCTGTGGGTTTCCACTGTTTTCTAACAATCTTTCGTTTTTGCCTTTTTGCCTTATTAGTATTAACAATTTTAACCGGGCATTTGACATCATTAGACAAAGCATTCACACCACATTCATGATTAGCAACAGAATTCAAGCGGACATCATTACAAGGTTTGCAAATAGTATCGAATTCAATTAATTACAGATGCGCCTAAGGCTAATACTAGAATCAACACGATTCGTTTTATTCAACTCAAGCTTAAAGTTCCTAGGTTGGTCTTCTACTCTCTTCCAATGCACATTTTAGCTTGCAAGGTCCTATCATTCCTTGTATTGTCTTGAGACTTTGACTTGCTTGCTTTAATGTCATTGATTACTCTGTAGAGGGAATGGGAACATTAGTTGGTTGATCTAATTTTTGCATTCCCGAACTTGATGTGCAAGGATCTGAAGTACTAGAAGGCACATTAGTGTATACTTTCTTAATACTGTGATTTGAGCTTTTTGCAGGCACACTAAAGTTCATTTTCTTAGCACTAACATATCTGGAATCTGAACTACTTGAAGGCACATTAGTGTTTCCTTTCTTAAGACTGGGCATAGAACGGATTTCCTGCTTGGCACTAGGCATAGAACAAGGCTTCACAGCCTTGCCTTTTTCACCTAAGGGTTTTGGACATGTTGCAATTACACATTCTAGCAACTCTTGAGATCGTTTGGCCTGGAGGCAAGCAAACCTAATTTCACTATCAAGAGGTTTGTTAATGAAATCCTCTTCGACAATCTCATGGAGACATTCTAGACTATCCTTAAGGTGAGCACAGTAGTCATGAAAAGCATGTTCATTATTCCTAAGATGAGGAGGAATATATTTAACTGTCACAGTGTATTTAAGGGTGACTTTGAGACAACATTCTTATTGAAAACAAGTGGCGTTTCCCATTTCCACGACTTCTCAGATTCTCAATTTCCTTTTGTAAAGACGTTATTTTTCGTTGTTTTGGTCACGGGTGACTTTCATTGAATCATATAACTCTTTAAAATGTCGTTTAACTTTTTCATTTTCTTCTAGAAAACTCTCGTTTTCCTTTTGTAAGGCATCAACTAAGTTTTGAAGATGAAAAGTTTGAGAATTTCGAGAATCTAAAGGAGGAGGCATTTGGGAGCCTGTCATATTGTTCGTTTGACCCTTTAATTGAGAGATTTGGGCTTTCAACTTTCCGATCGTGTTGCACTGAGCTTGAATCTGTTCATCACGTTTGTTAATTTGAAAAACTGCATCAAACTCTGGAGCATCCGAGGATGTCTTGATATTTGAAGTTTTGACATTTTCTTTAAGATGTTGATATTTTAGTTGTAAATTAAAATGCTCAACTTCTAGTTTAGAAAAATGTTTAACCAAATTGTCGTGATCATCCAGTTCAATTTTCTCGTTTAGTTCAGAATTTGTTTTTTCAAGCTCAATGACACGATCATGGGAGACTTTCAGGGCAACCGATAATTCATGAAATTTGGAAGCATTAATGGAACAATTTGTAGCAGTGAAAAACACATCTTGAGCAATACATTCAGAAATCAGGTTCTCATTTAGTGTATGCAAGTTCTTCCTCTCAATCTCATTATATTTTAGTGCTCGCTCATAGTCACTAACTTTAACTATCATTGTATCAAATTCCTTTTCCATTCCCTTAATATCAGTTTCTATCCCCTTTTAAGACTCTCAAAGTGATCTTTTAGAAGTTTAAAGAAAGGCATGACCTCAGTTAAATAACATTCTTTCATTTGCTCAAAACCCCTTTCTCCTTCCGTAATACCAGTGGGTGTGATCCTTTTCTTGCAAGTTTTCTCAAAATCAACAAATAGTTGAAGTATAACATATTGGCTAATTAAGGTCTTGCTTTTAGTGGCAATTGTTCTAGGAACAAGATGCATTGGTGTATTAGGAGGATACACAGTCGCTCTAGGCATTTTCCAAAGAGGAGGGTTTGATTCAACAATATTTTCACTTTACGCTTATCTAAATCCATTTTCCAGAAAACTTGTTCGGGAGTCAACAATGTCCGAGGTTTAAACATGTTCAAGGAAATCCAGTTTTCCTTCTTGTAATCATGGGGAGTGATCTTTATTTTCTTCTCTCTACATTTAGGATCATCTAATTTCTTGTTCATCTTTTCCCTAGTGACTTCATCTGATTTCTTATCTTCCTCAGTGCACTCAATGCAACTAGGTTTCTGTCTAGGTTTAAGGATTTCATTGCCATCATAAAGAACCTTATGAGCATTTCTAGCCCTTTTAATGACCTCTGGATTTGGTTCCTTAACAAGGGGAATGCTATGCTTATCGCTTAGGACCCTATGCTTAGTGATCATGTGAGCAGTCTGAATGGTGTTCCCTTGTATGTACAACTTGTTTTCAAGTTTGTTTTTCAAAGTTTTCAGATTAGAAAAATCTTTCAAGAGTTTTGATTCCTTTGCATTAAATTCTTGCTTAAGCATTTTCACATTTTCTTGAAGTTCTTGTTTTTGCTTAGCGGTTTTAGAAAGCTTTTCTTGCAAGGAATTTAACTCTTGTTTTAATACTTCTTCTCGAAAATTACTTTTTCTAATGATTGTACGCACTTGGTCATCCATTTCCTGCTCACGAGTGGTCAACTCAAATTTAGCACGTTGTTCATAAATAGCAACACGTTCTTTATAGGCATTTAGTTCAGACATTACAGACTCATCAGGGGCACAGGCAGTGTATTCATCAAAAATATAGTCATTGTCGACTGCAGGAGATGCATCACTTGGTACAACTTCACTTTCACTTTGTTTCACATATTGATCATATGGGACAACATTGATATTACCCATATTTTCAATATTTGATACAAAAGTTTCAGTTGATAGTACTTTGTCATGCATCTTTTGCACATCAACCTCATCGTATAGTTTTAGTACCTCTGAGATGAGTTTGTCTTTGGATGGGCCAGCTTGTGGTGAAGAGGAGACCTTGGGAGAAACCATTGGAGAAATGCTAGCCATAAAGATTGTGTGTGCAGTAGGTCCATCATCCACATCCGAGTCGTATGCATCACAATCAGCGACTTGAAAGGCATTCTGATGATTGTGACCTATCTCCTGAATAGGCCGCTCATCCACATCTGCATCATAGGTCTTGGCATTGCCCTCGGCTAGAAACAACAATTCCTCTTCATCCAAAGCAGCACCATTATCCCGAGCTTGTACAAGCAGCATCTTATCTCTGAAGTACTCGGCATTCGTGGACGCTTTGGAGATGTGCAGTTCCTTGCAATGTGTCCCTCACCACCACAATTATAACATTTGATCGGCTTAGCTTGACCTTGATTTCCATTCCTTCCTCGATTCTGATTTGCCACATATTCTCTACCGACTCCACCTCTTCCTTGTTCATCTGTCTTTCTTGAACTGGTGCACCATGACTTTCCCATCTCGACTAGAGCTTGATTGTGGGGTTGGAAGCGATTCTGATTTCATTGTTGGTGTGAAGACGGTTGGTATGTGGACTGAGTGTCAAGTTATGTTTAACCATGAGGAGCTAGTTGATTAATGAAGTGTCCCACGTGCATCGGCATCAGCTTGTTTGAACATGGATCAGGAATGAGTTTGTGATTACCATCACTCATGGGAATAACTTGAGATGCTTTGGTGGTGATTCCAATGTTTGAGTAGAACGCAGTTGAATCATTTGATGAGCTTGTCTCTCCTGGATTTGTTTTGAATTGTTCAAGAATCCTCTTTTCAAACATCGCATGTCTCTCATTCTGAAGGAGGAAGGCATAGAGTTGCTCGTATTTTGTATTCTTCAATCCTTTAGTGAGCTTCACAGAGGTGACAAACTTGTGCCATTCGGGATTCATGTTGTTCACAAATTTTGAGTTCAGCTGAATGTTAGGCATTGTCATTCTGATGTTCCTCATGTCATTCACCAACTTATGAAATCTCACATAGTACTCATAGACACTCTCATCTGGTTTCATCTTGAAGTGTTCAAATTCGTCATAGAGTTGTGATTCTCTGTCTTCCATAGTTAATTCTGAACCTGAGAGAAGCATCTTGACATTATCCCATCCTGCCTTTGCTTCGGTGTTGTGATTGATCAGCTTGTAGATGTCTTTAGGAAGACCTTGAAGTACAATGTTTGAAGCCCGATATCAAGCATCGAATCTCTTTTTCTCCTTATCGTCAAGCTTATCATACATCTTTGGTCTGTCCATTCCGTAAATCGAGTTCCATCTTCACAATATCAAGTACATCTCTAGTCGTCTCAACTCGATACGGTCCTTCATCAATGGATTTGAGAATGTTGACACCATTTTCCTTTCCAAGGCAGTACAATCCGATTCGTTGAGCCCAAGAATCGTAGTCAGTTCTGTCAAGCATGGGTGGACGAGTATCTGAACCACCTGCTTGAACATCCTCGGCAACAGTGGAGATGATAGTAGGAACGTTTGTAGACATGTTTCAATCTCTACGGGATTTTGCAATTCTTTGATTAAACCGGAAATTGATTCTTTCACGGGATTTTACTAAACCAAAAGAACAACCGTAAGAATATAACACGAAGAAGAAAAAGGTCTAAATGAACAAGTCGCTAAACACACAACTCGCATAAGCAGTCAACTCGCAACACACTCAACTCGCTGAATTAATCAAGTCGCTAAATAGCCAACTCGCTTTAGTCTCAACTCGCAACACAATCAACACGCTTGAACACTAAGTAAACTAAGTTAACTCGCTAACGTTACAACTCGCTAAGTAGCAAGTCGCTTTAGATCTCAAGTCGCTTAAAGAAACAACTCGCTTAGAACCCAAGTAGCATAAATATCAACTCGCTAAACAGCTAAGTCGCATGTACCAACTCGCTTTAAATAACAAAGCAACTCGCTTTGAAGAAACACAAGTCCGAGACACAACTCGCTTAGTCCTTTTTTCAAAAATAACCACTTTATCAATCCAAAACAACCAAACCACAATGATTTGAGGCTTCCAATTCAAAACATAAACACATATGATGATCCTAAACACAAAAGTACAAGCAAAATTCAAACTTTAACACAAGAATTTGTCCAAATGAATCAAACTCTCCTAAACCCTTAATACTCCAAAAACCTTATGAAATCCACCAAAACAAAGAGCATGAAAGATGAGTGATCAAACCATGGCTCTTGATACCAATTGTAGGATATTGGATTTCACAAACACTCTAAACCATGATCAAAGTAGGCGTATAAGAATGTTAGAGAGAGAGAGTTCTAGTGAGAGAAAGGAAGAGAGTTGGGAACTATAGTGAGAGAAAGAAAATATTATTATGAGCTCCAACTCTCTACCTTGGAAGGTAGAGAGTATTTATAGTCTTACAATAAAACGCCACACAACGGGCTGTGGATCAGGCATACAGTGGGTAAAGACCCGTCCGTCCTCCACGGTGTTACAACTAAATACTACTTAACATAAAAGTACTATGACTACGAGCTTTCTAACGATTACATATACTTGAGGTGACCGACTCTTTAATACCTGGAATTTCTAATTCCTAACAAGAAGTACATGATGGAAGCACTTATTACTTGCTCATTCTTCTTGGAGGAGGATTTAACTACAACTTTATACATATCCTACCGAGCTAATCAGGGGAGTATTAGTTTCTTTCTCTTTTATTTACCTTCCTTTATTATAAATTTGACACTTTGGGAGAATATTGGGGACAATGTTAACATTGGGGACAATGTTCAGTTTAAGTGTAGGGAGGGAGAATAAAACGGGAACTTAGAAACTATTCACTCACTTGATTTTTGTCTTGTCCTTGGTAAAAATTGTGTAATAAACTATAAGAAATATTTGTTAGATCAATTTTAGCACCAAATTTAAAATTTTTATGGCATTTACGAGTTAAACTTTAGTCTTAATAAAGCGTCTCATGGATAGAAATTATATGACTAGCACAAAAACCGTATACCACTCAAATTCCACCCCAAAAATGTGAGGTTCACCTCTAGATCTATAGGAATAAAAGCATTCATCTTTAATGCTTAGTGAGTGTATTGGTAGTATAATAGATTCTAGAACTTGTTGTGTGATGCATTCCAAGATCGCTAGTGAGACTGCATTCGTGTAGTTAGGATTAACTAAATGATAAGAGGTATTAGGATAACCCTTGTTTTAAACCTGCAATTTAATTACGTCATCCACATCGGTTGAGTAATTTTCCCCACACCCTTGCGATGTACTCATCTTTAGTACACGATACCACTAGTTAACCCCTCTAAGCCTATCTTTTCGCGGTTCTCGTGATGTTCCGTGTTAATACAAATAAACCGTAAAAACATTTATTAATATCTTGCGATCTCTTTGTGTTTTGTTGATAACAAATGTAATGTTATCTTAAGTAAAATTATAAGGATACACGTTATTTTTGTAAAGCATTTACATATAGCCATTTAAATACAAAAATGTAATAATTAAGCATTTGTTGTAATAGTTTATTAGGATGGGTAAAAACCATAACCCATGGACCATAACCCATGGATCTTAAACCCATACCAAAGAAGACTTGATACAATGTATACTTAGATACATTGAATCTAAAGAAAACCCATGGACCAACCCATAACCCATGACCCATAACCAAAAAACCCATGGGCAAAGAGGAGCGTACCACGGATCCCTAGGATTACACTAGCCGGATCCCAAGTGGAAGGGATCCGTGGGATCCGTGGAGTAGAGGAGAAATTTGCCTATAAATAGAGAGCCATTTCTTCATTCTAACTCACCCCTCTTCTTACTAAATCTCTCATACACTCTCATTCTCTTCTAACATATAGATCACTTGATCTAGAGAGTTGTTCTCCTTTCTTTCTATTTGTGATCCTCATATAGGTCCTTCTCTAAGGCGAGATCACGAGCATTCTACAAGTCATCCAAGCAAGGGGTCCTTGATTGATTTGTCACTCCGCAAGATTTCTGTAGCGAAGATCTTGTATTTCATATTTCACATATTTGTTGTGTAATAGTTGTGTTGGTTTGGTCCACCGTGCTACGGACTCGGTATCTAGCTTTGTACCGGAAAAAGTGTAAACAACGTTGTGAAGGCTTCTCCGCCAAGTGAAGGAGTTTGTTGACATAGTGCTTGAACTCTCGAGTAGGTGACTCGGGGAGTGGAGTAGGGCAAGGAAGGTGACCTTGTAGCCGAACCACTATAAATCGGTTGTGTTATTTCTATCCCTTAACTTTATTTATTTGCTTGCATTATCATTAGATCTATACGTTCTCAACATCCATACGATTTCACATAATATCGAATCTAAAGTTTTTGAAATCAACTTAAAATCGGCAAAACTATTCAACCCCCCCCCCCCCTTCTAGTTTTCCACAATTGGCATCAAGAGCTAAGTTTATAAAAGTTTTAAAATAAAATTGTATTTTAAAAACTTTTCGATCACTATGGGTTCTGAAAATTATAAGGAAGGGCAATCTATGCAACGACCACCACTACTTGAAACTAATGGTTTTATATATTGGAAAAATAGATTCGAAACATATGTGAAGTCTAAAGATATTGATCTTTGGTACATTATTGTTGAAGGTGATTTTGAGGCTACCTCAAATGATGATAAAGGAAATTTAGTTCACATACCTCATGATAAACTAAATGATGAAATGAAGAAAAAGCTTTCTAAAAATAGTGAAGCAAAAATGGTTTTATATAATGCTTTACCGAAAAAGGAATTCGAAAGAATTTCTATGCTTAAAACCTCTAAAGAAATTTGGAATTCTTTAGTTGTAACTCATCAAGGCAACCAACAAGTTAAAAATAATAAAATTGATTTATTTGTTCAACAATATGAACAATTTTCAATATCGGATGAGGAAACTATAGATCATTCATTTGCTAACTTTAATACTATTATTACATCTTTACAAGCACTTAATGAATATTTTTCTAGCCGTAACCATGTTAGGAGATATCTAAGGGCACTTCCATCGAAGTGGAGATCCAAGGTGACGGCAATCGAAGAGTCAAAAGATTTGACAATCCTCACCCTCGATGAACTCATAGGCAACCTAAAAGTCTACGAGCTTGTCCTTGCTAAAGATTCCGAAGCCTCAAAGGTGAAAGAGAAACACAAATCTCTTGCCCTTAAAGCCAAAAGGCTTCGAGCGATGAGGAGAACTCATCTTCGAGTAGTGACGACGAAGAGTACGCTATGGCGGTAAGGGACTTTAAAAAGTTCTTTAGAAGAAAGGGTAGATATGTCAAACAACCGTATGATGATAAGAAAGGCTTTCGGAAAAGCAAAGAGGACGAGAAGCCAAAGGATGATCATACTTGCTTTAAGTGTGGGGACACAAACCACTTTATTAGTAAGTGTCCCAAACGGGATGATCAAAAGGCGTTCGTGAGCGGCACGTGGGGAATGAGCGACGAGGAGGATGAAGAAATTTGTCTTATGGCAAATGACGAGGTATGTCTTGAATACTATAGTAGCTCATCACTTGATGACGACTCATTGCATAATGAATATGATAAACTATGCAATATTAGCTTAAAACTAGTTAACAAAAACAAGCTTTTAAAGAGTCAAAATAAACGTTTAGATAAAGAAGTCATAGAATTAAAAGCAAAACTAAAACGTTTAGAGAAAGGTAAAATAGCAAGTGGTGAATGTGAACTATGCGTTCAACTTCAAACACTAGTGGATCACTTAGATTCTAAAATTGCTAGAATGAGCACGAACACTTTAGATACAATACTCGATAGCGTTAAAACTGGTAACAATCAAAAGGGTCTAGGTAGTCAACAACTTGATCCATCAACTAGTGAAAGTAAAGAAACAAAATTTGTTAAAGAACTAGAAAAACCAGCCATTGTTGTGGCGGATCCCACGGATCCTCTAAAAAGGGAACGCTAGTGTAGAAAAGGGATCCGTGGATCTGTAGCAAACATTAGCAATAATGTAGCTTCTTCATCTAGAACCGAGTTTGTCATAGTTAATAGGAAGAAACCAAATCATGTCACCACTAGACAACCACCTCCAAAATATAATCCTACTTTTGCAAGAAACAAAGCTCCATATTTTTCAAAACCTAATTCATTTAGGAGACCTAATAACGTTTACCTAAAAAGTAACCATCAAATGGGATGGAATCAAAACATGCAAAACGGTTTTCCTTTTCAAAACTTTGCTCCATGGAATGCATACTCATCTTATCCATACATGTCTAACATGAATGGAATGTTTAACACTAATGGACCCATGAACAAATGGGGACCAAACTTTTGAGTTTATTATTGGTTTAGGTGTGCTTAAAGGTCGACCTAGACCCCGATGAATGGGTCAAGGATAGCGGGTGCACAAGGCACATGACCGGCAATAGGGATCTATTCTCCACATATGAATCCATTAATGGAGGTAATGTGGTGTTTGGAAATAGCAAAAGTAGAATCATCGGTAAAGGTACGATTTCTAACAAATCTCTAACCATTAACGATGTGTGTCACGTAGAAAACCTAAACTTTTATCTCTTAAGTATAGGAAAAATATGTGATAAAAAGTGCAATGTACTTTTTACCGAAACCAGTAGTAAGATACTTAAAAATGGCATAACCATAGGAAGAGGAATTAGGAAACATGGAGTCTATGTCATTAAAATCGGTAATGAACCTAAAGACAAACTATGTCTTACCTCTATGGATGATACTTCGACCTTATGGCATCGAAGATTGGGTCACGCCAACATGCGACTTCTTCAATCGCTATCATCCAAAGATCTAGTAAGAGATCTACCTAAGTTAAAATATGAACATCATTTTTGTGATGCTTGTAATATAGGAAAACAAGCTCATTTGAGTCATAAAGCTAAAAACATGGTGTCCACAACTAGGTGTCTAGAATTACTACATATGGATTTATTTGGTCCATCCGCTATCCAAAGTTATGGAGGCAACTACTACACTTTGGTAATAGTGGATGACTACTCTAGGTATACATGGACAAAATTTTTAAAGAACAAAACGGAAACCTTTAACTATTTTGAAATATTAAGCAAAAAGATCCAAAGACAACTAGGAAGTCCCATAGTGTCTATTAGGACGGATCATGGTAGGGAATTCGATAATGAAGTGCAATTCGGAGATTTTTGTGATGCTAATGGTATTACTCACAACTTCTCGGCTCCACGCACTCCACAATCGAATGGGGTAGTAGAAAGAAAGAATAGAACTCTACAAGAAATGAGTCGAATCATGCTTAATGAACAATCCATACCTCAAAAATTTTGGTGTAATGCCGTTGATACTTCAACGTATATACTCAATCGAGTGTTGATTAGACCAATCTTAGGAAAAACTCCATATGAGTTACTTCGAGGCAAAAAGCCTACGTTAAATCACTTTAGAATCTTTGGTAGTAAATGTTTTATTCTTAACACTAAAGATTACCTTACAAAATTTGATCCTAAATCAACCGAAGGTATCTTTTTAGGTTATTCGCCAAATAGCAAAGCTTACGTCATATTAAACAAAGAAACAATGAAGGTAGAAGAGTCATTAAATATAAAATTTGATGAAAGTCCATCCAAACCCTCTCCACCTCTTGTCGATGACGAGATTATAGAAAGTGAAGCCATAGTAATAAAGAAAAAGATAAGTGAAGAAGAAGAACCTCTAAGTGATGAAATAGTAAACATTAAAGAGTCCAAAGATCACCCCGTAGATAAAGTCATAGGAAAACTAAACGAACGAACATTAAGGTCTCAAGTTCAAAACCAAAGTAGCTTTTTTTGTTTCGTTTCAACCTTAGAACCTAAGAATACACAAGAAGCCATAAAAGAAGAAAGTTGGGTAATGGCTATGCAAGAAGAACTAAATCAATTTGTTTCTAATGATGTTTGGACACTTGTCCCTCCACCTAGTAATCAAACCATAATAGGAACCAAATGGGTTTATAAAAACAAATTAGATGCAAACGGAGTAGTGTCTAGGAACAAGGCTAGACTCGTTGCTCAAGGGTATAACCAACAAGAGGGAATAGACTTTGATGAGACCTACGCCCCCGTGGCTAGATTAGAGTCTATAAGAATACTTCTTGCGTATGCTTGTGCTAATGATCTAAAGCTTTATCAAATGGATGTCAAAAGCGCTTTTCTAAATGGTGTCATAAATGAAGAAGTATATGTAGCTCAACCTCCGGGCTTCATTGATTTTGAAAAACCCAAACAAGTGTATAAATTAAAGAAAGCCCTTTATGGTCTTAAACAAGCTCCAAAAGCTTGGTACGATAGACTCAAGTCATTTCTAGTTAAACACAACTACACCATGGGGTTAGTTGACAACACACTTTTTACTAAGAAAAGAGAGTCACATATAATCATAGTACAAATATATGTAGATGATATTATATTCGGATCCACTTGTCAAGACATGTGTGATGATTTCTCTAAAATCATGCATGACGAGTTCGAGATGAGTATGATGGGATAACTTAGTTTCTTTCTTGGTCTACAAATAAAACAAGTAGAAGATGGTATCTTCTTTAATCAATCTAAGTACATCAAGGAGATGTTAAAGAAATTCGGTCTAGAAGAGTCAAAACCAATTAGGGCTCCAATGTCATCCGACACCAAACTCACAAAAGACGAGGACGGAGAATCCGTAGATAATATTAAATATCGTGGCATGATAGGTAGCCCTCTCTACCTCACGGCAAGTAGGCCGGATATCATGTTTAGTGTTTGCTTATGTGCTAGGTTTCAAGAAGACCCCAAAATATCACACCTAGAAGCCGTAAAAAGGATATTTAGATATATTAAGGGTACAACATAATTAGGATTATGGTATCCTAAGGGCACGGGAGTAGAAACAATTGTATATATAGATTCTGACCATGCAAGTGATTACGTTGATAGAAAAAGTACAAGTGGGGTATGTACTTTTATGGGATGTTGTTTAACATCATGGTTTTCTAAGAAACAAACGGCACTTGCAATATCAACAACCGAAGCCGAATACGTCTCCGCCGCAAAGCATGCCAACAAGCACTATGGATGAAACAAGCGTTAGTAGACTACGACATCCATCTAAGTGACATAGCCATCCTATGTGACAACAAAGGTGCAATCGACTTAAGCAAGAATCCGGTATTACATTCTCGCACAAAGCATATAGAGATTCGTCATCACTTCCTAAGAGACAATGTTCAAAAAGGGAACATCTCTATTGAGAAGGTAGCATCCGAAGACAACATAGCCGACGTCCTCACCAAACCGTTGAAGCTGGAACAATTCAACCTACTTCGTCTTGGTCTTGGTCTAATGGAACAAACGTCGTAACTTAATTGACTCTACAAGGTATGTAAACACTAGCCTTCATCTTTCTGAGTCTAGGATTTCTATTTTACGCACAACTCACAAACAATACGGGAATTTTCAAAACCCAAGATGAGTTTTTACACTTATAGTTTTCTTATTTTCTTTTAAAAGAAAGCCTACTTTCACAATGTTTTCTAAAAAGATGATACCTTCCCTCAGATCAATTTCACAAAAGCAATTTCTCACGTCTAGAACAAATCGCTTTTTCATTATTAATACAAAGTAAAAACCCGTTTTCATTGCATCTCATGTCTTTTGAATACTAAAAGGGACACATAACTAATATGTGTTTTCGGGTACATTCATTTAAGCAACAATGAATTAGGAGCATTGATAACACAAAATTATGTACTCATGTACTAAATATGTGTTTTCGGGTTATCTCAATAGGATGGTTTTATACTTCTAGTTTAGTTTCTATTTCTTTTTAGGAGTCGAGATAACCGAAACTCCAAATAGTTTGCATATAGGCACACACTAGGCAAAAATGTTTTTAAAAGGAAAATTTTGTGCTGCCTGAAACACCAGACCCACGGATCCCAGCCTTTATGCTGGACGGATCCCTCAAGGGAAGGATCCGTGGGATCCGTGTAACAGAAGTTGTTTTCAACTTCTATTTTTTCACTTTGGATGAAAAATCCACATTTGTTTTATTTTTTGGAGTATGCTCTTTAATGCTTGTGTTCTCATGATCACATGCCTTAAATTCATATCTAATCATTAGATTTTAATCCACATTTTGGGTTAAGCATTCATTACAATGCTTTGTTTTTCTATATATATAACTCCCAAAATGCTTGCATACTCCATCTCCTTCTCACAAACACACTTCATCATGTCATCCAAAACCCTTTAGGAGAATCATCTAGTACAAACAATCATGATATCCAAACCTTTGTACTTCCACCATCCAAAATACCACAATCAAATGCTAGGATATCCGCACGGATTAGTATCCGATCTTGTTGTTTAGCAAAACCAACCTCACATGGTTCATCCTCAACAAATAACTCACCATAAGATGCTTCCATTATAGCACCACCCTCATCACCAACAAGTACACCAACTTCATCACCACCTAAAATAACTCTTTTGGAACTCCTTAAGACTCCAACAAGATCTAACCAACCTAAAGAAAAAGAATTAGTCTTTTCAACACCCCACACATCTCCAAATACTATCTTTCAAGATCTTGAAACATCACCACCATTAGCTCCCATCACATTACAAGAACATCTAGGTTCTTTTCCACCACCATTTATTAACATTCCGGATATTGATCCATATTTTCCTATTTTTCCACCACAACTTCCGCAAAACTCAAATCAAAACAACCCGGAAAACTTCCGCACTCATTACCCACATCATCTACATTGTGAACATTGCCAATCCACTAGGTAAATTGCAATAGAAGTTAGGGAAGAAATGCGTTTCATACTCAACCTCATCCTTGATCGCATCAATACCATTACTCATCAAAACCTTCATCCATAACCTTATGCAAGCATGGAAGGAATCATGGTTACTTTTAGTATTATTTTTCTTTTGAAGTCATTTTCAAGAACAAGTCTTGTTCTTATTTTTACATGCTTGTAAGTGGCATACATACCACCACAATTTGTTGTTTTATTACAAGGCCTTGTTTACATACCTTGGCTCACAATCTTGATTCTCGACAACCACAAGATTATATAAGCATGTTACTAACCTTTCTTTTTGTAGGAATTTTTATTTTTCTTCTCTTGACGCCCCAAACAAGGGGGAGCTACCGTCAAGGGGGAGTTAGGAGTTTGTTTATTTCTTCCAAGGGTTAGCTTTTTGTTTCGACAAAAAGGGGGAGAAGAAGTAAAACTTAGGGGCTTTCAAAACTTACATCTATTCTTAAGTTTTACTCATCATAACATTATGTTTTATCATCAACAAAAAGGGGGAGATTGTTAATACAAATAAACCGTAAAAACGTTTATTAATATCTTGCGATCTCTTTGTGTTTTGTTGATAACAAATGTAATGTTATCTTAAGTAAAATTACAAGGATACATGTTATTTTTGTAAAGCATTTACATATAGCCATTTAGATACAAAAATGTAATAATTAAGCATTTGTTGTAATAGTTTATTAGGATGGGTAAAAACCATAACCCATGGACCATAACCCATGGATCTTAAACCCATACCAAAGAAGACTTAGATACATTGAATCTAAAGAAAACCCATGGGCAAAGAGGAGCGTACCACGGATCCCTAGGATTACACTAGCCGGATCCCAAGTGGAAGGGATCCGTGGGATCCGTGGAGCAGAGGAGAAATTTGCCTATAAATAGAGAGCCATTTCTTCATTCTAACTCACCCCTCTTCTTACTAAATCTCTCATACACTCTCATTCTCTTCTAACATATAGATCACTTGATCTAGAGAGTTGTTCTTCTTTCTTTCTATTTGTGATCCTCATATAGGTCCTTCTCTAAGGCGAGATCACGAGCATTCTACAAGTCATCCAAGCAAGGGGTCCTTGATTGATTTGTCACTCCGCAAGATTTCTGTAGCAAAGATCTTGTATTTTATATTTCACATATTTGTTGTGTAATAGTTGTGTTGGTTTGGTCCACCGTGCTACGGACTCGGTATCTAGCTTTGTACAGGAAAAAGTGTAAGCAACGTTGTGAAGGCTTCTCCGCCAAGTGAAGGAGTTTGTTGACATAGTGCTTTAACTCTCGAGTAGGTGACTCGGGGAGTGGAGTAGGGCAAGAAAGGTGACCTTGTAGCCGAACCACTATAAATCGGTTGTGTCATTTCTATCCCTTAACTTTATTTATTTGCTTGCATTATCATTAGATCTATACGTTCTCAACATCCATACGATTTCACATAATATCGAATCTAAAAGTTTTTGAAATCAACTTAAAATCGGCAAAACTATTCAACCCCCCCCCCCTTCTAGTTTTCCACATTCCGGTTTCGGGAATATCAATGATGAGCATTGTTTACAATCCATCCTGAAATGTTACACCCAAATCGCTTTAGCCCACCTTGTATGCACTCATCTTTAGTGCATTATTGTAACCATTGTTAAACTCTTAGTTCAATTATCTAGTTACTTGCATGGTTTGTAAGTCGACTCATATCATTTGTATATAGCTTTAGGACGATTGAGACTCATGGATTAAAGTAATATTTTATGGTGTAACGGGAAGGAACGATAAATTCAATTCCCTTCTGTCTGCGTAATTAAGTACTCCAAGTGTTTTGATCTTTTCAAATCGGGTCAATTAGTGTTAGTGAAATAAAAATTCAAGTGTAAGGATGCTCCTATAAATCCCTTTATTTTGATGTTATCGTAGAGAATGGTAGAGTAAAAAGGTATGAAAAAAATGAGAAAAAACATACGAGCTACTATCCTACATCTATATTTATGTTTTATGTTTTTAAGTTTATGTCTTTTAATTTTGTTTCAAGTTATAATCCACTGTTGTTCCTTAATCTTGTCCAGAAACATCACGTTGAACCAAAACTTGGCATTTTGATCGCCGGTAGTCCAAAGTATGTGTTTTATAGGCTAAACCAGTCCCTTGACCAGGATTGTCAAAGTCAACGTTACTTTTCCGTTTGTATCTCGAGGGTATAATAGACCATTCACAATTATAATATGCCTTAGTTAAATCTAACCCAACCCTCAAACCTATTAGTACCAGCAACACATAATTGTCGTAAATAACAAGAACACATTGAACCCTAAATACAAGCAACACACATTCTACCAAAATCAAAAAACAATAATGGCACAAAACGATAAGGGGAAGGATTTGTTGAGTTTGTTGAGGAAAGAATGCTCAAATGAAAAGGGTTTGGGTGTTAAGAAGGAGAAGGAAGAGGCTGACATCGGGTTATCAAAAGTTAACAATTTGGAAAAAAGGATTAAAAATATGGAAACTTTGTTTAAATATCTTAAGGAAAGGAAGGAAATGAAGGAAAAGGATGATAGGGAGAGTTGTGGGTCTAGATAACTGTATGTTTAGATGATAGGAAACTTTGTAATAGTTTTGAACATGAAATCGATCAATAAAAAATTGGGTTCTTATTGTAACTAATAGTGTTTGGTTGTGCATTGTAACTGATAGAAATCGTTGTGCATTTCTTAATAGGTTTAACTTACCGAAGTCAAACCATAAGAGTAAGTTACAATTTGTGGTATTTCATAAATTTGTTTGACTTGGGTAAGTCAAAATTCTAGATGTTACAATTTTAGGCATTGGGTGTGTTCAATCCCACCGTCAACACTAACACCATATCAATTTCTTCCTAAACAATACACCATTGTCAATACATTATGATTTAGTACTAAATCATTTGCATTTTCAACACATATTTATAAACCACTGCCTTTGGTTTTGCTGATACAAGGGGGTGTTTGGTTTTGCTGATACAAGTTTTGCTGATACAAGGAGATGTTTGGTTTTGCTGATGTAAGGGGATGTTTGGTTTTGCTGATACTAATTAGAAACAATACACCCAATATCATAATACAAGAACAGATTAAATACATAAAACTTAGATAATATTATCATTCATATAGTTGGTTACAAGAACAGAAACAACTAAATCAAACCATGATCAACAACCGAACAAAATATCTAATTTACATACCCCTTTTAATAACCTATAAATCCAAAACTAGCACCCAAAAGACCCCATTTATCTACCCCCCATGAAATACCCAAAATTCAGTCATTATGCTCAGCCATTTTCTTAACATAATCTTCGTGGATACGAATACCTTCATCAGTTTCACCAAAAATCTTTATGAATCGAACAAGTAGGTAGGTGTGCCTGGCCTGGGCTTTCCTCAGCCCATCTAAAATGTCAAGAGCTATACCCTGAGGTCCCAAAGCTTCGTTCTCTTCAATCAGCTCCCTACGCTTGATGATGCCCCTCTTCAGATGATCAATGCACTAACGAACTAGCTTTTTCAAAAACCCTTTTGTGCGGCCTCTTCCCCAAACCACACTGCCATACCATCATTTAAGTTGGATGAACCAGCAATCTCCATGAGTTAATTCAAAATAGGGAAATCTTCCATTGGAAATTGTGTGTGTGTGGAAAAAGTGGTGGATGGGTTTATTGGTTTGTGCGCACAAGTAAATAGCGTCTCAGGGTAGAGTCGGTAAAGTGGTCTAATAGTGATTTTTTTTCACACTTGGTCCCTGAATTTGTCTGGTTTTCCGTTGTCATACTTAAAACTTTCACCCAATAATCACTTTAAAATACACAATTGGTCCCTCAATTTGCCAATTTACGTATACTACAATTTAGTTGAAGATTAAACAACACAAAACCATTAGAAGTTTGAATTTGTAAAGTCAAACTTGCAAAACATATCAATAAACTCTCTAACAAATATTGACTAATGGTTTTGAAATTTTGACTTTAGAAAGTCAAAATGCAAATAGAAAATTCCCATTCACCATTTTGAATGTTGACTAACTAAAGTAAAATGGAAATGCTAAAAATTTTTGACTCACGGATTGCAATTTTACTTTCTACAATCAAATTGAAATGCTAAATGGAAGTTTGACTTTCGAATGTCAAACTTGCATCACCAACAATACACACAACCAATAACATATCAAGAAGCTAAATTTAACCAAACCATATAAACAAATACCAAAAGCGTCTTAAATCCACTTTCAAACCTAGCGGTTGCAACCAAAATCGTTGGTTTGTTCGCGGCACCCGTCAGAATTATCAAGAAAAAGCGTAATATCCGGTTGGATGAAATCAAGCGTTTAGACAAAAAGATCGAGGATAAGGAAATGCTTGTTGTCAAATTTTAAGAAATTTCTTAAATAGATTTCTTGTACATTTTTTGTTTTATGTTTCATTGAATGATGTTGCTCTTATAATAATCCCAATCATATTGTGTGGTTCAATGTTTGTTTGTTAATTGTGTTTGGTCTTTTATGTTTTGCTAGGTTTATTGATTTTAGATATAACAATTTACAAAAATATTCAAATAATGAAAACTATCATACAGGGCACAAAAGACTAGTTATTAAAAATCATTAGTTATATAATGAATTATGATACTTAATCTTAGATCCCATGTCGTTTCTATCGAAATATCATTTGTATTACAATTTAATTGTTACAATCTTCCTATTGAAATTCCTAAAATTCTATTTAAAAACATTGATCCGTTTCTTCCATCGATCGATCTACACTTGCATCTCATTTCTTCCATTCTTTCAAGCTTTTTGGACCGATTAGTAATAAATCTTCAGCAAGTGAAGCAAAGTTTCAATTCAAGTGAAACAAATTCGGTGAAAGAAGATAGATCCACACTTGAAATAAAGCATGGAAATGAATCACTACTACTTATAATACACAAACCACTCTATCTTCTAATTAATTTTCAGACTTTTCAGACTTGAAAGTGTTAAAGCATGATGTACAACACATTAAAGCCCAAAAATTCAGACTTACAACCACATATGCATAATATACAACACATTTATACACATATTAAATATTGAAACCACATTAATGCACATCTTTAAAGTTGAAAAAAAAATTTAATGTCTTAAATTACGTATATAAACTGAAGACTCGAAAACTATTGTATCTCAGATTTATTTCGTGCTCATAGATAAATCTGACCTTGAAGGTCTTCACACGAAACATCATCACTGACCAATTTGGAAGTCAAAACTTCATTTTTTATCCGAACTAAAAGAAAAAGAATCATAACAAAATTGCTATTCTCTTTTTCTTGGGTTCGTTCTCAAACACAAACACAAAAACGAAAAAAACAAAACAACGTCTAAACACAAATAAATCACCTACCCGAGACCCAAAGGATCTTGATGTCACGTTATGATGTCTTGAGTCGTTGAAGCAGAACACGAAGATATTTGGTACGAGTGTGGTTGTGTATTAAGTGTTTAATTCGATTATGATTGTGTTTGATGTAGTAATGGAGATTGATCAGTGATTTGATGAGATCTAGATTGGAGAGTTTTTGATGGAAGAGAAATATAGTTTGTTGTAGGCGTACATATTAGAAGTGAGTTTTAGGGTTAGGTTTGACTGAAGTGTGAATAACGGTGTGATCGTACGTTTTATCTTGGTTATAATATTCGATGCTTGGATTGGAGTTGGGCCCAACTAATGGATCGGGTCTATGGGACTTTGGAGAGTTTTATTTCATTTAGTATGGGCCGGGTATTACAATCTGTTACCAGTCATGGAGCTGAAATTGACAAATAATTACATGGGCGGGTGGTACTCGAATATATGTATATCATGGCCAAATGAGTCATTTGGTTTGATAATTTGTATGATTCATACAATGAGTCTTCTAAAATGTTACTAAAGTTTTCGTTGTAAAAAATATATAAATGAAAAACATTTTTTCGCCGCAAAATATAATCACAGGGTGCCCGCCGCCGCATTGCGCGGGTACCCTGCTAGTAATAATATAAAATATGAAGAGTTGTGTGGTATGTTAGAAAGTCATCTGATGAAACAGACTGCGAATGACGACCATCAACTCGTAACTATCGTGATGTTGTCAAGAAAGTATAATGTTTTTAAAAGCAACATTTAGTAATCAAGGCTTCCATTGTAATCTGTTGTATTGAGCAAGACTTCTCTTATAACTGGTTGACTTGGTGGTTATAAGGGGTGCAAAGTTTGGAATTTACTTTCTGATAATAATTTGAAAGTAATTGAGGTAAAGAATAGGAACGGTAACTTGGAAGAGATTGTAGAATGAAAGGTAACTCCATGCTTTGATATTTAGGGTAAAAACATTCACGTGTTTACATAGTGCATAAATACTTCACAAAGGCTTCGATTGGGCGCCTAGTCGGTAAAGAAAAAAGGAAGGTTACATATAGCATTGGTTTCATAAACTTTCGTAGTTCGGAATATTATCTTTACTTGCATCGAGGGCTGTTAAATTGGTCTAGCAAATGTATATTTTTGATAATGTTATGCTAGTGTGTAGAGGTTAATAGAGTATTTTGTGTTTTTTGTCGGTCACTTATTTTTTAAATATATAAAGGTACACAATGCTAGCGGTAATCTTGACATTTAGAAAGAAAAAAAAAATTAGTTTTAACAATATGTCACAAAGTTTACTCAAGCGACCAATTCATCATGGGAAGCGAATTTGACCCTATTGTTGTCTTCTTTGCTCGGTAAATTTGGAAATAAATGC
Organism: Chrysanthemum makinoi; assembly: GCA_910596185.1. Lineage (NCBI taxonomy): Eukaryota > Viridiplantae > Streptophyta > Magnoliopsida > Asterales > Asteraceae > Chrysanthemum > Chrysanthemum makinoi. The sequence goes on along the minus strand of OU343223.1, from coordinate 119,074,880 downwards.
ATCTTAGGTCATAGGAATGCAATTTTCCCTATTACTCGATCTATCTATACTTTTATTACACACTACAAAAAAAAGGCTAAATGTCCACATTTATATCTCCACACTTGAATAAATGTGTAAAAATTTCCTGAATTTACCACACTTATAAATGTATAAAAAATAATCCACACTTACACATGTGACAAATAAATTGTCCACACATAGTCATGTGAGTTTTAACCAAAAAATTCCCTACAAAACTAACAAATAAAGTTACACAAAAAAAAGTGTGAACTTTCATTCAAAGTTACAATTTTTATCCTTCTACTATATCCACCTTACATGTATAATCCTTCATTATAACCAACTTAATCATTTTTACACATTCTAAATAAATAAAAGTTTATAAAAAAATCCCCAAATTCAATCTCACTCAAGCTCTCCCTCGTAATTCACTGTTCCAATGAAGTTTCAAAATTCATTACTTAAATTCAATCCCTAAATTCATTACACATAAACTCATAAAAAAATCCCCAAATTCGATACACCATTTCATTTAGGGTTTCGGTATGACGGTTGTTGAGCTTATTATCAGATTCGACGGTTAGTGATAATAAGCAGGATTAGACGATTAGCTTATTGATGGTTAGCTTATTGACGGTTGTTGACGGTTAGCTTATTGACAGTTAGCTTATTTGAAGGCAATTTAAAGGTTAGATGCTTAATTTCATTTGCTTAATTTTATCGATGCTTATTTGTCGCGATTATTGTGAGCTGATTGTAGGCGACATGATACTTGATATGTGAGCTGATTATTGTGAATGTGATTGAATAAATGTTATCAGGTTGTGATTGTTACTTTTTATTTTAGAGCTAATGTATATCGTAGTTGCTGAAGTTATGCCTATCATTAATGTGATTAATTAGGTTGAATCCATTTTTAGAAAAAAAATTGTTCGACTTATGTGACTATTATGGATTTTGTGATTTAGCTTAATATTGTGCAATTTGTGTTAATTTTCATGTGTTTGGTATTGATTTTGTGACTGAAGTTATGGCTTCTCGTATTATGATTGTTGTTAACGAAATAGAGTATTTTAGTTTAGTCGGGATGGAAGGTGTTAAGGGTTAACTCATTTATGCTAGAAAAGTGAGCTCAATAATGGTAAGGTGTGCTTTCGTAGGAATTCATTTAGATCCTGAAAGTTTGTATGGAAATAGGTAACGTGTTTATGGCAGATCACATTTTATGACCCGGCTTTTTACGACGTTCATCAAAATCTGCTCACCTAGAATGTTGGAATGTTTAATTGAATGAGTTCTCTGAGGAAACCGTAAATTCAGGGCATGAATATGTCAATCTGTTTTTTATATTACTAAGTCATGCACACATGCTCTTGGTTTTTGATTTGGGTAGTTATGATAGTTTTTAGCGAAAGAGGCTACTTTAGTTTATTCAAAATACAAACACACCCTTAGTGATTTTGCTGCTATAAGTTTATTGTATTACGTGTGAGCATCCCTTTAAATTGAACGCACCCTGCTTAGGAGGGCAAATCTTTGACTAAGATATACGCGCTTCAACTGAGGTATCCCTTTGGCCACCCGCATATGTGTATCTAGTGACCTTTGATCTGTAGACTCCGTTGTGAGGAGGTTAGGTGCCTGACCAGTGAGGACTAGGCCATTTGTTGGTGGTTTATGCTATCCCTTTTTAATTGTGATGTGAATATATGATGTGATCTATCTATCTATCTCCAGTCTTCTGTTTGATTTCATCCGTTCTGATTTTTATGAAACACTAAAACCTCAGTGTTAATTCTTGTTGTGTTCTGCATTAGCCTCGTGCTCTGATAATAGTTGTTCTTTATTTTGCTAATTTTAGTGATCAAATGACAACAAGAAACTAAAGTAAGAGGACAACAGGCTTCTTATGGTGCTAAATGATGTAAGATCAATCAGCTTGTTGAGTTCTAGTCTTGTAACTTTTAAAGGCATTATGGGGTGTGGCCAGGAGAGAGGCTCTTGGTTTTTGATTTGGGTAGTTATGATAAGCTGCTTCTTGTGCTTGTGCTGACCATTTGCACATAGCTGTGTAATTGAAGTACATGTTATGTTAAAGTTGAGTGGTCTCGATGTTTTTGTGCTGAGCATATAAATTTTTATAATTTCTTTCTAATTGCCGTGTAAAGATTTAGAATCAGGTACTTGGATCGTTAGTTTGAGTGCTCATAAGTCTGTTGCATGTGACTGTTTTGTGGTAATTGTAGTTTTCTCTTCTAGGTAAGTTGAATTAATGGACAAAAGTTGGATCAAAGCTAATATTGGAAGTAAGACTTTTAAAGATGGAGTTAAGTGTTTTATAGATTTTTCTAGTGCTAGAAGTATAAGAGGAAAAATTGCATGTCCATGCCTTAAATGTTGTTTGTGTAAGCAGAAGGCGGTCGATGCTGCTCATGTACACATATTGCAATATGGATTTTTACCGGGGTACAAAACATGGACAATTCATGGAGAAAATTCTATACCTTCACAACACTATCATCCAAGTATTGTGCATGAAACTTCGGTTGGTGAAGATGACATAAGAAGCCTAGTTCGGGATGCTTTAGGTGTAGGAAACTTGCCTTTGGATAACACGCACGAAAGTGTTTCCATTCTCGAAGGGAATATTAATGAATCTGATCAAGAAACTACACAAAGTTCTGATCATGTTGATAAAGATATTACCTACAAAAGGCTTTTAGAGGAATGTGACAAAGAGTTATATCCTGGTTGCAAGTATTCAAACTTGTCCTTCACTCTACACTTATACCATGTAAAATGCATCGGTGGCATATCTAATAAATGCTTCAGCATGTTGCTAGAGCTTTTCAAGGATGCATTTCCTCATCTTACATCGTTACCATCATCTGCTAGTGAAGCCAAAAAGTTAACTACAGATATTGGGCTCGGCTACGAGAAAATTCATGCATGTCCCAATGATTGCATGATTTATTGGGATAAGAGAAAAGATCAACAATCATGTCATATATGCAAAGCTCAAAGATATAAATCTAGTATAGGTGATAAAGTAGGGGAGAGTTCAAAATTTAGAAAGCCTAATAAGCCAGAAAAGGTTTTGCGTTATTTTTCATTGATTCCAAGGCTGAAAAGGATATACATGTGTGAAAAAACAAAGAAAGGAAATGAGGTGGCATGACGAGGGTCGAACAAAAGATGGAAAGTTAAGACACCCGGCAGATGCTCTTTCTTGGAAGGCATTTGATGCTCGATATTCCGAGTTTGCATCCGATCCTCGTAGTGTTAGGCTTGGCCTTGCTAGTGATGGGTTTAATCCTTTTCGCACAATGAGTACAAAATATAGTACATGGCCCGTGTTGTTGACTCCTTACAATTTACCTCCGTGGATATGCATGAAAAAACAATTTGTCATTCTTTCATCCATCATTCCAGGGGAGAAAGGATCTGGAAATGATATCGACGTTTATCTCCAACCTCTAATACGTGAGCTTAAATTGTTATGGGCCGGTGTGGATGCCTATGATGCTTTTTCTCAACAACACTTCAAGTTAAAAGCTTCACTTCTCTGGACCGTGAACGATTTTCCCGCCTACGCTAACTTATCAGGTTGGAGCACTAAGGGTCGCGTAGCATGCCCAGTTTGTGCAGATTCCACTCGTTCAACTTGGTTAAAACATGGGAGAAAATTTTGTTATATGGGACATCGCAGATGGTTAGAGAAAAATCATAATTTTCGATTACAAAAGGATCAATTTGATGGTACACTCGAGAAGGAGGGTCCACCTACTCAATTGACTGGATCTGATATTTTGAAACAAATAAGTGGCGGTAGGTTTAAATATGGAAAGCCAGATAACTCATCGAAAAAAAGGACAAGTGTTAGCCTCGCTAAAGTGAAGTCATTACGGGAATTGCATTAGTTTCTTCTTTTACTCATTCACAAGGACTAGTTTAGTCAATAGTGCTAAGTTAGACTTGTCTAAGTATAAATACCCCTCCTAGTCCCAACTAGGAGGGTAGGAAGTTCATATTTTGTAAAGAAGTGTGTGTGGTTTCTTCTTCTTCTCTCTAGAAACACACACATCTTCCCTTTTGTTCAATCTAAACAATACCATGTCTTTCTTATTCTTTGAGCTTCCCCGACCCCCCGAACCACATGAATCACTAGTATTTTCGGTCCTACAATTGGTATAACGAGCCAGGTTGTTTATTCTTATTGATTTGTGTGGTTTGTATCGTGTTTAGGCTGTTTTTTACACATATTGTTTGGTCGGAAATTTTTTTTTCCTATTATTCAGGAATAAACAGTCTTTCACATATTTTGTTTGTGTATCCTTATTTTTTGGTTAAAAAAAAAGTCATGGTCTATCATTTGTCAATGTCTGTCTTGGTCATATGTGTCCAAACAGTCTCTTTAATGACTTTTTTTGTCCAAAAGATGTGAAATATTATGTGGTCAACCGTAAGCTTCGTGGTCAAATGGGTCAAACAGAAGCAGTTTTTATGCTTTTCTGGGTTTTATATGAAGCTGGTCGGATTTTTCAGTCGGAAAACTCGTCGGAAAAAATGGTCAAATGGTCAAAACCCTAAACTTACGCATAAGGAGGATCTACAGAGGTGTTACGCGTAGCTGTGAAGTTACGCGTAAGAAATGGTTTACGCGTATGTTTACGCCTAAGACCAGGTTACGCGTAAGGTTCTTTACGCATAAGCCTGGGCTTACGCATAACCATGACCAGGTCTACGCTTAAGAAGCTACGCTTAAATGTTACGCTTAAGGTTTTATTAACAAGATATTATGCGTAGAACTGAACCAAGGATGTTACGCGTAGACTCGACCACAACGACCATAATACCATTTATCAAGACTCGACTTCAGGCTCCAAAACCCTCATTTGTCCATGAAAAAATTATAGCAATCGAGTTGTAAAAGAAAAATACAATCAGATCCAATACATCATAACAACATCACCAACAAATCCCAAACTACCTCATACTCCATCTCATTCAAGACTCAAAAAGAAAAATTAATTGATCTCAGATTCAGTTTCAATATTTCTTGCAACCTTTCTCAAGATTGTTTTAATTGAACTATCATCCTCATAGATCTATGATAATTTTCGAAATTAAAAGAAAGACCAAAAACCATTAGGTTTCAATCCTATCTATGTTTCGATTGTTTTCAAAAATAAAAAACGAAACTATCAACATAAACCCTACCCGAGACCCAATCAGGATCTTGAAGCCACAAACGACACGATCTTGATTCGGACTATATTGGAAATATCAAGCGAGGGTATTTGTTTGATTGAAGATATGAGGAGAGATGAGATTTGACTGATCTTTGTTGGGAGTTAGATGAAGGAAGGTATTTTATTTCTTTCTCAGATCTTGAGAGAAATAAAAATATGTTGTAGGCGTTTTGTTGTCTCACGAGTGATTTTAGGTTTAGGTCAAATTGTGGGTGAAATTGTTTTACAACCGGTTATATGGAGTGTACTGGATTTGGATCGGGTTATCTTTCTTTTGGGCCCGGGTATTCCCTAACCGGTAATATCATTTTAACAATGATCAGGTTTGCCTCTTGTGTTGGACGCGGGAATATCTCATTGGATTTGGGCTCGTTTGACTATATCATACAATGGGCTTTGATATTAAACTCCATGTCTTTTGGATTCGGGCTGTCTAAACACTACATATTGGCCTTGGACTGAAGTAACCAAACACGACTGGTAGTGTGAGACACTAAGATGAATTAATTATTCAATGTGTTATTAATATATTGAATTAATTATGGTACATCGTCGGTTAAGAGTGGTATTTTTGGTATGGAATATTTTTCACGGGAGGATACTACGTTCACGGCTAAAGTTTTCGATGAATTTTAATGTGACCACGGAGATGACTCTTTATTATTTATTTGGGTGTGAAGTGACGTTTGACGGGCGAGTTTACTTATTTCATCTTCTTTCTTTCTTCCCTTCTGCGAAGATGACTTGTCTGGGCAAATATATTGAGTGTGATAAAGACTTGCTATCTAGTCACTTTTGTGATTCTTTCTCTCTTAACCCACAAAGTAGCTATCACTTCGGTGTCTCACGTAGTTGAGGATACGTCAAGAGGTTTTGTACAATGGGTACACCGTTCTTTTTTACAAGGATAGTACAAGCTTAAGTAACCAGTCTGGGAGATTTTACTTCTTTCTCAAGTTCGTCATATTGGGTTATCTTCACATGTGGTTACTATAGACAGCCGTTGAATTTTGATACAGGGGGTTGAGATGAGTTAGACAATTTCAAATGGTATTGTTCATCGAGATCTTCTCACGGGCTGATATGATTTATGATAGAATGCTTCCAGTTAATGCTTCATGTACACAATTGTATGCTGATTCCGATAAATCGTAACCATCAGGGGAGAGAAATGTGCACATTATGGGCTGATTTGATATATGAAAGATAACTGGAATGCATTTGGTGAGATGAAGATGTTGATATCTTATTCCCCCGAATGGACAATCTTGAAGAAGGTCGAGTCGACTGTCTTTTCTACATTTTCCGCTGCGTGTTAGAAGACTAAAGACGGTTCTAATTTAATTATCAATAGACTTCTTCGAATTCGGAAATTCATCGAAAGGTTGTCAGTTTGGGGAGAGAACTAATTAGGGGAGAGCAAAAGGTCGATTTAATCCCTAATTAGATTTGCTCGCATTGTTCTTCGCAAGTAAAGATATGGCGTGAGAAGATTCATGAAGTTTGATGACTGTGAAGACACTCTTGGAGCTGCTGCGCTTATCTGTTGTATTTAATTTTGCTTGTAGGGAACATTGTAAGCAACTCCCGTATGACATCACTTGGGGAGAGATTGTTAGCCTCGCTATAGTGAAGTCATTACGGAATTGCATTAGTTTCTTCTTTTACTCATTCACAAGGACTAGTTTAGTCAATAGTGCTAAGTTAGACTTGTCTAAGTATAAATACCCCTCCTAGTCCCAACTAGGAGGGTAGGAAGTTCATATTTTGTAAAGAAGTGTGTGTGGTTTTTTCTCCTTCTCTCTAGAAACACACACATCTTCCCTTTTGTTCAATCTAAACAATACCATGTCTTTCTTATTCTTTGAGCTTCCCCGACCCCCCGAACCACATGAATCACTAGTATTTTCGGTCCTACAACAAGGGATGGTGCATGTTGTTCTACCAATACGCATCTTCATACAGTGGAGGCAACAAATGACGAGAGTGCATTTGAGGATGCATAGAATGTCATAGAAGAAGATATTGATGGTGATCAACAGTTTTGGAAAAAGAAAAGTGTGTTTTTTGAATTGCCATATTGGGAGTATAATTTACTTAGACATAACTTAGATGTGATGCATATCGAGAAGAATGTTTGTGATAATGTGCTTGGGACTTTATTAAATTTGGATGGGAAGACTAAAGATAATGAAAACAGTCGCAAGGATCTCATGGAAATGGGAATCAGGCATGAGCTTCACCTTGAAAATGGTCCTAACAAAAAGGCGTACCTACCCCCGGCTTGCTACACTATGACTAGTGTAGAGAAGTCCAACTTTTTGCAGATTTTAAAAAATCTTAAAGTTCCCGACGGATATGCTTCAAATATTTCAAGGGGTGTCAACTTAAAGGATCGTAAGATTATAAACCTTAAGAGTCATGATGGTCACATTTTAATGCAAGACATTTTGCCGATTGCATTGAGGGCTTCCATGTTTTCAAGATCACAGTCTCGAGTTGTGAAAGTGGTTTCTGATTTATGCTCATTTTTCAAAGGGTTGTGTAATAAAGTTCTTGATATGCGCGAACTAGACAAAATGGAGTATGAAGTTGTACAAACATTGTGCGAGTTGGAGCAGTTATTTCCTCCTAGCTTTTTACGTCATGGTCCATCTAACTGTCCACTTGATATCAGAAGCCAAACTTGGCGGACCCGTTCATTATAGATGGATGTATCCGGTCGAACGGTAATAACTTTCTTCTTAAAAACTTATCTGCATAAATATTTTACTTGCACATATAAATAAAATTTCTATTTATTAACTTTAAGGTACCTGATGCAACTAAAGTCATATGTTCGCAATAAGGCTCAACCCGAGGGATCAATTGCAGAAGCGTATATTAAAGACGAGTGCCTTACTTTTTGTTCAAGATATTTTGAAGGTGTTGAGACTCCCTTTAATCGCCCTACTAGGAATGATGAAACTATTGTTGGAAAGGAGATGTACATGCTTAATTCGAGTGGTCGCAAGTTAGGAAAACTTGAGATCATTGAGCTTGACTCAAAGTCATTAAATCAAGCACATCGCTACGTGTTACTAAACCATAGAAAGATTCAACCTTTTCGCGAGTAAGTATAGTTTTTTTTAAATATAGCTATTCTTATAATTAATTAAAGCTTTTCAAAATATAAGATTATGATCTTTATCTTGTAGTCATTTTTTGGGTGAACAACAAGCTCTTAAGGGTCGACCTTTGGACTTGAAGACAATAGAAAAATTGTTAGTTGAGGAATTTCCACAGTGGCTTCATAACCAGGTTACAATTTGTGTAGTTCTTGTATTATAAGCATCTCCAATATCCATAATCCATAAACTAAAAATGGTATCAAACAATGGTAGGTTTCCTTCTTAGAAAAGAACAAATGTGATGAAGAAGTGCTATCCCTCGCTATTGGTCCAAGAGTTATTGCTAAAAACTTTAACGGATTCATCACTAATGGCCTAGAACTGATGCATCCTATCCGGTAAGTCAGTTACCGGTTCATATATTTGCATGATTAAATAGAGACTAACTGCACATTTAGAATTTATGAAGGGAGTTTGAGCTAGACCAGAAAACCAGTTAAACCAGGTCTATTACCCGATAATTGTATTTATATTTGTACATAGTTGACACTAGTATTTCTCAGTTTACTTAATTTATGAGATTATGTGCTTGATTTGTTGTACTTTTACTTATCCCTGAGTTTGTTTCACACTTGATGTTTTGAAGCTTAATAATGTGTGTTCAACCTAAGAAATAGTCATTTAACATGTTTGCTTTCTGTGATATACAATCATTGTACAACCTGTCGCCTTAAACTCTGCAAATAATTAGTTGTATTGTAGTTAATTGAATCTGTGATTTCTTTCTGTGAAGTTGATTGAATCTGTTTATTGCAGAGAGGATTGAAGGCAGTTAGTGCTAGAGAAGATATTAAAGAGCTTTTCAAGACCAACTTTGTCATCCTATTTTGGTTAGTGCTAGCTCTTACTCGCTTCTTAATTGGCTTAATAATTGTTAAGATCTTCATTTTATTGACTAAATTGTTCTTTACTATCTTTTATCCTTTATCAACTGTGTACAACTAGTTTAATTAAATTCTGAAACCATGCGCTTTATATGATTGCAATAGCAAACATGGAAAACGTTTGTCGATCTGTACAACTTATAGAACATATAATAACAATTTTGGTAGTGGTAAGTGGTATGGAAAACGTTTGTCGATCTGCAGAATGAGTTTAAGATTTGTGAAGGCTTATGATTAATGTAATAGCCTAGATGCAATCTCTGTAAATATATGTCCAATTCTTGTAAGTCGTATGCATTCTGTAAATATGGATCATACAAATGCTATTGAACAAGTAGAATGTGAGTAGTATACTCTTATGTATGTGTGGGCAAGGTATCATAAGAAATAGTTTTCTTGACTGAATTATGTATTTTCTATATTAATTATTTTTCTATTTATAATGTCCAGTTTATGTTAACAATATATCTGTTTTGTTCTAAAATAGCTTAAAAGATGTCCAAATCTAAAAAAACTATGCAGCAACATTCCAAAACTTATGCACAAAATACTTCCTTACATCAATATTCAATGAAGTCAACGATGCCTTCCAATGAGCATGAAAAACAGTCCTCATTTCTTCCCATACCCAATCAACCACATCCGCAAACCCATAGAGGATCACATGAAAACTTCTATAACACGTCCATTCGAGCTCCTTTTCGTCTATGCTCATGAGAACTCTTCATTCTCATCATCTTTCCTTAACATCCCTGTCCTACCTCCTTTCCAAACTACTATTAACCAAAACTCTATGTCCTCATCATCTCTCCTCAATACCCATGTTCGTCCTCCTTTCCAAACTACTCTGTATACAAACGCTGCGTCCCGGTCATCTTCTACTCATTCACAATCCGTGCAGTCCCACCCAATTCCATATGAACCAACTTTGCACCAGACCTCGGCATCATCCTCGTCTCTTTTGGACAATGAACAAAATGACGTTAATGAAGCTGATGAAGTCGATGAAGATGATGAAGTAGATGAAGATGATGAAGTTGATGATTATCAGAGGAAGTTGTTGTACGAGGTTGAAGTAATAGGTATGTTAAAATATTTCTCTAATAGTGGATTATGAACTTATGCATAAGTAGTGACGATACATGTAAAACATTCATTGTACTACTATTACGAATGTTTGTTTATCGTTGCAAATGATTGTGGGATAATGTATGTTTGTTCAACAATTTTTAACTTTTTATTTGATGAATCTGCTGTCAATTGTATGATGTAGATGAACATGGAAAGATTTTGAGGATACAGAAAATGACATGCAAACAAGTGTATAAGCTAAATGAAGGTGAAAAGATCCTGGTTCATGTTAACGATAAGCATCAACTAATAAAAGGCGCAGGAAATCTTTGCAGAAGATTTATGACCCTCCTTGAAAAGAACCTAACTTGTGCCCTCCGGATTCCAAGGATTGGAGAGAATGCAAAACACGCTCGTGTCGCTTCTATTAGAACTTCGGTAATTTTTATAAGCACTTCCATTTTTATTGTTCATGATGATCTTACTTATTTACTCACTTTTTTGTCAGCGGAGATTTAGCTTACCGAAGGGAATCTATGGACGATGTCATTTTCACAATTATGGACGATAAGTTTAGGACCTTGAAGTATAGGCTAAAAAAGAAGTTGTTTGGATTGGCTGCTAAGAGACTAAATGAAGCTAATAACAATGTCGAAGATGGTGAACAAGAGATGAACTATTCTGGTGAAGAGCTTTTGCAAGCACTCGATTTAATAGAGGCCCTAGATTACTTTATTGATCACCAGTGGCAAATGTATAAGAGTCATCTTAGAACATCCGCAGCAAAGGTAGACGACATTTGTATCTTTTGTTTTAACAAACTAAGTTTTTACTGACATTCATTACAATAAAATAAAATGTAGAAAATGTCATTGAACGGGAAGAGAGCAAGAGAAGACCAGGTTCATATTCACACTACTGGTGCTCGTAGTTTTGCATGGGGGAGAGATGCATACGTGAGTTTTATGTTAAGAAAGTTATAACCCATTATTTATCTTATTTTGGTACAATTATTGATGTTTTTTTATTGTTTAATTTGCAGAAAGTTAAATACAAAAGAACCTAACGACGTTGTCTTCTTTGGGCGTGCTCATACAACGCGGGAGGGGTCATTTGTTACAGAAGCGTCGAGAAAGTTTATGGTACGTATTCAATCTAAACTAGCTGATCCATTTGAATACCAAACTGTTATGTTATTCAGATGGAGTTGACTTCTCTTAAACTTATGCTTCCCATACCGTTCATCTGGACTTTAGCAGCCTGGCAAAGAAAAATGTGTAATTAGCAGCCTGGCACGCGATTGTTGATTTAAGATTTTGTTAGCCAATTCAAGGGTTTTGGTACATTTTATTAATTTAAATGTTATTCAATGTTTTAGGCTCAAGCAAAAGGAGAATTATCAAGAAAGACTTCAGCTATCAGTGGTTCTGGACCTGTGGTTACTGAAGTAGAAGCAGAAATTGCAAGGGATATCATACAAAAACTTAGACCTCGTGGAGTGACTGGACATGGGGCTGGAGTGAAAAAATCACAAGTATCTAAATTTAGTATCGAGTACAGAAGAATGAGGGGTGAAGCAATATCCAGTGAAAAGCGACTTCTGTTGGATAAAGTTGATTGTCAAAGTAAGACAATTGAAGCCCAAAGCAAGCAGATAGAATCTCTAACCAAGAAAAATGAAGCTCAAAGCAAGAAACTGGAATCCCAAAGCAAGAAACTAGAATCCCAAAGCAAACAGATAGAATCTTTAACTAAGAAAAATGAAACCCAAAGCAAGCAGATAGAATCTTTACGTAAAGAAAATGAAACTCAAAGTATCAAATAGAATAGTATGGAGGAAAAGATGAATATGTTCATGGGAGAGCTTCAACTTTTTAAAACTGCATTTCCGGATATATATGGTAAATCCAACACTCTCTCTTGTGATTCACATGGAGACTATCAGTAATCAAGTCAGAGCATCGTGACATTCATTACATCATCGGTTATCGTGCCCGTGTTAAAGTAATATACCATAATGTTAAGTACAATATACCTTGGTCTCTGTTCTATTGGTTTGAAATTTAAATAGACAAATCTGACCCGTAGAAGTTACTGAGTATAATACCTTGTAATAGAAGTTATATCTTCCATGACCAAATTTGACCCGTAGACCAGGTAAACAAAAGACCTATATATACACTGAAAATACCCATGGTTGATTCTGACTGTATCTCTAGAGGGGCTTCCATTTGCTTATGGTATGGGATATATGGCATCGTTGGTTCCTTGTGGCATAGGTTAGACATTTTAAAGGGTCTTTGTTTTTTGCACTTCAATTCTGCACGTAGTAAACTAATCACTCTCTGTTCTAAAACTGGAATCTGTTATATATATCATTAGCGGTTGTGAGAGCAAGTCACATTTTTGTGGTAAGGTTTTGTATGTGAGAGCAGTTCACATAGATTACCTTTTTTTCTTGGTCCAAGGTATTGTCTTTTCCTTGATGGTTTGTCTTAGAGGTGGCAAATTGGATGAGTCGGGAAGTTTGGCTAACGGGTCAAAGCCGGTATGTTTTGTACATGAGAAACATACCAGGTTTGCTGAAACACTTGTAATAGAAGTTTACCTTTTTATAGGTAAAAACACAGGTGTTCAAGTGTTTATTTATATCTGCATATAAGCTCAATTAAGCATGCTGTCTTTTATTTTATCGTAGATGATAATGTATTCACTAAAGCCTGGCGCTTATTGTTGCGTATGTGTTTTGCAGGTTAATTGATCAACATTGATGCAGCGAGCAACAAGAGTTCGATTGTTTCCCATTGATGTTTGTTAATGCAAGACAATGCTTTAATGACTTTTTAGTTATTTGTAGGACGTGTTAAATGGTCGGATGTACTTTTTTTTTAATCAAATTTGTAGGTATATGAAATGTATTGACTCTCTCTTATCATGATGAAATTGAATCTCTTTTATTGCAATGAATTAGTTGATTTAAGCATTCTTTGCAATTTACTAGTTTCCAGCAAACTACAGGTATGAGAATGTAAAACTTGAAAAGATGGAGGGCAATATATGTAAAATTTTAAAATAACCAACCGTTATTTTTGCACGCAAGTTCTTTTTGTTTGTCAACACCAAAAGGTGTGGAGATTTTTTAGTTGCCCACATTTGAAAGTGTGGAGTTTCTATTATTCTCCACATTTGAAGGTGTAGAGTTTTATGATTGTCCACACTTAACTTTGTGAACTTCTTCCACCTTGTCCACATTTGAATGTGTGGACTTTTATGTTTTGTCCATGCTTTTTTATGTGAAGAGTGAAGTAAAGTGTCCACAATTCTAAATGTGACAATATTTGTGACGCACAAAATCTCCATGCAAGATCCAAATGTGGACTTTACAATTGTACACATTTTTAAATGTGTAGATATCATCAATAAAACGTGTAAAAGCATATTCTGTTTTGTAGTGACATTTTGATAATAAATACACATTTTTTTAAAAAGGCAGAACAACATAACACTAACAAATATACAATACGATCACGGTTTATGTCTTTATGGTATCACATGTATATAAAAAGCTTCACAACCAAATAGTCGTGGATTCAAATCTTACCTGGGACGTTTTAAGATATACTAATCTATACTACTTTATAATGCATTTAGGCCTTCTAAAATTAGAAGGCTTTAAAATTCAGACTTTTTTACTTGCTTATTATGGAAAAAGTTTTTCTAACAAAAAATTAAGATAAATAGCTCCAATCATAAGATGACATGTGTCACTTCTTAACAAACTCCAAGCCTAACTTCTAACAAACTCCAAACTTAACTCCTAACCACTAAAAATTAAGATAAAGAGCTCCAATTATAAAATGACATATGTCATTTCTCAACTAAAAATTCATCTTTATTTTTAAATTAAAATATCTTTTTATCTATTTATTTTTTTTATAATCTAATTTCACCATATTTTCTAAAATTTTATGCTATTTAATTCAACATACATTTTGATATATTTTTATGAGTTTTTAGTTTTTATATTTTTAATGGGTTTATTTTATTTTAATTCAAATTTTTACAACTTTAACCTTTATTTCATTTATTTCAATCAATATAATCTTGATTCGTCAAAATCATATACTTTTGGGGTAGTGTTTGACGCGTAAGAGATTGCAAGGGCATTTCTATATGCGAGAATAATGATGTCGCGGGAAAGCTACGGGAAAGTTACGGGTAACCCAAACAAACACTTACAACTAACACATATACATTCGAAGTGTTGTGAAACGAATTCACTAAACGGGTAAGCAAACACATATAACTATACTTATCGCCGCCGCTGTGCGCGGATACCCGGCTAGTTGTATATATATTGTGATATAGTTTTCGTTTAAAAGGAAATTAAAATACAATATATTTTGAAGAAGATTAAACAAGATCAAGAAGGTGTTAGCGGATGCTTAAAGTGGGCACATCTTCTCAAAAGCTTCATAATATCCCCATTCGATTCATCTGGAAGTGGTCTAATCGCAAAATAAGTTTGCAAAAAACTAGTGATCAAAATAGCCGTGGCAACTAACAATGCCACGGTCTTCCATGGACTACTAAAGTACACCGTAATCAGTTCCGCGGCCCATGTCTTATATCGGCTATTACAATGCTTCTCGATTCCTCGTCTTAGTTGATTAAACATGTAAAGATTAACTGCGGGTGCTTCAATCTCATCGTACATTTTCACCACTTCTTCATCTCGACCGAGGCTATGTAGCAATATCTTGCTGTTTCTTAACTCCTTCACATCGTCACGTTGAACGACTAAGGATTTCATAACTCGAATGTAAGTTGAGACACGAAAGTCATTAGGGTTATGTGGACACATCTCGTATGCGATCATGTTTAAGTAAATAGCTTTTGTATTTGATGATACTGCTCTTCGTACAAGCTCGAGTTCCCCGTAACAGCAACGTGAGTGGAACTTTATGTCCTCGTTTGATGACTCGTCGTAAGAACATTTTAAGAAAATCCCTTTTGCTTTAAGTTCCATAACGGAAGCAAAGGAACGATTTCGCTTTATGTAGTTGTAATCTTCATGACTTGTATCCAATTTTTTATCCCACCCTCTCCACGTGCTATGATTAGTCGAACCAAGACCTAGAGAAGCTGAGAGCGAGATGAAATATGATCTATAAAGCTCGAGTAGATGAAGGGGTTGTTTATTTTCGAGCACCTTTTCGTTCTGATTTATAATCACCTCACCGTAGTTCAAGTAACTGAAGAACCCGTTTAGCATCTCTTCACCTCTATCTGTGAATCTCAATTCCAGCAAAACTTCAAGTACTACAAACGGGATTTGGTTCTCGAGCAAGAATATGTCACGAGCTACGTTTGCAAAGCCTAATGCGCCCAAATACTCATTATTCAACATCATCTTATTGTTTCTACACGAGATGCACTCCATAAAGAACAAAATAAAGCAACCATCGCGTAACATCATCCGGTTGAACTCCTCATCATTGAAATCATCAGTAGAACCATCAATATAACAATTCCTAGCATCATGTACGACTTCAAACACCTTGTTGTATAAGAAACTCATTGTTTTTCCGCTGCTCAAGCGATACTCTTCGAGGGTTATGAGCTTGTAGTTCTCGGCTTGAGCTAGTTCGGTTCTTTTTGATTCATGGTGGTACGGGCCTAGTGACACCACTGCAGGCTCATAGTATTCATGGTTTCTAAGACCTTTTTCGCCTTTTAAGAGCAACGATGGTACTTTTTGGATATACCGTTTGCGTTTGTTGGTCTCTTTGCCTTGGAGGCAGCCTTCCCACTCCTTGATCACAACATTATTGTTGTTTTCGTGTTCATTACTAGGAATTTCGATCCTTACATCCTCACTTTCAGACATTTCCATCTCCATGGAGTTTGAGTGCGGCTTTCTGCTGTCACAACATAACATTTGAAAAATGAGTTCTGGATTGATTATAGTTTTAAGTATCTACAATCACTGATATTATATATAAAGTAGACTAAGTTCATGTTATTGCAATGGTAATTAAACAGATCATTTACATAAAAGAAAAAAAGAAACACGCGTAGTTCACGCTATGTATGTGTTGGGACTTGAACCGCTATGCTCCCGAATTTTAAAATGGAAATAATAATAATAATAATAATAATAATAATAATAAATAATGAAGTGGGAGCCTAACTAGTGTCTCGACTTTCCACCAACTTCTTCTAATATCCTTTTGGTTTTCTAATGAAGCGATGGTTATAATAAAAAAATAATAATAATAAAATAAATAAATAAATAAATAAAAAGAAAAATATGCAGAAAATAAAATGATACGAGTGAATAGTTTTGTATATCTAGCAAATCTATACTACATTATAAAGTATTTGAGACATTTTTAAAAAGAAAGGCTTAAAAAATTAAGATTCAACACTTGCTAATAATGACAAATTTTAATAAGTACATCTATAATATCATTTGTTACAACACTTTAAAGCACTTTTTTTAACATATATTTTTTTTAAAATAATAAAATACATAGTAATTTAATAAAAGAAAAAAAACGTCCATAACAATAAATACCTAATAAATGTTATTTTTAAAACACCCCTAATATGAAAAATACTTGTTATTATACATATTGTACAAACTAATAAAACACACAAATCTTCATGCAATTTATATGTAAACAAGTTCATGGTACTTATGGTTTAAAAAAATGGATCGGGCCAACGGGTTCAACCGGGAACCGGAGTCACCACCGGTTCGGCTAGCCCATAAAAGTCGTCCGAAAACGATATTGTTAAATCAATAGAGTTTAAAAATGCATACTAAAATACAATGTTCAAAAAATATTATTAAATCGCAAGAGTGCCTCGAGAATCAACATATGCGCCTTTTGGAAATTTTTTAATAAAACTTACCGTAAAAACTAAAAACTTTGTATTATAAAAATCGGACGATTTTTTCAAAACAAATGATGCAAAGTGCTAAGTGCTAATTTTATATATTAGAATATTAATAATTATAGTCTTTAAAGTAACCCACATGATTTATTGAATATATTTATTTTTACTTTATCTTTATAAGTAATCTTTTACTTGTATCATCCATATATGTAGGACAAATTTAATAAACATTATTTTGGAGAACTAAATTTTCTTTGTATAATGTAAGTGAATTTTAAAAGTCGCTATAGTGTTATTATTTTATGATTACGGGCTATTGTCAACTACTTTTATCTCATACTTTTACAATATACCTACTACCAACTCATTATTGTCACCACATCACTTGGATAATTCTATAATTTTTATATGAAAATTTTTGTTATTGCATAACAATATTCAAAACTAAAATTATCGTCGTCCTTATATCTATTGTATTGTAAAATATAGATCTAAAAAAAATTTCGTTGAATATTTTAATTGTATGACGTCCACCGCTGCAACGCGCGGATACCCTGCTAGTAATGTATAAAAGAGATAGACTTATGATTTTACAATTATACTCTTTATCTTCATCTTACATTATTATAGAGTTTCGAACCTTCTTTTTATAGTAGTATTATAAAAGTTAAGTTACGTACTAACTATTTATAGCATGATTATAATATTTTTAAAAAGCTCACAAATTTGTAACATCTATCTTAATGGAGTATTCAATTTTATAACTATCAAATTAATCATGAGTTAAATTTCATAATCAAGTTTATTGAATTTACTCATAAACTCACTATCTTATAATCTATAAATTTGTAAATTTTTACACTCTTACGTATAAACTTGGTTATTGAATACTAATAATCAGGGTCATAAAACTTTTAAGATATTTAAATTTGTACAAACGTAATCTTACGTTAACTTAATTGTGATGCTCCATATAATACTTTAATATAATTACATATATCAAAAGTAATGATAAAATGAAAAAGCCGTCACTTTTCTCAAAATATGTGAAAATCATATTTTCCGTCCCTCTTACATATCCAATTTTTAAGTCTTTTACACCACTATCGAAAATAGTTGACAATCAATGAAAATTGTCATCCATCAGCACCATGTATCAAGAAGATTAAAAACCGTTTTAAATTATTTGGTTCACGCCGCTTTGCGCGGGTATATACTATGTTATATTCTCTTAAGTCTAAAAACGATCAGGGAGCACATGCATTTAACTACTAATGTTTGTACGTGTGTTGTTGACCAAAACTGACTAGTGGACGACTAATATCAATATCACATAAAAATATCTAATAAACAAATTAGGTACATGCTTTATGACGAATTTTAATTGTTACAAATCACCTCGATCTCCTTTCCTAAGTTCTTAACATTTTTTAACTTCATTTAGTTAGCATAGCTGCACAAATTGCTTAGATTGCAGTGGTAACAAGTCAATAAAATTTGGTGTCTTAAATAAGTCAAAGCAGCTTTAACTAGCTACACCATATAATACAATCGTGAATTCTACAATCACGATGAAGACGTCCATGATCATGTCTACACTTTAGCAATGATTTGTAACTAAAAATATGCACACATCATCTATCTAGATGATAATATTAGATGATAAATAAGCCAAAACTCGTTTGTAAATTTAAGTTTTCACTCATGCAAGCTTTATATATTGTGAAAACCCCGTAAGTTATGATGTTTATTGAGTCACAATACATAGATGTTACATGCACGAGTGAAACCCTAAACCCACAAACTGGCTTGGTCACAATCGAGTTTGAGCCATGTCTATCCTCTAATACATAAAACAAGTGCCGCGTTATGTATACGTTCTAGCCTAGCTAATGAGATCCCCAGAAGACAAAACATTATACTAACACGAATTTGTGTAATTTATAGCCAAATAATAGACATAAGTGTTGAGAGAGATTAAGAAAGAGACCTTTGTGGTGCTATTGCAGTCATGGCTAATTGCTTGCTTGAAATGGAGGAATCATGAGAAGAAAACTGTACTGAGGTAGTGAATATATACCAACCAAAAGTTAAGGATGCATTTGAGCTGGAGAATAAGTAATTTGCTTGTAACTTTGGGCAACTTAAGCATCTATCTGCGAGAAGGTAAATCTTACTCCTTTTCCTTTATATAGATTTCTTCACACACATGCAGCATGTTACATGTTGCATATATATTCGTTCTAGCAAAATTAATCCGGTCTAAGTAATAATTTATATATTAAACAAAAATTTAAATAAATGTTTTTTATTTAATTTTGATAAATACCGTTAGCAACGACATATGTCGTCGCTAAAAGTTGGTGAACCCCACCTGATCAAGCTTATGCTGAAATTTCGTGGGCCTCACAAGCCGTCGCTAAAAGCGGTGACGGTCCTCGCCAAAACATTTAGCGACGGACCTACTGTGTCGATGATGATGATGACATGTTGTCGCTAAAACGTTTAGAGATCACAATTAGTTGACTTTTGGCTACGATAAAAGTTGAAATTTTTGTAGTGATATACTGATATTGTATGTTTTGTGGATGTGCCGACACCAAAAAGTAACCAAGTAGAGATAAATATTCACAATGTATGTTGACCACTTTACTAATTCAAAAGGTAATTATTTCATACTACCTCGGTCCTTAAATTATTGTTCACAGACAAAAAACACTCATTTTAAGAAAAACATAATTATTAATTACAACTTTCTCTTTCTTACTTTTTGCACAAAAACAGTTTTACCTTTAACCAATTAATTTCTAACTTTTTTAAAGTTTGTAATAATAACATCAACTAAGGGTAATATGGTAAACTTGATATATATTTCTTATCTATTTATGGAAGTGGACAATTATTTTGGGACAACCGAAAAAGGAAAGATAGACTATAAATATGGGACGGATGTAGTATCAGTTAAAGAAAGCAGGTTAGAAGAAATTTATAAGACTTTTATATAAATTATCACAACTAGCAACATGCTTAATTAGAATTACAATGATATACTCCCGACATAAACGATAAACGACCTTCACAGTTAAACCTATAAAAATCACCCATCTAAGCAAGAAATTTCGACATAGAAAACCAATTTATAGCTATACCTCTTATGGGCAATAATATAATCTGGAAAAAAGAGCATGAAAACGGGACGAAAACCAACAACCAAAACCCTAATCACTAAGATGAAACCCATATTGAAACCTCAAACCAAATGGTTCCGACTACACAAAATCGAATGATGGAGCAGCGAGATGTAGAGATACTAGACGAGAAAAACCAAAGATTATAGGGCCATCATATACTGAAACTCAAAACGAGCATGACCATTGTCGACCTATCGCCCTAGACCGTGTTGAAACTAGAAAAGGCTACTACCTTCTCACACTTTAAGCATAAAAAAGACCCGAACTACAAAACCACCATACCAACACATCTGAAATTTTTAACAGAACCATCTGTAACCTACGGAAAAGAGCCCGCTTGACCCTACAACAGTTGCCGGTAGAACGACCATGATCCCTGAAACTCCTGCCAGAAAAAGACCCCGAACAGCTTAATACACACTAACCACGACCCAAACCAAGTTCTAAATTAAACCACAAAAAGACCATACACCCTTATGCCCAATTCAGATTTTTCCTCAATTTTGTGACGGTTATTGCTTGTTGTGGCCTGGGAGCATATTCTAAAGATGACCTATTAAACACGATCAAGAAGGTGTTGGCGGTTGCTGAAAGTGTGAGCATCGTTTTAAAAGCTTCATAATCTCCCCATGCGAGTCATTATCCGAAAGTGGCCTAATCGAAAAATATGTTTGCAAAAAACTAGTGAACAAAATAGCCGTAGCAACCAACAAAGCCAGGGTCTTCCATGGACTACTGAAGTAAACTATAATCAGCTCTGCAGCCCACGTCTTATACCGAGTAGTACAATGCTTCTCGATCCCTCTTCGTAGCTGATTAAACATGTAAATATTAACCGCGGGTGCTTCTATCTCACCGTACATTCTCACCACTTCTTCATCTCGCCCAAGACTATGAAGTAATATGTTGCTGTTTCTTAGCTCCTTCACGTCGTCACGTTGGATAACTAGTGATTTCATTACACGAATATAAGTCGAGACACGAAGGTCATTAGGGTTATGTGGACACATCTCGTACGCGATCATGTTTAAGTAAATAGCTTTTGTATTTGATGACACTGCTCTACGTACAAGTTCGAGTTCCCCGTAACAAAAATGTGAGTGGAACTTTATGTCTTCATGTGAGGACTCGTCGTAGGTACATTTTAGGAAAACCCCTTTTGCTTTGAGCTCCATTACTGAAGCAAAAGATCGGTTTCGTTTTACATAGTTATAATCTTCACTTGTATCGATTTCTTTAGCCCATCTTCGCCACTTGCCATGATGAGTCGAACCAAGACCTAGTGAGGCTGAGAGCGAGATGAAATACGATCTGTAAAGCTCGAGTAAATGAAGGGGCTGTTTCATTTCGAGCACCTTTTCATTCTTTATTATCACCTCGCCGTAGTTTAAGTAATTAAAGAACCCGTTTAGTATTTCTTCGCCTTTATCATGGAATCTTAAATCCATTAGAACTTCGAGTACTACAAACGGGATTTGGTTCTCGAGCAAAAATATGTCGCGAGCAACGTTTGCGAAGCCTAATGCACCCAAATACTCACAATTTAACAACACCTTATTGTTGGCACGCGATATGCACTCGATAAAGAACAAAATAAAGCAACCATCGCGTAACATCATTCTATTAAACTCCTCATCACTGTAATCATCTGTAGAACCATCAATATAATAGTTTCTGGCATCGTGTACGACCTCAAACACTTTGTTGAATAAAAAATCTATGGTTTTACCGCAGCTCAAGCGATACTCTTCGAGGGTTATGAGCTTGTATTTCTCGGCATGTGCTAGGCCGGTTTTGTTATGGTGGTACGGGCCTAGTGAAACCACTGCAGGCTCATAGTATTCATAGTGTCTACGACCTTTTTCGCCTTTTAAGAGCAAGGGTGGTACTTTTTGGATATACCGTTTTCGTTTGTTGGTCTCGTGGCCTCTGAGACATCCTTCCCACTCCTTGACAATGGCATTGTTATTTTCAGGATGATTGTTGGGGATCTCCACCCTTACATCCTCACTTTCGGGCATTTCCATTTCCGAGGGGTTTAAGTACGTCGTTCTGTTGTCAAATTAATAATCTGAATAAACAATTGCGGATGAATTGGTTATAGTTTAAGAAGCTAAAAGCCTACAGCGATTGATATTAATTAACAAGTAAACCAATTTAAGCTATATATGTAAATGAGAAAATAAAAAGAGACTGTATCTACGAAACTAAAAACACGAGCTTAAGAATTTGTGTATTTGACACCTTGTACACATAGGGGTCTCGGAGGGTGTGCAATAGGTGTCGTCGCACAGAGCCTTCACTTAAACGAGGCCACATTTTTATTAGTTTGCTAAATACGTATAATATTAAACATATATGAATCATCTAATTCAAGTTTATTTGCAATTTTTGTTTAGTTTACAAGTGTGATAAGGCTTCTTTGTTGTTATTGCCTAGGGCCACCGAAAAACACGATACGGCCTTATTTGTACATGTTTAGACTTAAACCGACAACTACTTAGTAGAGTGGAATTTCCATAAACATTGGATTCCGATAGGCAAAGACCACCAAAGGCATACTAAATTTGCACGCTTATTGATTTTTATATGTGTTTATGATCAATCTAAATCATAAGTATACATCTATAAATACTCATTTGTTGGAAGTAGGCTAAGGGTGCGTTTGGTTCACCGTAATCCGGTGTAATTGAATGTAATTGCTATTGGATTACATTTCGTAGGCTGTTTGGTTCGCAAAATGCAAGGAATTGTAATTCAGATAACATTACGTAGCCTGTTTGGTTTGTGTTGTAATTGTAATTCAGCCATTACAATTACATCAAAGGAAGAAATTCAGATTATATAGGATGTTGGATAGAAAGTTTTGAATTACGTCGTAATTCAGAATTTTATTATTATTATTATTATTATTATTATTATTATTATTATATAAATATTAAAATAATATTTATATAATAATAATAATAATAATAATAATAACAATAAATATTTATTATAATAATATTTTTATTATAATAATAATATTAATAAATAAATAAAATAATAAAGTATTATAATATTAATATTTATTAATATAATAATAATAAATTATTATTATAATAATATTTATATAATAATAATAAAAAAATAAAAAAATATAATGATTATAATATAATAATAATAATAAATATTAAATAATAATAATAATAATAACAATAATAAATATTTATTATAATAATATTTATATAATAATAGTAATAAAAAAATATAAAAATAATATTTATTTATAATATAATAAATATTTATTAGAATAATATTTATATAATAATAATAATAATAATAACAATAATAATAATATTTATTATTATTATTATTTATTTATTTATTATTATTATTTTTACTATAATTATTAGTATTATTATTATTAATTATTATTTTATTATTACTTTTATTATTATTATTATTATTATTATTATTATTATTATTACTGTATCAATATTATTATTATTATTTATTATTATTATTTACTATTTTTATTATTATTATTATTAAATAATATTATTATTTATTATTATTATTATTATTATTATTATTATTTATTATTATTATTATTATTATTATTATTATTTTCTGAATTACATTACGTTGCAAGTCAACCAAATGTAAAGACAGATTTCATCAATTACAATTCCAACAAATTACAATTCCAACACAATCCAATTCTTTGAATTACAATTCATTCAAATTACAATTCCTTCAAAAACTTTATGCGAACCAAACGCACCCTAAGATTATGAGATACGATCAGTAGTGTTGTTTAAGAATCACCTCTCATGATTGTTGTACAAGTTCCTTGCATTGCGCAGCTAACAATTCATTTGCATTGAAGTAAATGTACTTAAGATGCAATATAATATTGTGTAATATTTGTCACAATACTATTGTCACAACTAACAACATGTGTTGCAATAACTAACTTAAATTTCTCTATATTTACACGTTATATAATATTGTGATGAATATTACACAACACTTACAGATTAGCAAGTATCTTTCATCACAACCTCGTAATATTACTGATTACCTTTTTTGTATCGTCATTGCATAGTGATGCATAGCTAATATGAAATAGTGTGCGATAAAGTTATTCTCTAAAATCCTCGTAGTGCGTAAAGTCATTATCACAAAACCCATGTAATCAAAAAAAATTATTTGCCAAAAATTTTGATTACAGTGTATTTGTTGCCACAACACTCGAGTACCCGGTTAGTTTGTAGTTAAAATCAAAGCAAGCCTATGCTACTATATGTTTCTAGTTTTGGCAGTAGAAGTCATACTTACAAACCTCTTAGATAATGAAAGGGAGTAATTAAGGGACGATGTAAAAGATCATGCATGTGCGCATAAGGAGTTACACTGGAATTGGGAGGTTCATACATGAACTTGAGAAGCTCAGAGAGCCAGGCGAGAGGGTTACAAAACCCTTATGGGGCAACTTTGATGCATACAACGGTGCCATAATTCATTGCCTCCAATGATTTAGGCGCGCGTTATATAGTTATAAGCTCGGTGCCATTGCGGTGACTGGTGTTATTTGCTTAATTTTTTTTCTTTCATTTATTTTAATGTAAATGTAAATTGAATATATATATATATATATATGAAAAAGTTAATGTGAGAACTTTTTTAAAGTTGTTTAAATGAGAACTTGTTTAAACAACAACTAAAAATATTTATAAATAATTATTTTAGCAATAATACATCAAAAAATAAAATAAAATACAAATTAGTATTTTAGCAACTAATAATCAAGTGATACATGAGTTTGGATTACTGATACACAATAATAAATTTTATAACAATACATCAAAATATCAAAAAGCTTATATTGTATACATAAACCGATACACCTAATACATATCAACCACTAAATAAACTAATACATATACCAAAACCTGATACATATTATACGTCAAATCAAAGTGTGTCACCTAGATTTCGTCAGTTTTAAAAAGAACACTATCGGAACTTTAACAATTTTAGTTGTAATAAATAAATTTTTCATTTTTGTTTTAAAGAGAGTGTTACTTGTTAAATTTTAGTTTATTCTCATTCTTACAACTTTAAGTTTGATCTTATTTGATCTGGATCACACACACACACACACACACACACACACACACACACACACACATATATATATATATATATATATATATTTATATATATATATATGACATCGTCGACTTTTTGGGTTTTTTGTTATATAAATGTTACCTAAGGAGGGTGTGTTTTTTAAGTATTATAATAAGGGATTTGTTTTACAATGTTAAATGAACAATAGTTAACATGAGTTGAGATCAATATAGATCTCATATTTACCATATATCCAATAAATCAATCTCAGCCATCAATTTTTGATCAAAGTTAATAAAAAACCATTTTTCAGATTTTTTTTAAAAACAACATATCTTGTAAACGGTAAATCTTCAAACTATAAAAAATACACCATTGCGACGAGAATTATATTATCTTTCTATAGATATGCACTTTTCTATATTTTCGACAAACATTTTTTTTTTCAAAAATTTCGCCCAGAAAAATCATATATGATTTGTAAAATCATATATGATTAAAATCGAATCATATATAATTTTCACAAATCATATATGATTTTTATAAATCATATATGACTTTAAAAAATCATATATGATTTGTAAAAATTGAATCATATATGATTTTTCTGGGCCGAAATTTTGAAAAAAAAATAGTTAAAAATATATAGTAGTGCATATCTATAGAAAAATAATTTAATTCTTGTCGCGATGGTATGATTTTTATCGCGTAATAATTAATGGTTTGCGAGATATTTAATTTAAAAAAAAAAGGTGAAAGTTTATCTTTTTTTTAAATGAATGGCTATTATTGGTTCATTTGATCTATGGTAAATTTGAGATATATATTGAATTTTTGCATAGTTAACATAAATATAAAAAGAAATTTTGGACTTTATTAAGTTAAGAATTACATATATTAAAGATAATTTGTATGTTTATTTATTATGTATTAAATACATAACTATTTTAAATATGTAAAAAATATATTATTTGATATCACTTAACAATGTCCGGTAAGCATTTTGTAGCAAATCCTTTATATTAATGTTATAAAAGAAAAACTAAAATGACTGGATAAATAACACTATAACTACAAGTGCACATAGCTCTGATATAAAAAGCAATTAATATAATATTGTTGTAATTATACATGCTCTATGAAACAAGAGTGATCTTCAACAAACATGAATGCATTTAAGTTTTAACAAATCATAAAAATTTAGTTTCTAGAGATAGATGGAGTACCTTTTTTGTGCTATTGATGTCATGACAGCTAATTACTTGCCTGAAGTGGAGACATGGAATAGAATATAGCAGCCAAAAGTAAAGGCCGCATTTAGTTTCAGAGATCAATCACTAATTTGTCTAAACTTTGGGCAAGTTGGCATCTATCTTCTAGCATCAGCCTTTATATAGATATAGATGATGGGTCATGCCGATGAGGCACCCATGTAGGAGGTGTTTGGGGTGTTGTACTTTCTCAATCATTGAGTGAGGTGATGGGGGAATGTTTTTTCTCGATTTTCGTGCTAAAATCTTAAAAGAGTTGTTTTTTTGTTTGCTTTGTTAGCTGTGGTGGCAATTGTTTTTTTACAAGTTTGTTTATTTTTATTTTTATTTTTTTATTTATTTTTTTTAACTTTGTGTTATAATGTTTATGTTTTTGTAACTTTTATAACTTTTAGTTTTATAAAATGGTTTTTTACAAGTTATTTTTTAAGTTTTACAACTTTTTTTATAAGTTTTTTTTACAGTTTTATAACTTAAAAAAAAAACGTAGTCGGAAAATTTTTGAGGCTCAGATTCGAAGGTTGCAAAGTGAGATTTTATCTCACTTTACCGTCCATTCGGTTTCGGTTATCATCATCGCCTCGGAAAATTTTAAGGCTCAAAAATCATCATCGCCTCGGAAAATTTTAAAGCTCAAATTCGAAGGATGCAAAGTGAGATAAAAATCTCACTTTACCGTCCATTCGGTTTCGGTTATCATCATCGCCTCACAAGTTCAAAACTGCACAAGTCACAAGATTATCAAACTGCACAAGTCACAAGTTCACAGATTATCAAAATGTGCTTAAGCCTCACAGGTTCAAAACTGCACAAGTCTCAAAAGCTCAAAACTGCACAAGTCACAACAGGATTCTCAAACTGCACAAGCCTCACAAGTTCAAAACTGCACAAGTCTCACAAGTTCAAAACTGCACAAGTCACAAGATTCTCAAACTGCACAAGCAACAACACCAACACGTTTTCAATGTGCAAGTGGTAAGTAGGATTCCAAAACTGCAAAAGTTCACAAGAAAGTAACTAAGATTCTCAAACTGCAGGCAGTTCAGGCTTATAATGCCACAAGAAAGCAACAACACCAACCAGCAACAAGCAACAACACAAATTAGCAAGAAAGTAACAACACCAACTAGCAAATTCCACCAACCAGCAACAACCAACAACCAACAGCACCAACAAGAAAGAAGACAACACAAGTGTCACAGTCCACCACAACAAGCAACAGCACCACATGCAACAACACCAACAAGCAACAACAACAACAACAAGCAACAACAAGAAAGAAGACAACACAAGTGTCACAGTCCACCACAACAAGCAACAGCACCACATGCAACAACACCAACAAGCAACAACAACAACAACAACAAGCAACAACACAACAAACAACCATGTCTCGTTCACCATTTGACACACAAGAGGTAAGGCTGAGATTATTAGCTCTTTATATCATGTTAGCTGCAAATTAGAATGTTGCAAAGTGAGATAGAAACTCACTTTACCGTCCATTCAGTTTTGCCATGCCAAAACTCTTAAGCTTTTTTTTTTTTTTTTTTTAAATCATCATTGCCTTATTTTTTTTAAATCTGCTTATTTCATTGAAAGTTGCAAAGTGATATAAAACTGCTTATTTTATAAAAAGCATCACTTTACCATCCAGTAATGAAACTGCATAAGCAAACAGAGGGGTAGTCTAATGAGGCAAACCATGGGGTGACTCATCAGAGTTTCACCTGCAAAACATCACCACAAAAAATAAGTCATTACCATAGAAACATCACCACCACAAAAAAGATACTACCACATATGAGATACCAACCCAAAACAAGTTTTTAGATCTAACAAGTTTTCACCTCAAGTTTTTAAACAGAAAAGCATCTTTTTTTTCAAGATATAAAAACTTGTTAGATCTAAAAAAAACTAAGCAACGAAAACCACAAAATCACCACATATGAGATACCAACCCAACGAGTTTTTAGATCTAACAAGTTTTTACATCAAACAAGTTTTTACCTCAACTTTTAAACAGAAAATCATCTTTTTTTCAAGATCTAAAAACTTGTTTGATCTAAAAAAACTAAGAAACGAAAACCACAACATCACCACAGATGAGATACCAATACCAACCCAAACAAGTTTTTAGATCTAACAAGTCTTAAAAATTGTAAAAGTTATTATAAAATATATAAAAGTTGTATTAATAGTTATTAAAAGTTATTATAAAATTTATAAAAGTTGTATTAAAATTTATAAAATTTGTAAAAGTTATTATAAAATTTATAAAAGTTGTATTAAAAACATAAAAAAAAACTTATAAATTATATGTTAAAAATGAAAGTTATAAAAGTTGTATTTTTTTTTAGGTGTTCCGTGATGAAGTTGTTTTAACTAATTGGGTGCAATCTACTGCTCAATCGAACGGTTTTCTTATTGTTAAAGGAAGAACTAAAACAGATAGGGGCTATAAGTACTCAATCGAGTTTAAGTGTTCTAGACATGGGACGTCTGCACGTGAAGGTTTAGAAGATGAACTTCAATGGCAGACTGGTACCGCTAAAACAAATTGCCCATTCAGATTACTGGCGAAATATATAAAAGGTTAAACTAATGGTTGGATCTTGAGGGTCAAGTGTCTGAGGCATAATCATCATTTTGTAGACTCGTTCCATGGTTTTTCACAGGCCATGCGATTAAAAGAAAATGAGTTAGTTTTTGTGGAGCAATTGACAAAACATCAAGTAGCACCACGAATTATACTTTCTTCACTAAAAGAGAGCGATCCGAATAACTTGTCTAACATTAAAACGATATATAATGCACAAAACAAGATACGCGGCGCCATTCGTGGTGATATGACTCCGATACAACTCCTTTTAGCACATTTGAGGCGTCAAGGTTATACATATTACCCTAGGGTAAATGACCATACTAATGAGCTTGAGGAAATATTTTTTGTTCACCCGACGTCATATGCCCTGTGGACAACATTCCCGGAAATCATGCTGATGGACTCAAGAGCCTCAAGATTCCCGACATAGTCATACGCCTCAAGAGCCTGAAGAGCCTCAAGATCTTTCTTGTCAAGATGACATAGAAAAATTCCAAAATGTTTTTACCAAAGCATCGTCGTTTGTCAAGAAAAATATGTTAAACATGATCAGAGGTATATACGCTCCCGAATCTGTGCCAACCTGTCAACCTGCTATTAAAGAAAGTACTCGTGGACGTCCGAGCGCAAAGGAAAAAAAGTCCAAGGCTAAAAATATCCCAGATTTGAACAAAAAACCCTCCACAGGGCACCGCAGAAGTTATACAAAACCTAAAAAAGTCCGAGACTTAAATGAAGAAACTGCGAGACATAGTTCATACGTGGGAGAGCCTTCTAATGTCCCAGAATTGAACGAAGAACCTAGCGAGGGCGATTTAAGACACGAGTTGTACATTCCAGATGACGATAGCAAATATTTTATGGCTCGAATTCCACCTCTTTTCCGACGGTGGATCCTAGGGATTGTTAACGTGGAAGGTGACGGAAATTGTGGCTGTCGAGCTCTTGGCGTATGCCTTGGTCATCTCGAACGGATATGGTCCAGACTTTGAACTCTTGTCAGGGAAGAGGTAAACAATAACCGGGAACTTTACGTTGAAATATGGGGGACTTGGTTTACACAGATTTTGAACTCGCTGAATTGGTTTGAATTAGGATATGCACCCCACGATTACTGGATGATTATGCCAGACATGGGAGCGGCTATTGCTACAGCTCTTAACCGTCCAACTGTATGCATATCCAATAGAGCATCTACTACGTGTCTTCCGCTTAGGTCAGGTCCAGAGACAGCACAACTATTGTCCCCCGTTGTGATTCTTCGTGTGGGGGAAGACCATGCTGCTCACTGCGTTCATGCGGTTCTGGATGAAAACTCACCACTCCCGTATACTCACCCACAATGGAGGGCGTTCAGACATAACGTGGCCACGGGATGGGAAACTCTGTTTGCTGAACGACAAAGCATGTTTATAAGGACGTAGTATAGACATATGTTGCAAACGATTACTGATTTATAGAAAATGATTACTGATTTGTATTGTAAACGACAAAACATGTATAGATGATTACTGATTTATATTGTAAACGACAAAACATGTATAGACGATTACGAATTACTGATTTATAGTAAACGATTACTGATTTATAGTGAACGACTCCTCATCTTTTGTGACAGATTTATGCTCCTGCTCTGGTTCTTCCTCATCTTTTGTTAGAGGAATCGAATGACATTCAGTGGAGGGACATTCAGTGTGTCAGCAACACACCCGCTCGTGTTGAGAGTCCAGATTATGTGCTTTCTTCTCCTTCTTATGTGCCTCCCTCTCCAGCTATATCTCTAGCTGCAGATGAGGAGAAATTTATACATAGTCCTCCGGTTCTTCCTCATCTTTTGTTACAGCCGTCTCGCATTGACGAGTACGAGCGAGAGATTGCCGGATTGAGGAGACGCATTTCAGAGTTAGAGTTTCATGTGGGACAGATGGCAGCATCATTGGAGCGACTACGCCTCGGGCATGATTGATCTTAGTATCTAGTTATATTGTGATTTTGTGAACCATGTATCAACTATTAATCTATAATAACATTGGTTATTTATGTATTCGAAGCTTCTAATTTTGTGAACCATGATATTACTGATTTATGTTGTAAATAATTATACAAATTCTTTTGGCCAGATGCAACAAGAAAATCCTTTCTTGTGTCGTTGTCGACGGGGACTTATAATTGAAAGAACATCCCAAAAGCCCAAAAGTTGTGGTCAGAAGTATTATGCATGTCCTTTATCAAAGGTAAATAATTATACGTTTGCTTATTTACGTAAATATATCAATAACTTGTTTGTTAAGAATACATTTCTTATAATTGTTTCACCATGTAACAGCCAGGGACTGAAGACTATGGGTGTCGATACTTTATGTGGAAGGATGTATTTCAACAAAAGTACTTTAGTCAAGGCTCTTCTTCAACGCAGTGCTCAAACTGCGAAACTAAAGATAACACGATCAACATGCTATTGGGTCAAAACAATTTGTTGAAGGCAAGAATAAAGACGTTGGAGGCATCACTGGAATTGGCAAGAAATCCAGTTGATCACGCATGTCATTTGAGTGGAATACTCTATGAGCTTATAGATGACATTAATAATCTTCATGTGGAGTAGATTTCGTTGTAATAGTTGTAGCATTTGTTGTTGTACTTGTTTAATGTTTTATTGTTATTGTTTAATTAAATGGAAACAAATACACAATTAAAAAAACATAACGTAAAAAACTACACAAATAAATATACTCTACATTTAAAAACACTACATAAATAAATACACTATAAATATTAAAACACTACACAATTTAAACAAATAAATACACTACGCAAATTAACTCTACACAATTTTTTTTTAAAAAAAGACAAAGGTATGGCGGGCCCCACCCTATGGGGTGCTTGGGAAGCAAATCATGGGGTACTTGCATAAACTACCCCATAGATTATATACAAACACATGTAACAACCATGATCCATGTATATATTGTGGTACGGTTTATTTAAGAACCGTACCAAATAAATATAATGTGGTACGGTTTATTTAAGAACCGTACCAAATAAATTTGTGGTTGTTTTTTGGTACGGTTGTTTAGAAAGTACTAAGTGAACTCAATACTTATTTATGAACGATGTGAAATAAAATTTAGCCGACACTACGGATCTTTTCTTTGGATATCATCGATAATGTTCTTACGGACCATGTGTGCAATTATTGTACGTGACCGTTATCAAACGATAGGTAAGTTAGTTGCTTGCTTCCTTGTAATAATTGTTGTTCCCTATTCACTATCGTAAAATAGTTAAGTATTTAAAATAAGTTAACAGTGAATCTATGACTGATAAGATGTAAGTAAAACACACTGAATAATTTTCAACATAACATTCTTTATTAGAAATGAATCAAACAAGAATACATTACCCAAGTACTTGCGGAATTGTACTTGGGATTGAAATGACAAAGGGTGTAACTCCTCACGAAGCTCAGGCTAAGTCTGAGCACAACTACAAGTACCCACTGAGCTATCTCAGGGATTAAGTTGTATTTGGAGGAGTGAAAGATGGCTTGCGTGTATGTGTGTTTTTACAATTCACAAGCTTAAATCTTTCACTCCATCTCTTATGCTATTTATACAAGTATGAGTTTTAACTCTTTCCTAAGTGACAAACTGACAATTTACAGAAGACAAAATACTAATGTATTTTGTCTCTTACTAAATACTATTTTAGGTAAGAGACAAGACTGCTTTCCAAAGTTCAGTGATGACACTGAACCTGATCGTTTGCCATTCAGGGAAAGTTGACTTTGGTTGATAAGGACTTCGTCTTATCTGATTCAAACTTATCCCGCCTTATCCCGCTCATTCTTCAGTCTTCATATCCTTCAGTCTTCTTCTTCAGTTTGTCTTCGCAGTGTAAGTAGTCTGGAGAGGAGTTTTAAGGATTCATGAGTTATTGTCATCACTCAGTGAATCCACCATCTTCTTCTTGACTCAGTCTTCACTCTTTAATTTTCGCCTTACTGAGTGGAGAGACTTCTTCTTCGCCTCATACTCGAGTATCTCGAAGATGGCTCACCAGAGACTATGCACTCAGTGACCTGTTAGTGTTTAACGGACTAAGCACTTAGGTTATTTTCTATTCAAATCCTAGATTAAGGGGTTTGGGTATTTACTGAACCCAACAGTCTCCCCCTATTTGGATATACAAATAGCCTAAGTGTTTGATCAGTATAAGTGAGCAAATGGCTTCTTCTTACACCGAATGTACTAATGAATACAATAAGGAACACTGTATTTTAACAAAACATACATCTTTTATTGATCACATTACATGGTTCCTAACACTAGTACAGAAAGATAAAGCAAAATAATGTCAGTCTAAATGAATTCCTAGTGCTTAAAGCTTGACTTTCTTAGTGATGAGTGTTTCCCTGTCAGGGTTGTCACACCCCGCCAGAGGCGGAAACGCGAGGTGCGACAAAATCAATATACATCGCAAAAGAGATATAGTACAATACCATATTTAAATTTAAGGAAATAGTAAAATGTTACAATATTGTTCAAGCCGACTTTGACAATAAAATCTTAAAACTTGGTTTCCCAAAAGACATCTTCTTATACTTAATGACCATAGACGACACGTGAAGACTCCTTTAAGCAAAAGACTTCATAAATCATGCCTATTGACGATCACCTGAAATGAATGAGAAAACGGGTCAACTATGAAAATAGTTGGTGAGCACACAGGTTTTATGTATTATAAAAAGCCATTTTTAATAAAAGTCCTTTTACATATTATAAAATCCAATTTTAAGAAAGTTTTTAAATAGTACAAAAACATTTTTGAGTATGTCTGCCTTGCAAATGTCATGTCAACTCACCATGTTACAAGTCTCGCACATACAAGACTTGTAACATATAAGTTCACGTACGTTTCCATATGACAAGTAGTAAGTCTAGTAATCAATGCACATATGGTCATAATAAGTCACAATGCAAGCGCCTAAATATATAATAGATCACGACTGCTCCGAACAAGGGAGACTTTGCGTTGCTCCTGCCGACAAAGGAGACTTGGTATTGCTCAAACAGAGACTTAGTGTTGCTCAGAGGGAGACTTAGTGTTGCTCAGAGAGACTTTAGCACGTACGAACAAAGATAACGACTATATACATTATCAACATAAGACTGCTCCGAACATGTGAGACTTTAAGACATAGCACGTACAACACAATATAGTTCTAAGCATACTAAGGGGTCAAGAACAATTCATAAGTTCATAATAAGTCTAAGGGTTCAAAATATATCAATAAGGTTCAAATCAAGTCAAAGAGAATTCAAAATATATCAAAGACTTCAAAACATGTCTTAAAGGTTCAATTTATGTCAAAAGGTTCAATCAATTATAATTTATTTCAAACAATAAAGTTTAAGTTTTAGGTTCATGCATTTCACCCCAAATAAAGTAAAGCGGTAAAAAAAGGGCTGTGAATACTCACCTTGGCAAAAAGTAGTCTAAAGCAGCAATCAATTAGGATTATTGGATGGCACTGACACGCGACAATGTTCCCTAAGTGGGTCGAGTGGGTATGAAAACCGAATACAAACACTCCAATTGAGCACGATTAAAGATGAATTGAGATAAATTGAGACTTGATTCGGGCTCTCTAAACCTCCAATTACAAAACCCCTTTGATAATTTCAAAAACCCCTTGATTGACCAAACCCTAATTTTCTTGTGTTTGAGACGGAAGTTGATGAATACCATTCTGAGGTTGAATTCTTTTATAAGAGGTGATTTAGGTTAGTGAGAGTGACTCAATTGAAAACCCAAAACATGTTTCTTTCTTCTTTGAGCATTCCTTGTCTCGAATTTGGTTTATGGACGCCACATATGTGCTCTAGTGTATAGCTTGGACGAATTTGGAGTGTTGACAAAAGTGTTTTTCCATGTTTGATTGATCAAAGAAGAGAAGATTCTTTTTTGGTGAAAGATGGTTGTGGTTTGCGATATCAGAAGAGAGAAGCAGAAAAAATATATTCTGAATATATTTGGGAGGGGTAGGCGTGGGGTTGGGGTGATATAATAGGTTTATTATAAATTTTATTATTATTATTAATGTATTGTATGTACCCCGTACTGTATAATTTGTTCCGTACAGAATAACGTTTATTTATGTAGAATATTTTTCGAGTATCCGTATTTTAAATTTTTTATATTTCTGGAGACGTTTTGACGAGCGAAATATTATTGTATTATTATTATTTTGACATTAGAAAATAAATTTCGTGCCAATTTTATTATGGTGTCGGTACTTCAGGAAACACGAGACAACTTCTCGTTTTTGAATTATAATAATTAGAATATAAATAATTTGCAATATCTAACATAAATGACTAAAAATAATAGCCGGAAATTTACGGATTGTCACAAGGGTGCTCTCTTATATTGGCGTTTAAGTCAGCGCAGAACCCGATGTTTGCAGGAGTCTGGATTTGAGAGGCCACAGGTATGTAACTCAGCATTGCAGCCGCACCTGCCTGATCAATGTCACTCTATCTTTGGAATGCTGGGTTTCCATAGACATCAATGTGGAACAGTCCTCTTTCAAGCTTTTCAATCACATGACAGTTTACAAACTTTACACCTTCAGGTGGCTCCTTGTTGCATTCGAGTCCAGGCACTTTGATCTCAGGCTGGAACTCAACCCTCTTTCTTTTGCCCTGTGATGACTGAGTTTGAGATCCTTGTGGTGCGATTAAGGCAGTCACGAATTCCTAGTTGTCTGGTGCATCCCTCAGTCTTTCATATATTTTGCTGAGCATTTTCATCAGCTCCTTAACCACCGCATTCTTCTTCTTTTCAATGATCGAACCAAGTTCATCGATTTCAGTGATCCCAAAGTCAGTGAATTTCATGGGATCATGAACCTCGAAGTGTCTTTTATCATCCCCCTTGTAGACATTCATTGCCAGTGGTTTGTACTTGGGGATGATTCGACATCGTGATTTTCTCGGGTAGCCTTCGCTTGTCATTGACCGTTGTAGTGGTCAATTCTTTCTTGCGATGGTTGCAGCTCTCTTGTTCTTTTCTTCTAATTTCTTTTTCATTTCAACCATTTTAGCAGCCTGAGCATCCTTGAACTTCTGTCCTGCCTGACCCTTTTGAAGCTTCTTTAGATCAATTCCTATGTTCTCAGCTTCCTCAGAAACGACTTGTACCAGTGCTTCTCTACTCTTTCTTTCTTCTTCAGCAAGTTTCTTTCACCTCTCTTCCTTAGCAAGGTAGGCACTTAGCTGTTGTAGTGGCAGTACTTCATGTTGCCGATCATATAGGGAATCTTCTCAGGCTCAGGTGTTTGCATTTTGCCTTTTCCTTTGTCCTAGCCTGAGGAAGATGATGCTACCAAGGGAGGTGTTGTTGTTGTGATGGGTGTAGCCACTGTCATTGTTAATGTTGTTGTAGATGTAGGTGGAACTGATGAGATGGGTGTTACTGAAACTGGTGGTGTTGGCTCCCTCTCAATGTGAGGAGTTTCATCAGCAGTATTCTCCCCCTCAACTGTTGCCGTAGCGTCAGTGAGGGCAAGAGTTGTAGGTGGCACTGAGGGAGTCTGAGCTGCTTGACCCTTAAAGGCTTGATAAATCTCAGTGACCATTGCCTTGATATCAGAAGTATCTGTTTGAATACCAATGACCTTTGCTTCTAAATTAGCCTGAGATACTTCCAAAGCAGTCATTCTGGGCCCAAGATTCCAGGCCATAGAAGACGATGTCTGAGCCAAAGTAGCCACCTGAGTATCCACAGAGCCCAATGTAGCCTGAAGAGACTGGACTGAAGATTGAAGACCCTGAACATTTGTAGATTTGAGCATTTCGATTAGTTCAGTGAGGCTGGAGGAGTGTTTCAGGTAAGCCTCAGTAGCCTCCAAAGACTTTGGAGTTAAGCGCGGGTCTTCTTTGACAGATTCCCTGATTTCATCTATCTTTGTGCCAACACCCTGAAGGTGCTTGAAAAATTTAGCCAAGTTTTCATCCAGTCTGTTAAGATTGTCATACATTAGATCCCTGTGCTCATCGGTATTGGTGTTGAAATAAAAAAACTTCAGCTTTCAGATCTGCATAGCTGGCAGCAGCTTCAGTGTGTTGATCCCATAAAGTTTCAATGACCCTGAATATAGCTTCCTTGAAGCTTTAGTGATCCACATAACCAGTTGCCTCTCTGTTAGTGGAAGAGTGTTATCAAATCTCTGAATTCTTCGTAACGGAAGATGCGGAAGAGTCGAGTCATTTTCTTCAGGCTGGAAAGGTGACTCTTTAGGCCCTTATGGATCAGGCTGAGGCTCTTGTTCAGATTGATCATCAGCGTCCACTTCTTCTCCTGCTGATAAAATTGCATCTTCACTGTCATCTTGTTCTTCTTCAGAGAATATCAGATCAGCGACCTCAGCAACAGTTAACAATGTGGGGGTGATGGGTTCCGTATCAGCGGGTGGTATATTTCCCTCTGAGTCTTTGTCCCCCGTTGACCCCTCAGACACTGGTGGGCGTTTCCTAGTGCCTTCTCTGGAGTCAAGATTGGTGGTGGGTTCCATATCGATGGGTTGTTCCTTTCCCTCTGAGTCTTTGTCCCCCTGTGACCCCTGAGACACTGGTGGGTGTTTCCCAGTGCCTTTGGCGGAGTCAGTGACAGTTATATCCCTATCAGCGGGTTGTTTAGTTCCCTCTGAGTCTTTGGGATCAATCAGTTTGCCCTCAGACAAAGGCTGTGATTTGCTAATGTCATCCTTGGGCGTTGTGGAAGGCGCTCCCCTACCAGCGGGTTGTATGTTTCCCTCTGGATCTTGAGGATTAGTAGTTGGGACCAAGGGAACTGATTGTGATTTATCAGTGTCCTTCGTTGTCACCTGGGTGGATGTTGCTTGGTCTCTAGTGGGTGGCATATTAGTCTTGGGCTTCTTTTGCCTTTTGGGCTGTGTTCCTGAAGCCTCAGGGCCCTGAGACTTGGGTTTGGTCTTAGTCCCAGTCTGAGACTTCCCCTTTCTCTTTTTAGGAGAAGGGTTAGGAGACACTGAGTCCCTCTGGTTGTTAACAGCAACCATATGGGGCGTCAATTCAATATTAGTGACAAGGGATGGGTCCTTTTGAAAGTTAGATTGACTCGGGATGCCAGGTAAAGCACAATATTTTTGTTCCTGAGGATAATTGCAACCCAGTAACACTTGTAAAGCACATGAGACAAACCTAGGGTACGAAACGTATTTCGCCCTAGTTTTGCTCAGTAGCTTGGTTACGAGATCACTGTAAATGATCTCCCCAATGTCGACATTGACTCTATTCATCAAACAGTATGCCATCATCAACTGAATAGAATTAACTTGTTAAGTGGATGAGTGGTTCCCGCCGAGGACCTGGATCACAAAAGTGAACAGGATCCTCCAAGCCACAGGAAATGAACTCTTGGTGACTGGGGTCTTGTCCAAAAATTTTGGATCCAAAACGATTTGTTTTAACCCATCCTTCACTGTGGAGGGTTCAGGATGGGCAACATAAACTCCTTTATTGTAGTCTAACCACTTTAAAGACAAAACGTTTTATAGTCCAGGGTGACTGATCTTTCCCCGTTAAAAAGACTGAACTTAATGAGATACTCCCTGAGGGGTCTTAGGTCTGTCTCATTAGTTGAGGGTGTCGGGTCATAGGCCATTGTTGTAGCCCAAAACACCCTAAGGAGGTTTTGGTACAGTATAGAGGGACACTGAACAAAGGCCGTTTTCAGTGGGCAGTTGAATAAAAATTTCATTATGTCCTTATAGGCTGGAACATTTTGGGGGTATTCAAAATTTCCTATAACATTGTTAGTTTTAAATTCAACATTACCAAATCCCTACCCACTGAGATGCAAACTGAAGAGATTGTGTTCTAGCCATTTCCATATAAAGATTTTTAGGGTTTTGAAAGAATATTTGAACTAGAACAGTCAAAGAGTTTTAAATCTCTCAAGTTTGTGATGAAAAACTTTTTGTAAATGTTTACAGAGAAGGTTTTTCAGAAAAAGGTTTGAAGAACACAAAGATTTCTGGGTTTGAAAAGAGTATTTTGACAGAGTTTTGTTGCAGAAATACTTTGTGTGTGTTTTAATGATTTTGTGAGGGGTATTTATAGAGTGATGAGAGGGGTAGTTTATGCACAAATGTGGATTTGTAAAGTCAGTTTTTGAAAACGTTTTGAATTTCCACACTTAATGCCACCACTCTACTACCCGCTGTAAAATCCCCGTTTTCCAGGAACAGTTGCAGTGCACAGTAAAAGTGCATTTTGCAATAATAAAATATCAATAAGATATTTCATGTGAGAGGAGGAATTTAATGCCAAGTGGGATTGGGTAAGTTTGAGGGACCCTTGACATGGATGACAGAAAGACAAAGAGACATATATTCCTATATTAAATTGGCATGGTTACCAACCTAGGACATTAAAGTAACTGATACTTGGAGCATTTAGTTACTCATTCAATGCTCAATATCAAATTTCAGGGGTCCCTGAATGAGTCTTACTCATTCAGTGAGATGATTGTATTGGGTTTTGTTCAGGGAGGATGAACCATATCAGAGAAAACTCACTGAGATTGGGATTGGTTTGTCGGGTTCTGACTTTCAATGTCTAGCATTCCCAATTGAGCTTCACCTCAAGGTAGATTCATCCAAGGGTTTGGTGAAGATATCATAGTTGATATTCAAGAGGGATGAAATGAAGCTCTATGTCTCATTTCATTATGTGGTCCGATGAAATGGTATCGATATCAATGTGTTTGGTTCTTTGGTGAAGGACGGTTGTTGGAGATAGCAATGGCACGGTGTTGTCACGAAGATGGGTACCATTTTGAAGTGGATGTCATAGTCACTGAGTTGTCTTTTCATCCACAATACATTGGCACGTAGATCCTCGCAAAGAACATACTCACTTCGCTGAAGACATAGCCACCGATTGTTGCTTTTAGCACTCCAACGACCGTTTTCCTCCAAGGAATTGACAAGATCCCGAGGTACTTTTCTCGTCCATGTTGCAGCAAAGATAATCAAAATCAGAATATCCTTTGAGGTCAAAACCGAGCACTTTGGATAGTAGAGTCCAAGGCTTGGAGTTCCCTTCAGGTATCTTAGTTTTCTTTTGGTAGTGAGATAGATTCTTTGGTATTGGATGATATCTTGCTATTAGCACCGGTGAGAATTGTATGTCCGGTCCGAAGCAGATGAGATACATCAGTGAGCCAACAATCCCTCTCGAATGGGTTTGATTGACTGATTTGCCAGTGAGATCGGTCCAAGGTTGTTAGGAGGGACCATTGGTGTCTTCACTGAGGCACAGTCAGATATTTCATATTTCTTCAAGAGATTTCTGGTGTATTTCTCTTGACTGATGGAGATTCCTTTATCGTTTGTTTTATTTGTAGTCCAAGGAAGTATGTGAGTTCACCCATCATGCTCATTTCAAACTTCTTTGTCATCAGTTTTCAAACTGTTTGCAAAGAGTGTAGTTTGTCGAGCCAAAGATGATGTCATCAATATATACTTGGACCAAGATCATATCTTGTTTTGTCCCTGTAGATAAACAATGTGTAGTCTATCTTTCCTCGACAAACTTTTTGAATCAGAAGGCCGAGAGAGTTTCGTACCATGCCCTAGGAGCTTGCTTTAGTCCATAAAGGGCTTTATCAAGCTTGCAGACATAGTCACGGAATTCACTACTCTCAAAGCCAGGAGGTTGCCGAACATACACATCTTCCTTGAGTTCACCATTCAAGAATGCACTTTTTACATCCATTTGGTAAACTTTGAAGTTCATGTAGGTATCATATGCAAGGAAGATCCCGATGGCTTCCATTCTTGCAACAGAGCAAATGTCTCATCATAGTCAATGCCTTCTTGTTGACTGTAACCTTTGGCTACAAGTCTGTCTTTGTTTTTAATGACAAAGCGATTTTCATCGCTTTTGTTTCAAAACCCACTTCATTCCTATGACAATGACATCCCGAGGACATTTGATCAAGGTCATGACCTTGTTTTTATCAAACTGTTGAAGTTCTTTTAGCATGGCTCGAACCCAGCTTGGGTGTTTTAAAGCCTCGGTGACACTCTTAGGTTATATTTCGATAGGTAATCAGCATATAGACATTCATTTGCTGAAGG
This sequence comes from Chrysanthemum makinoi, assembly GCA_910596185.1. Lineage (NCBI taxonomy): Eukaryota > Viridiplantae > Streptophyta > Magnoliopsida > Asterales > Asteraceae > Chrysanthemum > Chrysanthemum makinoi. Next base: position 119,033,237 of record OU343223.1, on the reverse strand, counting down.
CTCGAAGCAGAAGTAGTTTAGCGACCATGCTTCTTGTAAGCATGCCCTCAGTGGGTTTACCAATGATGTTTACAAGCTCAATGTCCTGGGATTTTGTCCACTTTGTGGTCGGGATCTGAGTGAAGAGGTCACGGAGACTCGGGAGTGAGTTCAGTGCCGGAGCCACGAGAATCATTAAGAGCATCTGTTGAGATGTCTGCCAGGTTGGGGTTCATAAATCACGTGTTCCCTGAACATTTGGTTCGTGTTACCTATCCCGAAGTAATGATTGATTATCAATGAATTCACTAATAGTTGGTTGTGACAGGTTGTGAGGTAAGACATAATATGAGATGTCAGCATCAACTTGGTATGAGGAATTGATTTCAGTGTTATACTCATCAAGAGGATATCTTGATGAGTTATCAATTCCTATTTCCTCCACTGAGGTGTTGGTGAACCTGATGCTTTCTGAACTCTTATCAAAGGTGACATGAAAGGTTTCCTCAACTTGTTGTCTCCTTGTGTTAAATACCTTGAAGGCTTTGGAGATCAGTGAGTAACCTAGAAAGTATCCATCATCAGCCTTTAGCATCAACTTGCCTAGATGATCCTTGTGGTTATGAATAAACACAGGACATCCAAACACATGAAAGTAGCGATATCGTGAAGTCTACCTTTGAATATCTCATATGGGGTTTTGTTATGTCTTTTGACAATGATTGACCTATTTTGAGTGTAACAGTCGCTTTTGACTGCCAGCATCGTAAATGTTTTCATAGAGTCGAGCCATTTAACGTAGTTCTGGCAGCCGCAATGAGTTCTGTTTTTCCTTTCAGCTACCCCATTTTGTTCAGGGGTGTAAGGAGATGAAAATTTTTGGGAGATTCCCTTTTCATCACAGAAATTCTCAAGCTCTTCATTTCTGAACTCAGTATCATTGTCAGGCTTCGATTTGTTTAACAGTAATGTCATTCGGTTTTCAATGATCCCGATGAATGACATTATAGTGTCACCGCCGACTCTTTTGAAAGAAAGTATACCAAAGTGTATCTTGAAAACTCATCAACAATGACAAGTGTATACTTCTCATGTTGGATTGATCTGGGACTGACTGGTCTAAAGAGATCCATATGTAGGAGATGAAGGCAGCTTTTGATTGAGAAGTTTTGTTTTGTTTTGAAAGATGCTCTTTGGTGTTTGCCTTTTTCACATGCTGAGCATGGTTTATCTTTTGCAAAATCCAGAGATGGTAAGCCAAGGACCTTGTTTTGTTTTGCCAAGTTTTTGATATTTTTGAAGTTTAAGTGAGAGAGTATCTTGTGCCACAGCTAGTTGACAGTTTCAGTGGCTTTGGCAAAGAGACAAGTTCCATCTTGAGAGAGTGTTGACATGTCTAAGACATAAACATCATCTCTTCTAGGGGCTATCAAAACAACTTCTTTGTTGTCATTGAAAATGGTGCCTTGTTTGTCATTGAATTGCACAATGTACTTTGCATCACAGAGTTGATTGACACTGATGAGATTGTATTTGAGACCATTGACATAAACTATTTTAGAGAAAACTATTCCTTTGCAGTATACTGAACCATAACCTTCAGTGGGACATGATGAGTTATCACCAAATACTACCTTGGGTCCTGGTTCCTTTACATATTTGTGCAGATACTCCTTTACACCAGCCATGCTTCTTGAACATCCACTATCTAGATGCCAAATAGGCTCCCTGACGTGTCTCTGTACAAATAGTAAACTGAATTAGTTTCTCTTGCTAACCCACATACTAGTGGGCTTGGGTCTAAAGGTCTGCTTGAATTTAGCAATTGACTCATGGTCAGTGGTTAAGTGCATTGCTACCACAGGTTTTGCATTTGGAGACTGAGGATGACTCAGTGATTCTGGGTTGCTTGGAACTTCTCCTTGCTTGGATGACACTGTCATGCTGGGATCTCATGAGTCGGATTTCCGCAAATCTCACAAAGATGTGTTCATGAGACAGTCATCAGGATGATGATCATTAAAGCCACAGTGTGGGCAAGGGAAAGGATTTTGCTCTAGACTTTTGAGCAGATTTGGAGGTTGAAGCATACTGATGACCAACTTTCGTATAGTTTGCTTTATCGAGAACTTACATATTGTAAGTGATCGAAGTTCTATGATCATCCTTTTGCGATCATACAAAAAGGATTCTATAACAGTTGTTAGTGGTATGACTGGTATAGTGGCATAGATCACACTTCTGCTTGGTTTTGGTGGTGGCTTTTGACTTTGAGGAACTAGAGGAGGCTGACTTTGTTTCCTTTATTGATTCAGGAACTCTTTCGATGGATTCCATCTTATCAGTTAGCTTCTTCACAAGTTCGGTCATTGTCTGAATTTGGTCAGCTTCAGTGGGGACAGAAGATGTGGAAGTCTCAGTGGGAGTAGATTCTTGTTAGATTGGTTTTGTTGGTCTTTTCAGGATTGTTCTACCAAGTCCAGATCTTTCCTTTGGTGAATGAGGATTGAATTGCATTGGAGTAAGCTCAGAGCTCGGCAAGACCTGAAGAGGTTTCAGGGGTGGAAGCGGTGCATTTGATTCTACTGCACTTCGAGATGTGTTCAAGACTACTGGGCACATCGTGGAGTCCAAGCATGCTCTTAAGAGCTTGACTCTCAAGCTCTAGTATTCTTCCGAATCAAATTTGGAAGCTTACTCTCGTGATTAACCCGCTCAATCCAATCACTGGGCTTGGGAATAGTCAACACATTGGTAATCATGCAACCAGACACAAATGGTTTGGGAGACTGGTCTTTGTCGTGAGAGTCAAGGAGATGATCTTCACCTATGACTCTCTTTTTGCTACTGGGGGCTCCCACAACATCAAAGACTCTTGGATTCTTAGCAGTCCAACTAGCAATGATATCCTTTTCTTTCTTAAGTTCATCTTGAAGAGCCTGATTTCTTTTAACTAATTTAGTGTTTTGAATTTGCAAAGTGATAGCCTCAAGCTTATTTTATTTTAAAAGAAGTAGTTCATCCCTACACTTGTTTAGTTCAAAACTTAGCTTGTTATATTTTGAAAAAAGATTTAATCGTTGCTCTTCTACAAACTTAAGGTCAACATTGATATAGTTCATATAGGACTTCCAATCAGAGTCATCATCCATAGAAAGTAAAATATTTACCTTTTTCATTGTGATGTTGACCCATTCTCCATTCCTGGCATGATTTTTCCCAATAGCAAGCTTGTCCTCTTCTGAGAGGGCCATCAATGCACTGACATGCACCATTTCATCATCAGATGAGACTGGCTCTTCATCCCAGTCAAAGGTTTCAAAGAACAAGGCCTTTGTTTTACCCCCGCATTTATTGAACACTATTTGTTGTTTCGAGGGACGGCCTCAAGCAATGCAAGCTTAGCTTTGACTTTCCTATACTTAGCTTCAAAATCAAGCTTTTGTTTTGATCGATTTGTTTTGAAGATTTTGATGAGACTGGTAGATGTTTGGTTGAAATTTGCTAAAGCCTGAGGACTGATTTGACCCTGATGGTTTGTAAAAGGGTTCAGAAATTGTTTTTGAAAACAGCTCTTTTCAAAATGACCTTTTTGTGACACTTAAAGCATTCAGTGTCCTCATTTGCTTTAGCATTTGAAAACCTTTGTTTCTTTTTATAAACCTTCGAGAGTTAGCAAGGAGTGCCCTTTCTTGAAATTCAGTGTTCGGTCATTTAGGTACTCCTCACTTGATCTCTCATCAGGCTCATCATCTGAATTTTCTTGAAAATCTTGAACAACACTGTTAGAATAAAAAGCAGTTGATATTGGTGTTGAAGTGGTGGTCAGGGACTTCTTGACTTCCTGAGACTTCTTTAAGTCATGGTATCGTCTGTTGATGAGGTTTTCCTCATAGATAAATTTCCCATAAATTTTAGGAAGTTCAAGGTTCGGATACGATTAGCATTCCTAAGTCCCCGAGAGAAATTCACCACTTCTCGGGAGACTATTGACAAAACCAACATTGATTTCATGTTTGGACAACTTAACACCATCATTAGATAGTTCATTTAAGAGAGTTTTGTACCGGGTGTAATTTTGAGACAGAGTTTCTGAGTCCTTAGCCCTGAAGGTGTTATACTCAAGTTTCGGTCCATTATCCTGTTTTTCGGTATCGATGGGCCTTCATGACTATGGACAGGTCATCCCAGTTTGTTTAGCCACTACAACTTATAATGACTCCATAATATCATCAGGAAGACATGATATGATGATACTTTTGAGTCTTTGGTCCTGTTTGACCACTCTCCTCTCATCCTCGAGTCCATCGAGCTTCAGGTTTAGGCAAACCTTCAGCAGGCTTTGGGATAAATGGACCTTCATTTATACACTTGATATAATAAGGTTCCATCCCAATCAAATAGCAAAGCCTACGCTTTTTCCATTTGTTAAATTTACCAACTTCAAGTCTAAGGGCAACAGCTAAATAAGCTCCACCCTTTTTGTCGACTAGTTGGGGTACATCAATTTCAACCATAAGGATCCTCGATTTAAAAACGAGCGGCTTAAAAGTTTTATAATCAGCCTTGCTCTGATACCACTTGTTGTTCCCTATTCACTATTGTAAAATAGTTAAGTATTTAAAATAAGTTAACAGTGAATCTATGACTGATAAGATATAAGTAAAACACACTGAATAATTTTCAACATAATATTCTTTATTAGAAATGAATCAAACAAGAATACATTACCCAAGTACTTGCGGAATAGTACTTGGGATTGAAATGAAAAAGGGTGTAACTCCTCACGAAGCTCAGGATAAGTCTGAGTACAACTACAAGTACCCACTGAGCTATCTCAGGGATTAAGTTGTATTTGGAGGAGTGAAAGATGGCTTGCATGTATGTGTGTTTTTACAATTCACAAGCTTAAATCTTTCACTCCATCTCTTATGCTATTTATACAAGTATGAGTTTTACCTCTATCCTAAGTGACAACCGACATTATAGAAGACAAAATACTGATGTATTTTGTCTCTGCTTACAAAGACTATTTTAGGTAAGAGACAAGACTGCTTTCCAAAGTTCACTGATGACAACGAACCTGATCGTTTGCCATTCAGGGAAAGTTGACTTTGGTTGATAAGGACTTCGTCTTATTTGATTCAAAATTGTCCCGCCTTATCCCGCCATTCTTCGCCTTCATATCCTTCGGTCTTCTACTTCATTTGTCTTCGAGTAAGTAGTCTGGAGAGGAGTTTTAGGGATTCAGTGAGTTATTGTCATCACTCATTGAATCCACCATCTTCTTCTTGACTCATTCTTCACTCTTTAAGTTCCGCCTTACTAAGTGGAGAGACTTCTTCTTCACCTCAAACTGAGTATCCTGAAGATGGCTCACTGAGAGACTATGCACTCAGTGACCTGTTAGTGTTTAACGGACTAAGCACTTAGGTTATTTTCTATTCAAATATTAGATTAAGGGGTTTGGGTATTTACTGAACCCAACAATAATCAACCCAGAAGATGAGCCAATAAACAACAATAATCTGATCAAAAATACGAAACCTAGAAAATTACTAATATTTTTTGTATCATTTGACGAAAAAAATCATTAGGTGCGCATGCTGTTAATCTGATTAATAAATATGCCACTACTCATACGAGGAATGGAATTGTAACACTCCAAACTCGTTTAAGTATCTATATCTATACTACATATAATGGAGAGAGCACTCTCTCTCTCTCTCTCTCTCTATTAAAAAAGTAAGACATCCACATGACAAAGCATATGGTACAAACTTTTCATCCATTAAGGGGTCGTTTGGTTTGAAGGTATGAGAATGAAGAAATGCTTTCATTCCCAACACAGTTGTTTGGTTTATGGTTTTGATTTTTGAAAATGGGTATAAAACCCATAAAAATGGGCATTCCCCATAACCATCTATGGTGGTGGGTATACAAACCCATTCTGTACCCCTAAAATCATATGGTACAAATACAAAGTAATTAAATACACTAATTAATACTATTTTTTAAAACACCCATAAAATAATAAATACATGTTATTATACATACTGTACAGATTAATAAAGCATACAAAGCTTCATACATGTTGTATGCTAACAAGTTGATGATACATTTGGTTTTGAAAACCCTGCCAGACCAACGGGTTGGAGTCGCCACCGGTTCAGCTAGCCAATTAAATCCGTTCGAAAATGAAACGGAGAGGACCGGTCGAAATTAATAAAAATGGGAGAACGGGCCGGACCGTCATTTTCTTCTTGTTTCTCTCTGGTAATCCATTCGTCAATATTATTTTGTTGGCGTCTGAACTTTAATCACAGGGTCCCGCCGCTGCAACGCCCGGGGTACCATGCTAGTTTTATTATTAAAATGTTATGTATATGTTTGACTAAACATTCATTTATTTATTTTAAGACTTTACATGATTGGTTAGTCAATATGTTTTAAAAGGAAAATCAAACTAAAAGTCAATATAACGATAGTAGACCCGATTAGTTATTGTTAGACCCGAAACCCATTTTCAAACGGATGTGACCTTATATGAAATTGACTAAGGCTTTTATGAGTCGGAAGACTTGATATGATTGGTTAGTCAACAAATGTTAAGTTAAAGTCAACCCAATAGTCAAATTAATAGTCAAAGTAAGTGTAATATGGTTATAAAAATATTAATGTGTCACAATTATGAGAAAATAGTACTTGAGGGACCAAAGATGTTAGATGGAAAAAGTATATGTGATGAGTTATAAGTTTAGTGTGGCCAAAATGAGAAGAATAGCATTTAAGGGACCTATTGTGCCAAAAGGACAAAGTAGCAACTATATTATAGTTGAAGGAATTCTCAGACAATCCAAAATATTCTCGAAGAGTGTGTGTGTGTGTCTATGGTGTCGGCAAAGAGAGAAAGGAGGGAAGAACAAGGATTTTACAAGTGCTAAATCAAAGTAGATTAGTGCTTCAAACCAAGAAATAAGTTAGAACAATGATCTTTCAAGTAAGTAACCTTTATCTTATGATTAAGTGGTTAATTAAGAGTTAGGGTTCATGAACACTAATTGAGAAATGGGGTAAAATATGGTTTTAAACTAATTAAAAGGATTATAGAAATTATTGAAATAAAGTTAATAATTTTATGGGATAATTATCATATGATCAATATATGATGATATGATAATTAGAAGTGTTAAGAGGTGAGTCAAGGTTGTCATAAATCATTGTTATAGTTATTTCTTCATGTTTTAAGTGATTATAGTTATGATGATTTAACCTAGGATGTGAAGAAGAGGTTAATGATGGTGATTGATGATAAAGATTATGGTTGGTATTGTATAGTATTGTTAAGTTAAAAGTATGTTGTAAGGTCATGATAAGGTTTAGTAAACCCTATATTCATAAAGTCTACTTATTCTCTCGTGAATGGTCATCTATAAGAGAATATAACGCTAACTTACTTAATTTTGTTCCCCTAACATTGGTTGATTGTACTTGTGAAATAAAATGGTTGCAGTGTTTATTCAAAGACCTTCAAGTGCCCATCACCACTCCAATCATCATTCATTGTAACAATGCTTCTACTATAGCTTTGACATCTAATCCAGTTCACTATGCTGGGACAAAGCATGTAAAATTAGACTACCATTTTGTGAGAGACAAGATCAAGAACAATCAAGTCTTACCAAGCTTCATACCCACATCTCTAGAGGTAGCTGATGTTCTAACTAAGTGCCTTACAAAAACTCTCCATTGCAATTGTATTTCCAAGTTTGGCATCTGTGATGCATACACAGTACCAACTTGTGGGGGGGTGTAAAGGAGAACACACAAAGAGCAAGCCTATAACCCATCAAGTCCATCACATTTTAGCACATAACAAGTCAACTACTGCTGCCAAATTCAAGCTTCATCACAGTGCCAAAGTGATTTGTGGATCAATATAAATATGTAGAAGTAATGTTTGATTCATAGTTGTAATTGTCACAGCTTAGCATAGTGTAGCACTTTTACTTTTGGTAGATTAAAGTTTGATTTACTTTTCTAGTTTGACATGTAAAGTCTATAAATAGACTGTGTACTCTTCATTTTCAATTAATGAGAATTAACCACTTTTCCCGCCTTAATGTCATTCTCTCTCATTCTTTTTACGTTTTGATATTTTGCCGCTAGAAAACCCGTTGCTATGCATGGGTACTCGTCTAATATATAATAAAACATATACTATATCACTTACAATTTTGAGAAAATCGACAATAACTCGAGTTAAGCTTATATAAGGTCAAGCTCAACTATTTAAGCATTTCGAGTTCATTTGATGGATCGAGCTCAAAGCTCGATAAAAATTGGCTCGAACGAACTCGAGTAACTCAACGAAAAAAATCAAATCATTAATTTGTTATCCTAAACTATTTTACTTATATAAAACCAATCTTTTCCTTAAAATTTCAATCTCCCGCTCAAGATCCCTCCTTTTTTCCCAAAAAATCAAAACCTTAACACTTTACATCCATTCACTCTCGCCTCCCTTTATATTATTTCCTTGCAGCAGATCTTTCCTAATTTTCTTTCTCCAAAGTTTCTTCAGGATCTAACAATGATAAGGTGAGTTAAATTTGGGTTTATGTCCTAATCCAACATCATAACTTAGATATTTGTGTGATTATTGTGCTATTACATCATAATTAGATCCATTAATGGTTCTTTTTTATTCATCAGTGTGGTTTGTAACTACTCTTCCCATTGGCTATAAATTCCATTAGTTCATACGAGGAAGGGTAATATTGGCGTCTAACAAATGGAATTGACGAAATAAACTATTTCAGGTATACCTATTGAATAATTAATATTATTTTCTCATATTTAGATCTTACAGGTTTATGATGCCCACCAAGTCCTTGATGGAATGCTTGAATGAAATTGGTCTTTTGTATAAGTTTGGGTTAAATTTTGAGCAAACAAAGGTATATCTTTAATTATCTTTGTTTAATCTAGTGTAATCTTTATTTATTTTATGTCTAAACCCGAGAACCCGAACTAAATGCTGGAGATTTATGTTGATACCATAATATATGTATATTTTGGATTAATGGCCCATGTAATGGGAAGTCTTGAATATTCATATACATGTAATTGGCCTCACGTATGTTAAAAGTGTTTGATATAGCTTGGCCTATGTTAGGAATTAGAAAATTCAGTCATTAAAGTGTCGGTCACCTCAAGTATATGTAATCATTAGAAAGCTCGTAGTCGTAGTTATTTAATGTTGGTAAGTAGTTAGTTAAGTAAAACCGTGGAGGACGGACGGGTCTTTACCCACTCAGATGCCTGATCCACAGCCCGTAGGAGGCGTTTATTGTAAGACACTATAAATACCTTCTACCTCCCAAGGTAGAGGGTTGGAGCTTCAATACCATTTTTCTTTGTTTCACATAGTTCCCAAATCTCTTCCCTTTCTCTCTCTAGAACTTTCTCTCTCTAAAATCTTGTTAACGCCTCATATGATATTAGTATGATGTGTTTGTGAAATCCTATATCTTACAATTGGTATCAAGAGCCAAGGTTTGATCACTCATCTTTCATGCTCTTTGTTTTGGTGGATTTTATAAGGTTTTTGGGGTTATAAGTGTTTAGGAGAGTTTGAATCATTTGGACAATTTCTAGTGTTAAAGTTTGAATTTTGATTGTACTTTTGTGTTTAGAATCATCATATGTGTTTAGGTTTTGAATTGGAAAGCTTAAATCATTGTGGTTTGGTTGTTTTTGATTGAATAAGTGGTTGTTTTTTAAAAGTGTACGTAGTGAGTTGCGCCACGGTGTTGCATTTCTTGGAAGCGAGTTGCTTTGTTATTGAAAGCGAGTTGGTATAAGCGACTTGGCTATTAAGCGAGTTGTATTAGCAGCGAGTTGGTATATGCGACTTGTCTATTAAGCGAGTTGTTTCTTTAAGAGACTTGAGTTTTAAAGCGACTTGGCTATTAAGCGAGTTGTATTGTCAGCGAGTTGGTTTAAGCGACTTGGTGGTTAATTGTTTCTTTAAGCGACTTGAATTGTAAGCGACTTGTCTTTTAAGCGAGTTGACTGTTTAGCGAGTTGATACCAAAGCGAGTTGACTGTTTAGCTACTTGTCTATTGAGACTTGTCACTTCTTCGTGCTACATTTTTACGGTTGTTCTTTTGGTTTAGTAAAATCCCGTGAAAGAATCAATTTCCCGGTTTAATCAAAGAATAGTAGAATCCCATAGAACTTGTAATCATGTCGAACATCGTGCCTACTATCGTTTCGTCTGTAGCTGAGGACGTTCAAGCAGCTAGATCAGATACACGTCCACCTATGCTTGACGAATGATTATGACTCATGGGCTCAAAGAATCAGTTGTCTTGTTTGGGAAAAGAAAATGGGGTCAACATTCTCAAATCAATTGATGAAGGACCCTTATCGATTGAGACTACAAGAGACATAATTGATACTACTGCAGATGGAACAATGATCTTTGGATTGGACAGACCAAAGACGTATGACGAGCTCAATGATAAGGAGAAAAAGAGATTCGATGCTGATATCAGGGCTTCAAACATTATACTTCCGGGTCTTCCAAAAGATATCTACAAGCTTATCAATCACAACACTGAAGCCAAGGCGGTTTAGGATAATGTCAAGATGCTTCTCTCGGGTTCGAATTAACTAAGGAAGACAGAGAATCACAACTGTATGATGAATTTGAGCACTTTAAGATGAAACCAGAAGAAAGTATCTATGAATATTACGTGAGATTCCACAAGCTTGTGAATGATATGAGGAATATCAAAATGACCATGCCAAATATTCAGCTGAATGCAAAGTTTGTGAACAACATGAATCCCGAATGGCACAAATTTGTCACCTCTGTGAAGCTAACCAAAGGATTAAAGAACACCAACTATGAGTAACTGTATGCCTTCCTCGCCGTAATGAGAGACATGCCATGTTTGAGCGAATGATTATTGATCAGTTCAAATCTAAACGTGGAGAATCAAGCTCATCAAATGACTCAACAAACTTTTACACCAATGTTAGAATTACCACCAAAGCTTCTCAAGTCATACCCACGGGTAATGGTAATTACAAGCTCATTCCCTGATCCAAATTATAAGCCTCCGGACTCAAACACACTCATGGAAAACTTCATCAATCAATTCTCTCATGGTTAGTCAAAATATGAATTCCCTCCCACACACCAACAATAACCTCGAAAAGATCCAATCCACACAATCAAGCTACAATCGAGATGGAAGGTTATGGTGCAACCAGTTCAAGTAAGGCAGTATGAACAGGGAAGAGGTGGAGTAGGTGGAGGGTATGTGGCTAATCAGAATCGTGGGAGAAATGCCAACCTGGGACAAGTGAAGCCAGCAAGTGCTACAAGTGGTGGTGATGGACACATTGCAAGGAACTGCACATCTCCAAAACGCCTCAAAATGCGAGTATTTCAGTGGACAAGATGTCTGCTGTGCAAGCTCGTGACAATGGAGCAGTTTTGGATGAAGAAGAGTTGTTGTTTCTTGCTGAGGGTAATGCCAAAACCTATGATGCAGATGTGGATGAGCAGCCAATTCAGGATATTGGTCACAATCATCAAAATGCTTTTCAAGTTGCCGACTGTGATGCATATGAATTTGATGTCGATGATGAACCTACTGCCCTGACAATCTTCATGGCTAGCATTTCACCAATGGTCTCTCCAAAGGTCTCATCATCTAAGCAAGTCTGGTCCATCCAAAGAATCAATCATCTCAGAGGTATTAAAATTATATGATGAAGTTGATGAGCAAAAGATACATGATAAAGTGCAATTACATGAAATTTGTGAAATGATATTGTTAATATGGGTAATAGTAATATTGTCCCATATGATCAATATGTGGTCCAAAGTGAAAATGTGATTGAACCAAGTGATGCATCTTCTGCAGTCAATGATGACTATGTTTTTAATGAATTCACTCCATGTGCCCCTGATGATTTTGTTATCTCTGAACTTAATGCCTATAAAGAACAAGTTGCCATTTATGAACAACGCGTTAAGTTTGAGTTAACCACTCGTGAGCAGGAAATGGATGACCAAATGCGTACAATTATTAGAAAAAGTAACTTTAGGGAAGAAATACTAAAACAAGAGCTAGATTCCTTAAAAGAAAAGCTTTATAAAACGGCTAAGCAAAAATAAGAACTTCAAGAAAATGTGAAAGTGCTTAAGCAGGAATTTAATGCTAAGGAATCAAAACTTTTAAATGAATTTTCCAACCTAAAAACTTTGAAAAACAAACTTGAAAACAAATTGTCGTATAAAGAAACACCATTCAGACTGCTCACATGATCACTAAGCATAGAGTTCTAAGTGACAAACATAGTGTTGCATTAGTTGATGAACCAAACCCTGAGGCCTGTAAGAAAGCTAGAGAAGCACATAAGGTAATTTATGTTGGCAATGAAATCCTTAAGCCTAGACAGAAACCTAGTTGCGCTGAGAATACTGAGGAAGATAGGCAGTTAGAAGAAGTCACTAGAAAGAAATTGGATGAAAAACTTAAGAGCCCTTCATGCATAGAAAAGAAAATCAGTTATAAAACACCCAACTATGCTAAAGATAATTGGACTGCATTTAACAAGTTTAGACCTCAAACACAGCTGACCCCTGAACAAGTGTTCTGGAAAAAGGATATGGACATGAAAAAGCTGATGAGTTTGTTGAACAGAATCCCCCATGTAGGAGAATGCTTCCTGCCACTTTATATCCCCCAATACACCAATGCATTTAGTCCCTAGATCTATTCCCACTAAGAGCAAGACCTTAATCAGTCAATATGTCATTTATCAATTATTTGTTGATTTTGAGAAGACATGTAAGAAAAGGATCACACCTACTGGGATAACTGAAGGGGAGAAGGGTTTTGAGCAAACTAAAAAATGCTATTTAACTGAGGTCATGCCTTTCTTTAAATAATTAAAAGGTCAATTTGAGAGTCTTAAAAAGGGGATGGATTCAGATATTAAAGAAATGGAAAAGGAATTTGATGCAATGATAGTTGAGGTCAATGACTATGAGCGAGAATTAAAATATAATGAGATTGAGAGGAAAAACTTGGATACCTTAAATGAGAATCTGATTTCTGAATGTATCACTCAAGATGTGTTTTACACTACCACGAACTGTTCAATTAATGCATCTCAATTTCATGAATTATCTGTTGCCCTGAAAGTCTCCCATGATCGTGTCATTGAGCTTGAGAAAACTAACTCTAAACTGCATGAAAAATTTGAACGGGATGATCATGATTAGGGGTGGCAATTTGGGTCGGGTTCGGGTTGTCAGGTTGGCGGGTCAGAAAATCCCAACCCAAACCTGACCCATTTAAATCATCGAGTCAGTTATGTCAACCCTAACCTGTTTAGATATAACCCGAACCTAACCCATTTAACCCATATATATACTTCGGTTGGCGGGTAAAATAGGTTACACGAGTTGAATTTGTTAAACGGGTTGAATCGGTTCAGCGGGTTTCAGGTTGACCCATTTAACCCTTTTTATATACAAAAGTTGTCACATTACATGAGTTAAACAGGTTGTCGGGTCGACCCGTTTAGCACATTTAACCTGCATAATAAAATATAATTAATTTTGAGTTTATGAAAAAAAATCTTAAACGAGTTGGCGGGTCGACCTGCTTATTTTATTCCCAACCCGAAACTGGCCTGTTTAATAAACGGGTTAGATAGGTCGACCCAAACCTGACCCGGAATCTCTTTAGCACAACCCGAACCTGTTAATTTTCGTGTCGGTTTCAGGTCGGGTTTCGTGTTGGGTCAGAAATTGCCACCCCTAATCATGATAACCTGGTGAAACAATTTTCTAAATTGGAAGTTGAGCATCTTGCTTTGCAATTAAAATACCAACATCTAAAAGAAAATGTTAAAACCTCAAATATCAAGACATCCTTTGATGCTCATAAATTTGATGTAGTTTTTGAAATCAGCAAACGTGATGAACAGATTCGAGCTCATTGTAACACGATCAGAAAAATGAGAACCCAAATTTCACAATTAAAGGGTGAAAAGAACAATGTGATAGGCTCCCAAATGCCTCCTCCTTTAGATTCTCAGAGTTCTCAGACCTTTCATCTTCAAAACTTGGTTAATGTTTTACAAAAGGAAAATGAGAGTTTTCTAGAAGAAAATGAAAAGGTGAAACAACACTTTAAAGAGTTATATGATTCAATCAAAGTCACTCGTGACAAGAACAACGAGATAATAACGTCTTTACAAAAGGAAATTAAGAATCTGAGGAGTCAGGTAAAAGGGAAAATGCCACTTGTCTTTAATGAGAATGTTGTATCAAAGTCATCTGCAGACTGCATATATACTGTGACTGTTAAATACATTCCTCCTCATCTTAGAAATAACGAACTTGCATTTCATAACTATCTCGCTCACCTTAAGGATAGTCTAGAATGTCTCCGAGAGATCGTAGAAGAGGATTTCATAAATAAGCCACTAGATAGAGAAATTAGGTTTGCTTGCATTCAGGCCAAACGATCTCAAGAGCTGTTAGAATGTTTAAGAGCTACCTATCCTAAATCTTTTTTTGAGAAAGGTAAAGCTGTGATGCCTTGTTCTATGCCAAGCATTAAGAAAGTAAATTTTAATGTGCCTTCAACTAGCTCAGATCTCAAAGACTTCTAAACCTCAGAATGCACAAGGTAGCCCAACCAACTAATGTTCCCAAAATTCTCTCTACAGGAGTAATCAGTGACACAAAGGCAAGCGGGTCAAAGCCTTCAGGCAATACAAAGAAAGATAGGACCTCGCAAGCTAAGAATGTGCAATGGAAGAAAGTAAAAGACCACCCTAGGAACATTAAGTTTGAGTTGAATAAAACGAATCGTGTTGATTCTAGTATTAGCTATAAGCGTACTGTAATTAATTCGAATTCAGCTACTTTTGGCAAAACATGTAATAATGATTGTTTGGTTTCTGTTACTAATCATGAATGTGGTATGAATGAGTTGATTAATACTGCTAAATGCCCTGTTAAGGTAGTGAATACAAAAAATCAATCTAAGAAGGCTAGAAAGCAATGGCGAAAGAAGGTTAGAAAACATTGGAAACCCACAGGAAGGAAATTTAGTAACATAGGTTATCAGTGGATACCTACTGGCCGCAAATTCAATCTTAATGAGATGTGCCCTAAATTATCTAGATCAATGCCCATTAGGAAATGGATGCCTACTGGTAGAACTATTCCTTTAAGAAGTGAACATACTTTGAGTAGGACAAATACGGACACTAGCATTGCATCTATCCCTGATGATTCCACTGTTTCTTCTTCTGATGTGGGTGTTCCAATCTCTGTTACTAACCAAATGGAACCCATTCTTGCATGGGGATCCCAATTATCCAGTTATCCATTCTTGTCTGTGTTCAATTGCAGATCGTTCAAATCGTTCTGTGGGACCTGGACTCAGGCTGTTCCAAGCATATGACTAGAGACCGGTCACGGCTCATGAACCTTGTGAGTAAATTTATCAGGACTGTTAGATTCGGGAATGATCATTTCGGTGCAATTATGGGTTATGGAGACTATGTTGTCGGTAATAGTGTTATCTCCAGGGTATATTACGTTGAAGGTCTTGGTCATAACTTATTCTCTGTCGGTCAATTCTGTGATTCTGATCTAGAAGTGGCCTTCAGAAAACATACTTGTTTCGTTAGAGAACTTGATGGTAAAGAACTTTTAAGAGGAACACGTGGTTCAAATCTATACACCATCTCTATCGAAGATATGATGAAGTCTTCTCCGATTTGCTTGTTGTCAAAGGCTTCAAAAAAAAGTCATGGTTATGGCATCGTCGTCTCAATCACTTGAACTTCGACACCATAAATGATCTCCGAAGGACTTAGTTGTAGGTTTACCTAGACTAAAGTATGAAAAGGATCATCTTTGTTCAGGATGCCAATTGGGAAAAAGCAAGAAGTATGCCCACAAACCTAAACCTACAAACTCACATGAAGTTCTTCATACCATTCACATGGATTTATGTGGACCCATGAGAGTGCAGAATCTTTTTGGGAAGAAATATGTGTTAGTTGTGGTTGATGATTACTCTCGATTTACTTGGGTTAAGTTCTTAAGGACAAAGGATGAAACTCCAGATATCATCAACAAACTTATCAAACACTGCAGTTCGACTTAATAAAACGTCGAATCATCCAACAGCACAATGGAACCGAGTTTGTCAATAAAGAACTTAGTGAGTTTTATGAAAGTGTTGGAATCAGTCATCAAAGAAGTGTTCCACGAACTCCTCAACAGAACGGTGTAGTTGAAAGACGAAATCAAACTCTTGTGGAAGCCGTAAGAACAATGCTGATTTACTCAAAGGTTCCAATGTTTCTCTGGCTGGCCATTGCCACTGCATGCTACACTCAAAATCGATCCCTAATTCACACTGCTCATGGAAAAACTCCATATGAACTTGTCCACAATCGAAAACCTAATCTCTCATTCCTTCGTGTGTTTGGTGCATTGTGTTATCCAACTAATGAGGGCCAAGACTTAGGCAAACTTAAAGCTAAAGCGGACATTGGAGTACTTTTAGGATATGCACCTAGCGAAAAGGATACCAATCTACAACAAAAGAACCCAAAATATCATGGAAACCATTCACGTTACGCTCGATGAGCTGACGTCGTCCAATGGCTCCGGACACGCCAGTTCTGGACCCGCATCATCAAGTAGTCCCATCAGTTTTACTCTTGTATTCTATTATTCGCAAAGAACTCCTTATGTACCTTCCTTAAGATGACTTGAAGAAACTGTTTGATCCAATGTTTGATGAACACTATGAGCCAACTGCTAATGGTTCGTCAATTCCATCAACAGAGGTTGCTCCTATCTCTGTCAATGAAGTTAATCCTTCAGTTTCTATGTCGTTAAGTCAAGAAGCGTCTGCTGCTGATCACTCTGTCTCATCAACAAATCATCACTCATCGAGTGTACATCATGGAATTGTTTCTGGCACCCTTGATGGAGAGAATCCCTTTGCTTCTCTTGAAGATGTACTATTTGAAAACATATTTGCTCCAATCATCATCGAACCATCTTCATCGAGAAATCGACTTTGCTACTTCAGTTCCTTAACAACAACCACACGAACACCTTAGAAAATGGACACATGATCACCCATTGGACAACATCATTGAAATCCCTCTTCCAAAGATCCACTCGCAAACAACTTGCAACTGATGCCTTATGGTGCTTCTTCAACTCTATACTATCCAAGGTCGAACCAAAAGACGTTAAAACTGCAATGAATGAAGACAACTGGTTCAATGCCATGCAAGAAGAAATTCATGAGTTTGATCGACTAGATGTATGGGAATTAGTACCTGCTCCTGACCGTGCTATGATCATTGCTCTAAAGTGGATCTTCAAGGTAAAACTTGATGAGCATGGTGATGTATTAAAGAACAAGGCTCGATTGGTTGCAAAAGGATACCGTCAAGAGGAGGGTATTGACTTTGAAGAATCATTTGCTCCAGTTGTACGTATCGAAGCAATCGAATCTTCTTGGCTAATGCTGCAAGTAAGAACATGGTAGTCTATCAGATGGACGTAAAGACGGCTTTCCTTAACGGAGAACTTAAAGAAGTTGTATACGCCGCCTAACCGAAGGTTTTGTGAATCCAGAGCATCCTACTCATGTCTACCGCTTAAGAAGGTTTCTTACGCTTGAAGCAAGCTCCAAGGGCATGGTATGATACACTAACAAATTTTCTTCTATCCACTGGATTCAAAGAAAGGAGCAGTTGATCCGACATTGTTCACCAGAAAGTCAGGCAAACATTTAATTCACGTTCAAATATATGTTGATGATATTATCTTTGCCTCGACTGACCCAAATGAATGTGATCATTTTTCTAAGGAGATGGGCTCCAAATTTCAAATGTCAATGATGGGACGAATGTCATTTTTCTTGGGATTACAAATTTCACAAAGTCTCGGAGGCATTTTTATTAATCAATCTAAATATGCAAATGAAATTTTTAAGAAATTTGGATTTGATACTTGTGACACCGTTGACACTCCCATGGTGAAACGTACCAAACTGGATGAGGACCACTCAGGGATCATGATAGATCAAACGAAATATCGAAGTATGATTGGATCCCTGATGTACCTCACAGCCAGTAGACCTGATATTCTGTTCGCTGTATGCATGTGTGCTAGATACCAGGCTAATCCTACCAAAAAGCACCTTGAAGCGGTTAAACGGGTCTTTCGGTATCTCCAAGGAACCATCAACATGGGACTGTGGTACCCGAAGGACACCAGTATGTCACTAACAGCCTATGCAGATGCTGACTATGCAGGATGTCAAGATACACGTCGAAGTACGCCTGGAGGTGCTCAGTTTTTGGGTGATAAGCTTGTGAGCTGGTCTTCAAAAAAACAAATGAGTACTTCTATATCCTCTACAGAGGCTGAATACATAGCCATGTCATCTTGTTGTGCTCAAATCCTATGGATGAGATCCCAATTATCTGACTACGGCTTTGAATTCAACAAAATCCCTTTGTATTGTGATAACAAAAGTGCCATTGCTCTCTCTTGCAAAAACGTCCAACATTCAAGAGCAAAGCACATTGACATTCGACATCATTTCATTCGGGAACAAGTGGAAAAAAGGTGTGGTGGAACTCTATTTTGTAAGGACTGAATACCAGTTAGCAGACATCTTCACCAAAGCTCTTCCTAGAGAACGTTTTGAGTTTATCCTTCCACGACTTGGTCTAAAGAGCCTACAACCGGAAACACTCAAACGTCTTCAAGAGGAAGACGAGGAGTAAAAATGGTTTCTTTCTTCATCTATCTCTTGTATATATTTATTCAAAAAGCAAAATACAAAATTTCAAAAATCCATTAAAAAAAAAAAAAAAAAAAAAAAAAATAGAAAATCTTGAGATCTTCCAAAAAAAATATTGGTATTTTGTCATGTTTTTTTATTATTTTTTATTCGATATCATCTACGGACTTTGTGTTGACATTCAAAGAATGTCACGGGGTTTTTAGATGTTCTTCGAATGTTCATAAATTGCTTAAGAAAAAAAAATGAGTCGGAGAAAAATGGTGGTGTATTGTCATTTCAGGCAGTAACCCGTTTTAAAAGGAAAGAACAGAGTCATGCTTAATCTTATTTTTCAAATCTCATGCTCTGATTCTTAAAACAAATATTTGTCACCAAAAAGACAAATGTTTTCTTTACAAATAATTTTCCGTCTAAAGATTCTTCTGAAAAATATTTGTCATCTAATGAAAACAAAATTGCTTTGAAAATACCTCGGACTCCATTTTTGAAAATCATCTGTGCTTTTCATCTGTCAAAATCTCTATTTCTCAATCAACCACCAGTGTCATTGATTGAGGGGGAGAATGATTTCAATCGAATTAAAAAGAGAATTTTTCAAAACAATTGGCACGAAAACGAGCAAGGTCTTCTTTTGGATAATCAAAATGAACAATGTTTTATACAAGTGGTTCAAGACCGTTGCTAATGTTATGTTTTCAAAAGATACTCATGCATGTTTAAACAATGGAGTTTAAAGTTTGAAAATCTGATCCTTATCAGTTAAAATGTTTTGACAAAAGCAAGTCACTATTCTCCTCAAAAGCTCTCAAAATTTAATTTAAATCAATAGAGATCACAACTCTTAAAGGATTTGAAAAGTGTGATCGGGGGATAATTTGTGATTTAAATTGAATTTAAACAGATAACTCGATAATTGGTTTGATATTCTTTTAGCAAACTCTCCACCATTCATGTGCCAAACGATTTTAAATTTTCCATGCACATGTTAAGGGAGAGCATCTATTTTTAAACCAAAAAGGATTGAAACGTGATTAATTTGTTTCAAAGTGCAGGTTTTCCCTTATATGTGCAAAACTCATTCAAATCTCGATGCACATATTGAGGGGGAGCAATCTTTATTGAAAAACCACATTCTTTCCCGAAAATATCTTTAACTGTATGTGAATCACTGATTTTTGATCGGGAAAGTAATGTCGATATTTTTAGAAAATATCTATCAAAAGAAGTGAATTCTTCCTCTTGCCTCCATGTGCCAAAATGATTTCAAACATATGTTGCACATGTTGAGGGGGAGCCGTTTTCTAAAATATTAAAAACGATTCAGGTACAAAATGCTTTGATAATATATCACAAGTACTTGGATTGATTTTCAAATGGTTTTCAATTGGTTCCAACGGCTGATGAACAATACCAAAAGACCGACCAATTTATTTTATGCGTGGTGTTATAAGGATGGTTAGGTTAGGTAATCGTTCCCACGATCCCGCCAGAGCCAGAGGGATCTACCCAGGGACAATCCACTATATAGTGTAGAAGTCCTTAGGTATGATGAAAAAAAAGGAGAAAAATGAGAATATGGGAAGAGTGCCGACTAAGATAGAGCTAGAACTGGAATAAACCCAACAAGGTTCTAGTAATGAAGTCTCGGTAAGCACTGAAGGGGTTGAAGAATGAAAAATAAATGAAACGTGAAAAGGGTGAAAAGAAATAGCCCTCCAATAATTTAACCATAGGGCAGAAACCGGGTTCAATACATATGCTAATGGTGGTTACTAAGGTAACACTGGTATTGAAGGCAAGACGTCATGGACCCAAAGGACGCACTGCACTACATCTTCCCAAACTACTCAAGTTCCTCTTAAAAGGACTTGTTTCATTCTCACAGGGGAACCGACATTATCTATCGACTTTCTCTTAGAGATTGTTGATATTGAAGAAGGAGACCCTCTCTCTAGTCTCCGGCATAGGAACCAAATGTGCAAAATTGAGTCTAGAGCCTCGAGATTATCAATAAATCTCATTAGGACACTGTCAATGAAGACTCTCTGTTTCACACAATGTGGAAAGAGAGATTATATCTTATGAGTCCTACGCATTATCCTTGTGGTATTGCCAGAACATCTGAGTGATATGCAAACATATTCACAATGAAGATGGAAAGCCTTCTAGGGCCAACATAAAACAAGCTCTTGGTAGGTGGCATGTGAGATCTATCCAATAGATCAACCATGTGACAACTGAACAGAAACAATGGGGCGATTCAAACTTCTGAATCAATCCTGGTTCTGGTTATGGATTGACGGATACCTTTGAAAAATAGGTCGTTGTGCTTAAAAATCTTTTCTCTAGCACATTGACTGTGTATTAATATTTCAAAAAATAAAAGGTGTTTATGATTGATAATTGATTTTTGTTAAAACCTTCGTTGTATTGCAAAAACACTTTATTTTGTGCAGTACACGATTGTTTTTCAAATCTTTTTTCATCAATCAGTGAATCTCAAGTTCACTGGTTCACTCACTCCGTGTTGTCTTCTTTGAGACGTTCCGGTTTGAGAACAGCTAGAGCAGCTGCGAAACCCTGTCAAGGAGATTCTTCGAATCATACCTGATCACAGGCAGTACTTGTACTGATCAACGGGGAACCGTGGGCCGTGTACCTCAATTCAACGAAAGTAATCAAAGACACTTTCGTGCTCTTTATTGCTAACTGTTTTATGCAGGTACACCCGAAGTTTGCAGCTGATCAGAATGGAGAGGTCAATCCATAGCCGCATGCTCACACAACACATTCATTTCCAAAGAAATCATGATTAATGCATCTATGAATCTGATATTCTCACTCCATGCTTCTGCTACGCTGCTGCTAATATCATGAATCAACTAAAGCTTCCGCTACTCTGATAAGAAGAAATCATGATCCAGAATGTGAGCATGTCGGTCCACTGTCACAACATCACATAATGTCAACACCACAATGGAAGAGTCAGAGATTTATGCAAGCTAATGATCTCAAAGCTGGCTCAAAACTCATCATCACGTGGATCAGTTAAAGACCTCCACTTGAATTATTCAAACATGGATAACATGAAGAATCAAAGACTACGTGCTACTGAGCAAAGAACTTAAACAAGAATTCAAGAACAATATTAATGTAATATCTGTTTGTATTATGTGTAAATTGAGGTGACCTCCCTTAGGGGGAGATTGTTAGGAATTAGAAAATTCAGTCATTAAAGTGTCGGTCACCTCAAGTATATGTAATCATTAGAAAGCTCGTAGTCGTAGTTATTTAATGTTGGTAAGTAGTTAGTTAAGTAAAATCGTGGAGGACGGACGGGTCTTTACCCACTGTATGCTTGATCCACAGCCCGCAGGAGGCGTTTATTGTAAGACACTATAAATACCCTCTACCTCCCAAGGTAGAGGGTTGGAGCTTCAATACCATTTTTCTTTGTTTCACATAGTTCCCAACTCCCTTCCCTTTCTCTCTCTAGAACTTTCTCTCTCTAAAATCTTGTTAACGCCTCATATGATATTAGTATGATGTGTTTGTGAAATCCTATATCTTACAACCTATACTATTATACTATAGGAAATCTTTCTAGTTTTGCTAGTATTTCTAAGTATCTAGCGTGACTTGTGTTATCAGCTTTTATCCCATATAAAAAATAATTGTTGATATGCTTTATTTTATTGATTCGATAAGTTGTTTAAGTTGTTAAATTTTAACTATATGGCTTCCATAATACACGTTTTGTTGGAACTTGACAGCCAACATATCAATGATTCAGCTTTATTCATGTTTGCTCGTTGTGTATACTTACTAATTCTTTGTGGCCGAATAGTTTATGACAAACTATTTTTAAAAGATATGTTGACAAACAAAGATTGAGACTGATTGTTATTTGCTGATGTCTGCTACTGGATTTAATATTCTAGGATTGTTTTTTGCATAACTCTTGAATTGATTTCTTCCTATGGTATGCTATTTATTCTTGTTGTGCTAATCATGTTGGTTTTAGCTATTCAAGTTCATTAAGGACTCAACTTATATAATTTCCAGGTATGTCACATGCAAGAAAAATTGGAGCATCAATATGAGTTGGAATCTCCGGAAGATGATAAAAGGAAATAGCTATAGGAGAGGTGCAAGCTTGTGTAGCAGCCCCTAAAGACCAAATTGGATAACACTGAAGCATGGGAAGTTGTTAAAGTTAGAGATTTTAAGCTCCCGGAAAATTTCATAAGTCATTAACAACTTAATCATGAATAAAGCACGGATTATAGCACCATGAAATTTTCTTGTCATCGTTTGTGCATATCATTTTTCAAATGCATTGTAACACGCGAATTTTACGCTCAAATTGCACCGTTGTGAACTGATCAAAATTCCCTCGATTTCGGTATTTTTAATAATCTAATTTATGTATAAATAAATTATATAAAATAAATATATACTATTTTTTTTATTCTAACCGGGCCAAGCCCAAATCACCCATTCCCCCCTTTGGCCTCGTTTGCAATCCGATCCACCCAACCCACCCATTTTCTTGGGCCTCGTCTTCTGCCAGCCCAACGCAACCCAACCTACACTATTAAATTGTGTACACAAAGTTTACACTAGAAATTTGATAATTTGTTCCATTCTTGTTCCTGTGACCAAACGAACACAGCAACAACGACAAAAAGCAAAATACATTCCCCTTGGTCTCATGTTTGCGTATGTATATGAAAAAGAGGAGACAAATCTCCAAGCTTAGCCACCCTAAGTATATTATTATAATGCCCTAAAACCCCCATGACCACTTTGACTCCATTTGACCACAATACACAATGGTTCTTGTGTTTTCTCATGCCCATTTGATTCGACAACACCTATACCACGCCCCAACTTTTATCTGCCATTCGGGCATGCCAAGAGCAAACAAAAACCATTTCTACTCTCCTTGGAAACATTGAAAGAACATGCATAAAATAATCTAAACACCTTACTTGTCTTCCTCTTTATAAACAACCTCAAACCCTTAGTAAAATCTCACAAACAACTCACAAGTTCACTCTCATTTCACTTACAAAAATCGTCCACTTTGGAACACGTCTAGGGAAAAGAAAACGCATAAGGATTTTAATCGTAGCTTGGGTATAAGTTCGAAAAAAGGGTATAACTTGGATTCTTGGTCACGTTCACATTTCCTTCACGTTTCATCACCACTCAAACAAGTGTTGTAAGTCTCTTTAACCCATTTCATTTCATTTTCTCATTTACATTGGCATTACACGTATTTATGTCACTCGCACCTAAAGTAATCAACTATGTGATTATCTTACAAGTTAACGAGACACAAACATAAAAAGAAACGAGCTATATATGTTCAAAACAACTAAACTCATGTCAAGTTGCTAGTACTATGATGTATAAACTTCGTTTGATGAACTAGAACTCTCGTCACTCTTTTTCTTCTAAAGATTATGCCTCGTTATATTTTTATAAACCACGTAAAACGATTTTTATTGAGCTCGGCATATAATTTGGTAAATGAGATCTTGGTGACCTAATAAAACCAAGTTTACATCACTACTAATCAACCTAAGAAACCCTTGGTAACCCCTCTCATGCCTCGTTTTAACGCTAAACCAAACTAACCCTATGATGGGCCTTAAGGCCCAACACGTCTAAACCGTGGCCCAATATCATTTTACCCGGCGCAATACTCATAAAAATAAGCTCACAAGTTAAAAATAAGCTAACAATAAGCTTTTGTAGTCGAAAATGTATTTTTGGACAAACTTTGCAAATTATGTAAGTTCGGGTTAAAAGTGTAAAGTTTTCAAAAGTTCAAGGGTTGTTTTTATACGTATATTGTATGCATGGAAAGTATAGGATGTCTTTTGTACAGATTTGAAAGATAAGGGTTGTTTGGGTACGATCTACGCATGCATGGTAAAGTCCGGGTTAGGTTTTGCAAATAAGGAAAACTTGGTTTAAAATGAAATAAAAGTTTAGGGTCGAAAGTCCAAACTTTGAAAACTAGGGGATTGAGGGTGTCAATCGAATTTTTGAAATATTTTATAAAAACAGTTTTATATAGGGACCAAAGCTGTCAAAACTGGAAACTTGGAGTATAAAACATTTTTGGGTGTAAAGTGTCATTTTTTCAAAGTTGAGAGACTAAACTTGTACATTTTAAAACTTGAGGGTAAAAAGTATTTGAGAAAAAGTTTAGAAAACATGTAAACTTATCACGACTTCGTAAAAACGAATATTTCGATGACCTAAAGACTATAACGAGTATTATTATGTCGATTATTTCATTAAATATATATATATATATATATATATATGTATGTATGTATATATATATATATATATATATATATATAAAATTATAAGTATATAATTTTATGAAATCGTTATCCAATATCAACGCACCTTGAAAACAAATAACTAAAACACTTGAAAACATCGTAATTTTCATAAATCAACAACGGGGAACATTTCACTTATGCGTAAGTGTGAACTTTTGATAAATATCAAACTAAGTTGATATAGCGCGTACTTTGAACTTAAAGTAATAAGCACTATCCACACACACCATAACGCTCTATTGAATTGTATAATTCAATGCTCTATCGAATGGTATATTCAATGCTCTATCATTCTGGTCGCGAACCAAATGTTTATCATATTCTGAGACTTGCCATCTCGTTCTTAGGTTCCGGGTTGGAGCCTCAGCTATATCATACTTGATCACTTTGTGCTTGTTCATTTTCGCTAAGGTGAGTTCATGGCTTATACTTTCTTGTTTTCAAACTATTTTGGGAGAGAATACATGCTCGGTTATACTTAAACTCATTACTTGCTCTTACTTGAAAACATGATTTACTTACTGATTGCATATTGGATTACCTTATTATGGACACAAATGTTTAATCATATATGTGAGTTCATAGCCTCGCTTTTATTTTTATTTACAAACCCCGCGAGGGAGATACATGCTCTAAATTATAACACAAGGTTTTGCAAACTGTTCGCTACTTGATTATTGGAATTGCCTAAGTATTTAGCCGAAAGACCCCTGCATCATGAACCATTAGTCACTTGCGTGTGAACCCAGATATCGTGAATAATACTATAGGGAGTAACGACCCTGTCTTGGTTATCGAAAATAACCGGGGCGCACCATATTTGAATTGCATTAGGTAATTGGCTATTACCTCCTTGGGGGCAAACTGTTACGTACACTAGTAATTTGGTGTATGCAGTTGAGTATTGGTTGCATTAGCTTAGCGCATAATAATCTGTGATTTTCTTTATGATAAGTTGTTAGTTTATAATTATCATGTTCATGTTCTTGTGTTCAACTATTTAACTAAAACCTATGGATTTCACTCAACATTTTTGTTGACCTTTTTAAGCATGTTATATCAGGTAATCATTGAAGATCATATTCATGGCACGGAGCGGGCAATGCAAGACCTTTATTTTGTGGTGTAAACATAACGTTATCATTTCTTACAAACTCATGATCAGTCTTTTGTGTAAGATCTAAAACAATTTGGAATATTTTGTAACAAACTATGAGTTTTTCTTGAATGATAACCATTTTCTTAAAACGTCTCTTTCGAGTCGTTTTCTATGATTATTGACTGTGATCCCCATCCAAGTAACACCCCGATTAGTCTTCCGCTATCATGATGATCTTTGGGGGTGTTACAAAGATTCACAAAATTTTAACTCTTAGCATAAATAACAGGATGTTGACATCAATAACGTTTAATTTATGTTTGCTTGTGTGTAACATTTTAAGCAATTGTAATGTATAATACTTTACAGATATTGTTTGTGTGTAACATTTTAAGCAACTGTAATGTATAATACTTTTGTCTAATTCATATTGTGAAGTTTGCTTTGTTCAATATTTGTTTGTGTCCGATCAAAATGATATTGTTTGGGTTCGTTGTGAATGATATTGCTTTGGTGGGTTTTTTTTCGGTATGGGAAAATCAAAACAAATGTATTCTTTTTTTGTTAATCAGCATATATTTGTGCAGTTTATTAAGAAACCATACCATAAAAGAAAAATAAAATGCATTGTTTATTTGTCATTTGATATGGTTACAAAAAAACCGTATCTAATAATCATTTTTTGGTACTGTTCAAAACCACACCAAAAAACATTTCATTTTTTTGTACGCTCTTATATGATACGGTTTTGAAAAAGGTTTTGGTACGCTCTTATATGATACGGTTTTGGTACGCTCTTATATGGTACGGTTCAAAACCACACCAAAAGGCCTTTAAACTGTACCTAAAGAGAATCTTTTTTAGTAGTGTATTGATAAGGTTTTAAAATGTACCTTTTTGAGGGGTCATTTAAGCCCTTATTTGATCACTTTTGTATTCGTTATTACTTAATATCGTTCCTTTTCACTTTTTAGGTATCTTGAAGGCAAAATGCTGGAATGACACTTATTCGGACGAAAAGGCGCGAATATACGAAGAAAATGGCCAAAGTCAAGAATCGAAACACTCAGGCTGCTGGAGCTGAAGGGGACAGCGTCAGGTGTTATCTGCGATGCCGTCGCACCACTTTTGTGACGGCTCAGTAGCCAAATTGCCTATTTACAAGTGACGTGTCGTTTTAAAGAGTAGGTCGCGCAACTCAAACGGCCTAGATTTGATCCGACGACGTCAGAGATGGGGGGACGGCGTCACAAGCATAAGGTGACGCCGTCACAAGATTAACGTGGCCAAGACGAAACCCTATGACGCTGGCGCGACCCGACGGCGTCACAAATCAAAGGGTGACGCCGTCGCATATGTAATCTTATATATAGAATCCGAATTTTTTAGTTTTCAGAGTGTAGTCTTTTGGAGTAAAAACCTAAACCGAACCAAGGCTGTCTTGTACAGTATTTTAGGGTTTCAAACCCTATCTTACATCAAAATAAGTGTTTTACTTCATTAATTTAATTATGTCTTCAATTACTTGTGTGTATGCTTGCATGTTCCCCATGTCCGACTAATTTACTTATGTGTTTGCTTAGGGAATATGAAACTTAATTATTGAATATTGATAGGTTATCTCTTATCTTAATTGTTAATGATCTAGTAATGCGATAGGTCATCCGTTGTGTAGTTAATGCTTGATTAATCTTTGTGAACCTTAGTTTATAATACCTAGAGTTGTTGTAGGCTAAACCATCCGAAGAGTACCTTAGAGTTAAAGTTTATAAATCCTAGAGACTTTGTAGGCGATAACCTTTGGTAGTTTCAAAGAGTTAGGGATAAACGCATACCCTACGACCTTAGACACACAACGCGATTAAGAATAAGGACGTGACAATTCAACCATCAATAGGAGATAATTAAGGAGTAATACAACCTAAGTAATGTTAGGAATTGGAAATTCCATGTTAAAGAGTCGGTCACCCCAATTATGGTCTAGCATAGTTTAGCTCGTAGACTTGTAGTTATTTACGTTATTTATTAGTTTATTAGTTAGTTAGTAGCGTAGTATAGTTTAGTGTAACACCGTGGAGGAAGGACGGGTCTTTCCCCACTGTATACCTGATCCACAGGCCGTCAGGAGGTCGTGTAGTCTTGTAACTATAAATACCCCTTTTATCCTTGGAAAGGGTGTGGCTTGTAATCTAACCTTTCATTTTTATTGAACCAACTCTCTACCAAGAACACCATCTCTCTACTTTCTCTCTCTAAAATATCTAACATGTATTTCCATCATCCAAGACCACCCGAATCATCAAACACAATAAATATTACGATCCTACAAATGGTATCAGAGCCAAGGTTATTGTGTGGTGTTGATTTTTGTGGTTTTGATACATGTTTTTAAACTGGTTTGTGTATTTTTTTGTGGTCGAATTATTTTGTGGTCGGATTGTTTTTTAACTGGTTTGATGTATCCTCTATTTTGGTCAATAATGTTATCTGGTCCATATTATACCATATTATTCAAAGGGTTATAATATTGTGGTCAATAATGTTATCTGGTGTTGTGTCAACTATTGTCCAAACAGTATTTTGTACCAAACACTGTGTATGTTATGATGTCAGATGGTCATTTTGGGGTCAAAAGGGTCAAAACTGATGCAGTTATATGCTTTTTCTAGGTTTCTTATGAAGTTGGTCGGAAATCTTGCTAGTGACTTGTGGTCATTCTTCATAACGACTTGTCTAAGTGTCCAAATACATTGTACCTTATTTTTAGCGACTTGGTGTAGCGAGTTGTAAAAGAAATCTGCCTAGCGACTTGTATTTACAAGTCGTAGCAACTTGGTCTAGCGACTTGTGTTATTATTAGCGACTTGTGACAGAAAAAGATGTAGCGATTTGTTTTGAAAAAGCATAGCGACTTGACTCATGACACTTTAATGTAGCGAGTTGTTGTTTGTAAGGAAAATTTTAGCGACTTGTGCTGAAATAATGTAGCGACTTGTAACCTCTAACATAACCAAACACCACATTGACCATGCCACGACTTCAGTATACCACACATCATCAGTCAAAACTCATATCTAAGACACGAACAGATTATTTCAAAACTCAATCTCAGTATTCAAATTTCGTGTGTATTTATAATATTCTCATTCGTTCATGGATCAACACGAAACTTTCATCATCACAGATTCTAAGGTTAAAAGGTGAACGAAAAAGCTATATATGAATATGATCTCAGCTTTGACCCCTTGTGTGCAGTTCATAGAACACATAGACCCTTAAATATCTATACAGAAATGATCTTGTGCTTCACGGATCTAAAATGTTTTTTTGTTAATGTTCGAAACTATGTAATGAAATTAACAAAAATGTTAACTTCATGTACATGGCTCGTCTGTGACTCAATTACAACAACAAAGCTTCAAGGAAATACCTACCTGAATTCATTCGTGCATCAACGAAGCTGTTTCAAGACCTCTAACCATCCCTGTGGTTTTTATGTCGAGCAACATACCATGCCCGTGGTTCTAAAGATAGAGCTCTAGCCAATCCTGTGGCGAGCTAAACATGAGGAGGCAAATTGGTGTGGTCAACAATATGATGGGGGCGGATCTATTTGAGGGTGTTTAAGGATTATTTGGGTTTTATGTGATTATTGGGGAGGTAGACGAGAGTTAAGGGAGGCGTTTTTGTTTTATGGTGATTAGGGTTAAGAGAAGCTGTGTCGAGAATAAGAGAGGCGGAGATATTTGAGAAGTGTGTTTAGGGTATTTTTAGGGCAAGTGAGATATAAGATGTGTTTTATACCCGAAATTTTAGGATCTTGTGGCTATGGATTGGATTATCAGGACTTGGATCGGGTATCTCTTTCTTATGGGCCGTGATATATACGGATCATGTATTTCAATTGGATTTGGACTTGAGCTATTATAACACTAACCGGATATCACATTGTGTGGCTTGATCGGGTCAATATTTAATTTTGTGTTTGGACTTATGCTCGCGTGGACTTAACTGATTAAGCATTGGATAGAGATTTGTTGATATAGACGGTCAAATGAATGGTTATAAGGAAGTAAAATTGTTATCCAAATTTTCCTAAAAAATTTTGATACAATTTTTTTTATATACTATGAGGTATTTTTTTTTGGTATGGTATATTTTCACGGATGGAATTTTTGATTATGTTGTTGGCGTGAATTTGGATCGGGTATCATGTGTTATTTATATGGGCTGTATATGAGTCGAACAAGAATGTGGAAATTTCTCATATGATTATGTATTTACATGGACCGTGATGAGTGTCTAAATACTCATCATTTTTATACTGATAGAGTGCCAAAAACATCTGAAAACACTCAGAAACTCATCAAAATGATAAAAATATCACAAACAAGTGTTTTATATGTTTTAAATGCAAAAACATCAAAATTTGATGAAAAACGTATCAAGTTTGCATAATTGGCAGTTTTAGTCCCCCAAGTTACAAAAGTTGTCAAAATAAGTCCCTGGTAATTCAAAATCTTGTAAAATATCATTTTAGGTCCATAAGATTCAAAAGTTGTCAAAATAAACCCTTTAAAGTTTAAAAATCACAAATTGACAACTTTAGTCCTTCAACTTTGGAAAAATGTAAAAAATAGTCCTTGGTTAATTTAAAAAGTGAAAATTATCAACTTTTAACCTTGTTCTATTTATAAATGACAAAAATGGTCCTTATGATAAACTTTGGAGAATTTACATGTTTGGTCCCTCAAGTTTCAAACTTGACAGTTTTGGTCCCTGGATTTATAAAAAATAAAAATTATCAACAAAGGTCCTTGTACTAATCTTACTTGGCAGTTTTAGTCCTTGTGAGAGCTTTGGAAAATGTTCAAGATCAGCCCTCAACTTTCAAAGAATTACATGAATGGTCCTTGTTGTTAACATTAACCAAACCGGACCCTATTATTACTAAGCCCAAATCCAACCCAAACCTTGACCCGGCCCAATGTTTAAAAAGGAGATAAACCGCCTTCACTGTAGCTTCTCCTCCCTCACCCCTGTATCCCAAAACCAGCCATGGTTTTCTCACCACCACCTCACCCTTTCCACCTCATTCACCTTTCCAGCTCATCCCCCCTCCTATCATCACAGCCCACAAGCAGTTAATGCTTCTCCACCATTCAACACTCCATCTATACTCACAAAACTCTGTTTTTGCCCTACTTGACCTCTGAACCCACCAAATTGCTTCTTTTGTGTCCCCTACACCTCCACAACACCCCAAGATTCTTTAATTAGATTCAAACTACCCATTTCAGTCAAATAGACTTTTGGCGCCAAATTCGCCAAATGGCAATTCTGATGATCTGGATGATTTCAACGGT
This sequence comes from Chrysanthemum makinoi, assembly GCA_910596185.1. Taxonomy (NCBI): domain Eukaryota; kingdom Viridiplantae; phylum Streptophyta; class Magnoliopsida; order Asterales; family Asteraceae; genus Chrysanthemum; species Chrysanthemum makinoi. The sequence goes on along the minus strand of OU343223.1, from coordinate 119,001,525 downwards.
TGGATTGAAGTGGGATTTACTCAAGAGTGTCGACATAGTTGGAAAAGATCAATAAATAGAAGGTTGAAGCAATGTAATTACTTATCTAGAGTAAATTTTAAATTTTAATGTCGTTTTAGTTTAACTGTTAAATTTCAGTGTTTGTTTAAGCTTCAAGCTTTGTATTTTATGTTTTCAAGTTGAAATAAAACTTTTGAAAACAACCAATTTCAATTTCAAGTCTTATCTCAAGTTATGCAATTTTCTTATTATTCAAAAATCTCAATAAGTTGAAATGTTGTTATAAACTGTTAGTTTGGACTCATAAGCCACATAAGCTCCCTATATAGCTTATTGAAGCTATTAGATACTCTTAAAAGCATTTTACTAGCCAAAATCAGAAATTCACAAAAATATCAAATAAATAGCTTAAAAATAAAAACCATGGTGCAAGGTACAAAAAGGCTGGAGCAGGGTTTATCTTTGATGGCCTTGGGTATAGTGCTTATTGGTAAGCTATAGGATTTGTTATTTGGTCCTAGTTCTCAGTTTGTGACCTCAAGTCATTTGTAAGCATCTTGATCTCAATTTGGCATTTACTGTGTAAGACAGTTTTTTAGCTCAAATTTCTGTTTGATCATGTTCATTAGTTGTAATTAAGTGTTCTCAAACCATAAAACCAGTTGTTAGTTCATTAGAACTTGTAGTTCATATAAATTTTATTTTAACAGTTAAAATAGCATTAGGATCATTATTGAGCTTTATGTTGTTATGGCTATTGTTTCACACTTATTTAATCTTAATGAATGATATTATAAGGTCTGCAATAAGTTCCATGGTTTTAATCTGTGATTCTCTTTGAAAAAGTTCCAAAACAGTCTCTAAAGGAGTGTTTGGTTTTGTGTAGCTTCACTGTATTAGAGGTTGTGCAGTCCTGTGTTTGTGCTTGTTTCATGTCTCACTTGGTCTAAAGAACTCAAAGAAACCAAGAAACCAGTCCTTGTTAGTAGAAAAGTCAAAAATCTTTTTAAATCCATCTTAGTCAGTCACTGTTGGGATTTTAAACTGCAAAATCCATTTTACAAGCTTAAAAGATGTTGGTATAGCTTTAGATAAACTTATAATAGCTTATAATACTACAATCAGTCCATAGAATCAAGTTAAAATTCATTTTAGTCAAACTAATTAGTTCTTATAAAAGTCAAAATTTTCATAAGCATTTTGGATAAAATAGAATAATCTATATAGGACTTAATATTGAGTTTCATGATTTGAGCCTTTGGAATATAAAAATCTAGCTGCTCATCTCTATCCTAGTGTATTTTATATTTTCTCATTAGCTTATGTAATAGCTTTTCTCTTAGCTTATTCTGGACACCTATTTCAAAAAGTGCCCTGTGCACCAGTTTCACTAGCTAAATCATAAGCTCCTATAGAGCTTATTAGTTGACCATAACCTGTGATTTTTGTTTATTTGGACAGTTAACCTGGTCCTCTTTAAGTTCCAAGTTTTAAATTTCCATTTGCAGCTTATTTGATAAGCCTGCAAGTGCTTATCATTTTGTCCCAAGTAAGTCAGCATTAACTGAGTTTTACTCAGTGGATTCTCAGGTTTTGAAAAAGCTTCTCAAAAGCTCATTTTAGCTTGTTTTGATTTCAACTTTTGTTTCTAGGTAGCCAACCAGGTCTAATACAAGTTCAAATAATTGCTTTTCAGTTTTAGCTTATTTGGTGTTCTGTGCATAAGCTTAAAGTAACCCCTCAAATTCTGTTTTGCTCATTGATCTCAAACATCAAATCTGTTGAGCTTGTGATTCTGTGGGTTAGGACTTGTTGAAACCTGTTCCATTTGAGTCATTTTAGCTTAATATAGCTTCTGTGTAGGTTTGGTGGTCTTTGGTTATCATTTGGCTTTTTCAAGTGCTTATAAATAAGCAGTTGCCACTGCAGTTGCTTATTTCTCCACACAAGCCCATGTTTTTCTATTTTTCCTAGATTCTACATATTAAAATAGACTTTTCCTGAAATTTTCATAATTTTTCATAACTGTTTGCTATTTTTTTAATTTAAACTAGTTTTTAATCCTTTTTAAATAGCTTTTAATACAAATAAATTAGAAAAAGCTTAGAAAAATATATTTTCTATTTTCCTAGATTAAGATAAATATAAAAGTAATAAAAAGTATTTTTCCATAATTTTCTTAGTTTAAAAAGTATTTTTTAGCATTTTAATTAGTTTAAAATAGATTTAAATTAATAATAAATACATAATAAGTCTTAAAAATATATTTTTAGTTTTAAAATAAGTTTTATCATATTTTAGACTTTTCTAAGTTATAATTTCATTTTTCTAGGTTAATTTTGTATTTTCTTGTATTTTAGTGCATTTTAAATACTTAATAAATAGTTTTTAATTAATAATAATTAAATAAATATTGTTAAAAATAATTTTCTTTTTCTAATAATTTTCTTTTATTATTAGGATTGTAAAAATATCATTTTTATATTTGTAGGCCTTTTATTTCTTTAAAACTCACGTTTTATTTTGTACGTTTACGTAATTTTATTTAAACGTACGTTTTAGATTTTAAACGTTCATCGATCTGTAAAAATAGTGATAGCGTTTATTTAATATCTTTTATCTTTTATTTCTTTTAATTTGCATTTAAGTCGCTTTAATTTATAGATCTTTTCTTTAGGTAATTTTCCATCAAAAACCTTACTGATCACTATCCTTAGTGATCATTCTACCATCTGATCAAGTGTTTTTACACCAATTCATCCTCCGTGGGACTTAACGACCCAGGAATTCCCTATATTCCTCTGATCTTAATTGTATTTGTGTTTTAGGCAGTTTTAAGTCTGTTACGGTTACCCATTCACAAGTGGCCGTTTTTGTGTGATTTGACTTGACTGTTAGCACCAATCAAATTCCGGCTGCCGGGAGTGTAATGTTGTTCTAGCATTTTCTACCCGTACTTACACATATACCACAGTTTGTAAAAAGTTTTCTGTAAAGTTAATATAAATCAAAAAGTTCATTAACACTTTTCCTAAAGTGTTAAAACCCAAAAACAATATAAAACAACAAAACAATCGTAACGTTTTCTATTTTGTATTTTCTTTTAAGGTGATTCTTAAAGAGATACGATTTGGTAAAACGAGACGATACCAAAAATATTGTCCAAAAGTTTTTGAACCCATCTGCACAAATCTTACCTACGTCTTTTCAGTGGTACTTAATTTCTACATAAAAATCAACCACCGCAAAATCAAGGCATGCACTACCTAACTGGGAGTGCGACCATTAATAAGTTCCCGAACATCAGATTTAAAACTTGCCTTTGTGTCACTTGTGATTTGGTGTACCTTTTTCAAAGAAGCCAGTTCATTTGTAATTATTGGTTAAGTTCACTTGTGTTTTGCCTCATTTGTTTTGAAAAATTGATTTTTTACTTAGTGCATGCGCACTCGTTCTTCCAGTTCTACAAGTCCATTTTCTGAACTAGGAAAGATTCCTCATAGACGTAGAGGACGTTCAGCTCCTTCAGCCGTGACTGAGGAACGTCTACCACCACCACCCCCGTCGAAATGGCGAAGACAAACCTATGAATGAGCTTCTCCAAGCACCCATCGAGGGTTACGGAGATGCTATTGTTGTCCCAACCATTGGCTCGATACCTTCGAGCTCAAAACCGGGTTACTTAATCTGGTAACCCAAAGCCAATTCTATGGTTTTAAGCGGGATGATCCTCATGCACACATTCGATGGTTTAACAAGATTGCATCTACCATCAAGTACAAGAATGTCCCACACGAAGCTATCAAGCTTCTTCTGTTCCCATTTTCTCTAGAGGGACAAGCCCGGAATTGGCTTGAGAAACAACCCCTCGTTCCATTGAGACATGGGAGGATCTAGTTACCAAGTTTGTTAACGAATTCTATCCTCCATCCCGAACTACAAGTCTTAAGAATGAGATAATGAAATTCTCTCAGAGATTTGAGGAATCATTCGGGGAGGCATGGGATCGTTATAAAGAATTGCTCCGCAAGTGTCCGCATCATGGTTTTACCGAGTTAATGCAAATGGACACTTTCTACAATGGTCTCAATCAGACCAATCAAGACTCTTTGAATGCCTCCGCGAGAGGTAATTTCTTGAGCAAGACCACAAAAGAAGCCTTACAAATCATTGAAAACAAGTCCCAGGTCCGTCCTTTCCGCACAAAGACATATCGACTCAGTCTAATCTGGACCTTCTACTTCATCTCACATGAGTACATCTAGCACCGATGCTAAGATTGATAAACTCACAGAGATATTGTTCCCAGAGCTTTGGGTTCTTGCTAACCAAAAGAAAGTCACATTCACTCAAACACCATCACATGGTGAAGTAAAGAAAGTTGAAGTTTGTGTTACTTGTGGTGGTCCTCATGCATACTACAATTGTACTGCCACCGATGGTAGTCCGTTTGAAGCAAATGCTTTAGCCGGTAGTTCACAGCAAGGAGGTAATCAATACCGTCCTCAAAATGAACTACAATACCGTGCTAACACTAATCATGCACCACCGGTTTTAACCGAATCACAACATTCAAAACCGGAATCAGAACCAACCAAGAATGAACCAAGGTTATCAAAACCAAGGTATTTCTATCCGACCCAATCAAGGTTTCCAACATCAAGGAAACCTTCATCAAAACCATTTCAATCGAGGGAATCAATTTCATGGGAATATGAATCCTAATCAAGGAAATTTTGGCTATAATCAAAACATACGGCCTCAAATTGTCCCTCTCCAGCTCCTCCGTCATTACTCCTCCAGGACCATCATCTGATGAGTTATGAAGCAGCTCATGAGATCCCAAGATGAAATGAAAAGGTTGTTGGTCATGATTGTTGATCAAGAAGTCTTTAAATGATCGACCCTCGGGCTCGTGTACTTTACCGAGCAACACGATCGCTAACCCGAGGGGCGATGCTAAGGCGATCACAACCAGAAGTGGTGTTTCATACACTGGACCTGCTGTTCCTACTACCTCCTCTTCTTCGTCTCTCCCAAAGGTAGTGGACAGTGAACCTCCGACACACAATGGACCTACGACTCCAATGCCCCCTCCTCCTGTGGCAATGAGTCAAGTTACCAAGGAAACAACGGACAAGGTGCATTATTCTAGCCCACGAAGTACCGCACACGTCCAACCTTCGGTAGTCCAACCTCAAGTTGTCCAGAAACCCAAGTCTAATCCAGGAGTTGTTTTTGAACCACCTGTAGCTCCCGCTGAAAATACCAAATCCAAATCTTCTATTCCTTATCCATCACGTTTGAATGAGCAAAAGCTCCAGAAAAGCTAGTCATCAAATGGATAAATTTTTCCAAATTTTCCAAGAGTTACATTTTGACATAAGCTTTGAGGATGCTATCATGTTGATGCCCAAGTTTGCATCAACTCTCAAACACATGTTAAGCAACAAGGAAAAGCTGTTTGAAATGGCTAAAACTCCTCTTAACGAGAATTGCTCTGCAGTTATCCCCAAGAAGCTTCCAAAAGCTTGGAGATCCTGGAAAATTTCTCTTACCTTGTGTATTTCCCGGAATGGTTGAATGCTTTGCCTTAGCCGATCTTGGTGCAAGCATCAACCTGATGCCTTATTCAGGATGGAAGAAACTTTCTCTTCCGGAACTTACTCCTACATGCATGACTCTCGAGCTTGCAGATCGTACAATATTCCGTCCTCTTGGCATTTCGAGGACGATTTGTGAAAGTAGGAAAGTTCCATTTTCCAACTGACTTCGTGGTTGTTGATTTTGATGCCGATCATCGGGTTCCTCTCATTGTTGGTCGAGGATTCCTGAGAACGGATCGTGCTCTCATAGATGTATTTGAGCAAGAAATCACATTACGTGTTGGTAATGAAGCTGTCACTTTTAACCTTGATCAAACTTCGAGGTACTCCGCAAACTATGATTCTGAGTCGGTTAACCGCATATATATCATTGATGTTGAAGCTTCCTCTCTAAGTTCTTGGTTATTCTCATAATTCTGTGAGTGGGGATCCCACCACATCTTCTCAACCTATCATAGCCAATTCTACTCCTCCTCTCACTCCGTTTGAGGGAAGCGACTTCATCTTGGAAGAGATTGAAGCATACTTGGCTAGTGATTCTGTTCCATGGGAAATTGATCACGCTCCAATTGACATCGAGGGGGACATACTTCTCATTGAGAAATTGCTTAAAGATGATCATTCATCAACCCCTCACATTAGTGATGCAATTCCAGAAGAGATTAATCACCATGAGATTAATCCGGAGGTAGATATTCTTATTCTTGAGAAGTTGTTAAATCAGGACACTTCTCCTCCACTCCTCCGGCCAAACTTCATAACAAGGAAGTCAAGTCAGTTGAGAAACTGAAGAATTTCCCTGGAGTCGAACTTAAGGACTTACCGACTCATCTCGAGTATGCATTTCTTGAGGGTGATGATAAATTACCCGTCATTATTGCTCGAGATTTGAGTAAAGATGAAAAGACTGCTCTCATAAAGGTCTTGAAGTCACACAAGCAAGCAATTTCTTGGAAACTCTCCAACATTAAGGGTATCAACCCGAGTCTGTACACAAAATCTTAATGGAGGATGACTTCAAGCCAGCAGTTCAACATCAGAGAAGGGTGAATCCAAAAATCCATGATGTTATCAAACAAGAGGTTATCAAACTTCTTGATGCAGGATTGATTTACCCAATCTCAGATAGTCCTTGGGTGAGCCCAATTCATTGTGTTCCTAAAAAAGGTGGCATAACTGTTGTCACAAATGAAGATAACGAGTTAATTCCAACTCTGCTGGTTACGGGATGGCGTGTTTGCATTGACTATCGTAAGTTGAATGACGCCACCAGTAAAGACCATTTTCCTCTACCCTTTATGGACCAAATGCTTGAGAGATTAGCAGGGAATGAGTACTATTGTTTCCTTGATGGTTTCTCAGGGTACTTTCAGATCCCCATTGATCCAAAGGATCAGGATAAAACTACATTCACACTCCCATACGGAACTTTTGCCTACATAACGATGCCTTTTGGCTTATGTAATGCTCCTCGCACGTTCCAACGATGTATGATGGCCATTTTCCACGACATGATCGGGGAAACAATGGAGGTGTTTATGGATGACTTCTCGGTCATTGGGGACTCATTTCAGACTTGTCTCTCCCATTTAGACAAAATGCTAAAACGGTGTGAAGACACCAATCTCTGTCTAAATTGGGAGAAGAGCCACTTTATGGTCAAAGAAGGCATAGTCCTTGGCCATAAAATTTCAAAGAACGGGATTGAGGTAGATAGAGCAAAAGTCGATGTTATTGCTAAATTACCTCATCCTACTACCGTCAAAGGTATTAGGAGTTTTTTAGGTCATGCCGGTTTCTATCGTAGATTCATTCAAGATTTTTCCAAAATCGCTCGGCCAATGACCCATCTTCTTGAAAAGGATGCTCCTTTTATCTTCTCACCCGAGTGCATCAAGTCTTTTGAAACATTAAAAAGCTTTACCTAAGCACCCATTCTCGCTCCCGATCGATTTACCCTTTGAGCTTATGTGCGATGCAAGTGATTTTGCTATCTACGATCTTAGGGCAACGTAGAAACAAGCATTTTCAGCCTATTCACTACGCAAGTAAGACTATGACTGAGGCTCAAACTCATTACACTACTACCAGAAAAGAGCTATTAGCCGTGGTGTATGCATTTGAGAAGTTTCGGCCGTACTTAATCTTGACCAAATGTGTAGTGTATACGGATCACTCGGCTCTTAAATATCTCTTTGCAAAACCAGATGCAAAGCCGAGATTAATTAGTTCTCCTCCTCCAAGAATTTGATATCATCATACGTGATAAAAAAGGAGCCGAGAACCTCGTCTGCCGATCATCTTTCCGATTAGAAAACCCTCACCAAGATGTTTTCGAGAAAAAGGATATAAATGAAACATTTCCTCTCGAGACACTCAATGCGGTTTCTTTTCGTGGAAACTCTTCTACCCCATGGTTTGCTGACTTTGCAAATTACCATGCGGGTAACTTCATTGTGAAAGGGATGTCGACCCAGCAGAAGAACAAATTCTTCAAGGATGTTAAACATTATTTCTGGGACGACCCTTTCTTATTCAAAATCTGTGCGGATCAAGTCATCCGACGGTGTGTTTTTGGACAAGAAGCTCTTGACATTCTCAAAGCTTGCCATGCTGGACCCACCGGGGCCATCATAGTCCAAACTACACCGCCAAAAAGGTGTTTGATTCTGGGTTTTATTGGCCCACAATCTATAAAGATGCCCACGAATTTGTCAAAACTTGTGATGCTTGTCAGCGTCATGGAAACATATCTCAAAGAAATGAAATGCCACAAAATGCCATTCAAGTTTGTGAGATATTTGACATATGGGGTATTGATTTTATGGGGCCATTTCCTTCGTCTCGTGGAAACAAGTACATACTCGTGGCTGTTGACTATTTGTCAAAATGGGTTGAAGCAAAAGCTTTACCCACCAATGATGCCCGAGTTGTTGTGAAATTTTTGAAAGCTCTCTTTGCCAGGTTTGGAACTCCTCGTGCTATAATTAGTGATCGTGGTACACATTTTTGTAATGACCAATTTGATCGTGTCATGCAAAATTATGGTGTTACCCACCGCCTATCTATGCATACCACCCCCAAACAAAATGGCAGGTGGAAGTTTCAAACCGTGGTATTAAAAGAATACTTGAAAGGACGACAGAGGTGAAAATCGTGCATCCGGTCGGATAAACTGGATGACGCACTCTGGCTTTTCGCATGCTTACAAAACACCAATTGGGTGTACTCCATACAAGCTAGTGTACGGAAAAGCATGTCATCTTCCGATTGAACTAGAGCACAAGGCTTACTGGGCCTTAAAACATGCCAACTTCGATATACAAGCAGAAATTGGTGATCACAGAAACGTTCAAATGAATGAACTAAATGAACTTCGTGATCAAGCTTACGAGAACTCTTTGATCTACAAACAAAAGACAAAGAAGATTCATGACTCTAAAATCAAGAACCGCGTTTTCAACGTCGGTGATCGAGTCCTTCTTTTCAATTCTAGATTGAAGATTTTTTCAGGAAAGCTCAAGTCCCGCTGGTCTGGTCCATTTACTATCACTAAGGTTTATCCTTATGGCACCATTGAGTTATCTCAGCCTGATGGTCCCAATTTTAAAGTAAATGGTCATCGATTAAAGCATTACTTTGGAGAGGACATTCCACCTGTGGTTGTCCCGGATCTACAAACATTCCCCATGAACCAATAAATGCGGGGATCGAGTCAAGCTAATGACTCGGAATCAAAATAGTAGCACACATCATATGGGTTTTCATCCATATTTCTGTCTTCTTATCCCCTTTCTATCACCCTAGTGTGGGGGGGTTTGCCCCACATGTTGTATATATCATCATCTCAAAAAAAAAAAAAAAAATGTGTATATATCAAAAACAAAATAATGGCCGTAGTATTTCCCTTTTATGTTCTTTGTTTCGGCATAACCGCCGGTACTTTGAATATTGAGGGCAATATTCATTTCTAAGTGTGGGGGGGAATTCTCACGAATTTCATCATGTAATTATTTCACCCAATTCCCCCGTTTTTGGCCAAAATTTTTTTGGAGTAAGTGTTTTTCACTTACTCAGCAAATGGTAATCAGTCCGCCATGTCTAACCCACATAAGGATTGGCTAATCCAGGAGCAAACGGCTCTTGGTAAAGATATCTCAAATCCGTTTATGGCTTGCAATTTGCCTAAAATTGTATGGTGTTCAACTCACCATATCTTTAAACTAGTGAAAAGTTGGCTAGCCCGCAAGTTTATGGCTTGTGGTAAAGGCAGTTGAAAATCCATAATTGGTAATCGGCTCACCAAAGATAATATTGATAATTTATCTAAGAGTTGGCTAGTCCAGAGCAAACGGCTTCTGGTAAAGACAAATCAAATCCGTTCACAGCTTATGATTTGCTCAAAATCATTTGGTTATCGTTGTGCCAAGGTTCTTACTTGAATCAAAACAATTGGCTACTCCAGAAGTAATGGCTTTTGGTAAAGAGATGAAATCCATTAAATTTTCTCAAATCATTGCTAGGGACTAGCAATATCTTAGTGTGGGGGATTGATGAGTGTCTAAATACTCATCATTTTTATACTGATAGAGTGCCAAAAACATCTGAAAACACTCAGAAACTCATCAAAATGATAAAAATATCACAAACAAGTGTTTTATATGTTTTAAATGCAAAAACATCAAAATCTGATGAAAAACGTATCAAGTTTGCATAATTGGCAGTTTTAGTCCCCCAAGTTACAAAAGTTGTCAAAATCAGTCCCTGGTAATTCAAAATCTTGTAAAATATCATTTTAGGTCCATAAGATTCAAAAGTTGTCAAAATAAACCCTTTAAAGTTTAAAAATCACAAATTGACAACTTTAGTCCTTCAACTTTGGAAAAATGTAAAAAATAGTCCTTGGTTAATTTAAAAAGTGAAAATTATCAACTTTTAACCTTGTTCTATTTATAAATGACAAAAATGGTCCTTATGATAAACTTTGGAGAATTTACATGTTTGGTCCCTCAAGTTTCAAACTTGACAGTTTTGGTCCCTGGATTTATAAAAAATGAAAATTATCAACATAGGTCCTTGTACTAATCACACTTGGCAGGTTTGACCCTTGTGAAAGCTTTGGAAAATGTTCAAGATCAGCCCTCAACTTTCAAAGAATTACATGAATGGTCCTTGTTGTTAACATTAACCAAACCGGACCCTATTATTAACTAAGTCCAAATCCAAGCCCAAACACTTGACCCGGCCCAATGTTTAAAAAGGAGATAAACCGCCTTCACTGTAGCTTCTCCTCCCTCACCCCTGTATCCCAAAACCAGCCATGGTTTTCTCACCACCACCTCACCCTTTCCACCTCATTCACCTTTCCAGCTCATCCCCCCTCCTATCATCACAGCCCACAAGCAGTTAATGCTTCTTCACCAGTCAACACTCCATCTATACTCACAAAACTCTGTTTTTGCCCTACTTGACCTCTGAACCCACCAAATTGCTTCTTTTGTGTCCCCTACACCTCCACAACACCCCAAGATTCTTTAATTAGATTCAAACTACCCATTTCAGTCAAATAGACTTTTGGCGCCAATTCGCCAACGGCAATTCTGATGATCTGGATGATTTCAACGGTTGGATTGAAGTGGGATTTACTCAAGAGTGTCGACATAGTTGGAAAAGATCAATAAATAGAAGGTTGAAGCAATGTAATTACTTATCTAGAGTAAATTTTAAATTTTAATGTCGTTTTAGTTTAACTGTTAAATTTCAGTGTTTGTTTAAGCTTCAAGCTTTGTATTTTATGTTTTCAAGTTGAAATAAAACTTTTGAAAACAACCAATTTCAATTTCAAGTCTTATCTCAAGTTATGCAATTTTCTTATTATTCAAAAATCTCAATAAGTTGAAATGTTGTTATAAACTGTTAGTTTGGACTCATAAGCCACATAAGCTCCATATATAGCTTATTGAAGCTATTAGATACTCTTAAAAGCATTTTACTAGCCAAAATCAGAAATTCACAAAAATATCAAATAAATAGCTTAAAAATAAAAACCATGGTGCAAGGTACAAAAAGGCTGGAGCAGGGTTTATCTTTGATGGCCTTGGGTATAGTGCTTATTGGTAAGCTATAGGATTTGTTATTTGGTCCTAGTTCTCAGTTTGTGACCTCAAGTCATTTGTAAGCATCTTGATCTCAATTTGGCATTTACTGTGTAAGACAGTTTTTTAGCTCAAATTTCTGTTTGATCATGTTCATTAGTTGTAATTAAGTGTTCTCAAACCATAAAACCAGTTGTTAGTTCATTAGAACTTGTAGTTCATATAAATTTTATTTTAACAGTTAAAATAGCATTAGGATCATTATTGAGCTTTATGTTGTTATGGCTATTGTTTCACACTTATTTAATCTTAATGAATGATATTATAAGGTCTGCAATAAGTTCCATGGTTTTAATCTGTGATTCTCTTTGAAAAAGTTCCAAAACATTTCTAAAGGAGTGTTTGGTTTTGTGTAGCTTCACGTGATAGAGGTTGTGCAGTCCTGTGTTTGTGCTTGTTTCATGTCTCACTTGGTCTAAAGAACTCAAAGAAACCAAGAAACCAGTCCTTGTTAGTAGAAAAGTCAAAAATCTTTTTAAATCCATCTTAGTCAGTCACTGTTGGGATTTTAAACTGCAAAATCCATTTTACAAGCTTAAAAGATGTTGGTATAGCTTTAGATAAACTTATAATAGCTTATAATACTACAATCAGTCCATAGAATCAAGTTAAAATTCATTTTAGTCAAACTAATTAGTTCTTATAAAAGTCAAAATTTTCAGATAGCAGTTTTGGATAAAATAGAATAATCTATATAGGACTTAATATTGAGTTTCATGATTTGAGCCTTTGGAATATAAAAATCTAGCTGCTCATCTCTATCCTAGTGTATTTTATATTTTCTCATTAGCTTATGTAATAGCTTTTCTCTTAGCTTATTCTGGACACCTATTTCAAAAAGTGCCATGTGCACCAGTTTCACTAGCTAAATCATAAGCTCCTATAGAGCTTATTAGTTGACCATAACCTGTGATTTTTGTTTATTTGGACAGTTAACCTGGTCCTCTTTAAGTTCCAAGTTTTAAATTTCCATTGTGTACCTTATTTGATAAGCCTGCAAGTGCTTATCATTTTGTCCCAAGTAAGTCAGCATTAACTGAGTTTTACTCAGTGGATTCTCAGGTTTTGAAAAAGCTTCTCAAAAGCTCATTTTAGCTTGTTTTGATTTCAACTTTTGTTTCTAGGTAGCCAACCAGGTCTAATACAAGTTCAAATAATTGCTTTTCAGTTTTAGCTTATTTGGTGTTCTGTGCATAAGCTTAAAGTAACCCCTCAAATTCTGTTTTGCTCATTGATCTCAAACATCAAATCTGTTGAGCTTGTGATTCTGTGGGTTAGGACTTGTTGAAACCTGTTCCATTTGAGTCATTTTAGCTTAATATAGCTTCTGTGTAGGTTTGGTGGTCTTTGATTATCATTTGGCTTTTTCAAGTGCTTATAAATAAGCAGCCATCACCTAGTTGCTTATTTCTCCCACAGCCCATGTTTTTCTATTTTTCCTAGATTCTACATATTAAAATAGACTTTTCCTGAAATTTTCATAATTTTTCATAACTGTTTGCTATTTTTTTAATTTAAACTAGTTTTTAATCCTTTTTAAATAGCTTTTAATTCAAATAAATTAGAAAAAGCTTAGAAAAATATATTTTCTATTTTCCTAGATTAAGATAAATATAAAAGTAATAAAAAGTATTTTTCCATAATTTTCTTAGTTTAAAAAGTATTTTTTAGCATTTTAATTAGTTTAAAATAGATTTAAATTAATAATAAATACATAATAAGTCTTAAAAATATATTTTTAGTTTTAAAATAAGTTTTATCATATTTTAGACTTTTCTAAGTTATAATTTCATTTTTCTAGGTTAATTTTGTATTTTCTTGTATTTTAGTGCATTTTAAATACTTAATAAATAGTTTTTAATTAATAATAATTAAATAAATAGTGTTAAAAATAATTTTCTTTTTCTAATAATTTTCTTTTATTATTAGGATTGTAAAAATATCATTTTTATATTTGTAGGCCTTTTATTTCTTTAAAACTCACGTTTTATTTTGTACGTTTACGTAATTTTATTTAAACGTACGTTTTAGATTTTAAACGTTCATCGATCTGTAAAAATAGTGATAGCGTTTATTTAATATCTTTTATCTTTTATTTCTTTTAATTTGCATTTAAGTCGCTTTAATTTATAGATCTTTTCTTTAGGTAATTTTCCATCAAAAACCTTACTGATCACTATCCTTAGTGATCATTCTACCATCTGATCAAGTGTTTTTACACCAATTCATCCTCCGTGGGACTTAACGACCCAGGAATTCCCTATATTCCTCTGATCTTAATTGTATTTGTGTTTTAGGCAGTTTTAAGTCTGTTACGGTCAGCCATTCACAAGTGGCCGGTTTATGTGATTTGACTTGACTGTTTAGCACCAATCAGACCGTATGATGATTTGGTATAAATGGAGTGTAATATATGGGCCGCGAGATTATGATCGGATGGATTATTAGATCGGGTATTATTTGAGAATCGGTTCCATAGTATCATTGATAGATAAGAAATTTGGACTTGGAATATCATGGGCTTTGACCTGGTTGCTTGGACCAATTTTCATTGACCGAGCCTCGATTATTCAAGTAACCAAGTTTGAGTCATACACATGATTGCGTCGGATGTGCTTCTTATGAGATTTGATTTGACGATGAGACTTGATTGGTTATGCTGATTGATACCTTGGTTTATACATATTCACAATGGGGTTTATGACAAGGCTTGAATTGATAATTGAACGAAGTTGACCACGGGGTTGTGGTATGGTATTTCTTATTTGGATTTGAAGTGAGGTTTTTCTGGGCACGTTCACTTATTTCGTCTTCTTTCTTTCTACCATTCCGCGAAGATGACTTGTTTGGGCATTTATAGAGTATGATAAAGACTTAGCTAATTAGTTGTGCTTGTGATTCTTTCTTACTTAACTCACAACGTAGCTATCACTTCGGTGTCTCACTCAGTTGAGAATGTCAAGAGGTTTTGTACATTGGGTACACTGTTTCTTGTTCACAAGGATTAGTACAAGTTTAAGTAACAGTTCTGGGGAATTCTTCTTCATGTTCAAGCTTGGTATATCGGATTTACTTCTTCTAGTGGTCACTGCAATAGCCGACAGAATGCGTAAATGATGTGCTTACCAAAGTGTTTATTGGATGGTTGTTGATTTTGTTGTTGTTGGATAATGAACCGTTGATGAACCACTGCATGTTCCCCTAAAAACAGATATTCACCGAAACCAAAGTTGTCATAACACATTCAAGCTGACATTGTTTACGGTTTTGTCTTGATTTTGTAAAATCCCGCGAAAGAACCTATTTCTCGGTTTAACTCATAGACTTGTAAAATCCCGTAACAATGGAAACATCCTGATAATAGTAAGGTGCATCTCCGGATCTATCTTACGGTTTATTCTTGGTTTTGTAAAATCCCGCGAAAGATACTATTTCCTGGTTTAAACCATAGAGTTGTAAAATCCCGTATTGATGGAACCATCTTGGAGAAAGGAAAGTGTATTTCGGGATCTTATTTGATTCTTGTGCTACGGCTCGCTTTCAAGAAGAGATAAAAGGGTGTACTTCATGAATTGGATGTGTGTTTGGATATTCGTCATGGCAGCTTTGGTTATTATTACATGGTTTTACGGGGTTACGTGCTTTTATCCATGGTCGGATGAAACCATTATCGAGTTCACTTAAAACGCCAAAGGAGGCTATAGTTGAGCTTTTAACCGTAAGATGTGACAACGGGGTTAATTCAGTATTATCTATTTGAGGTTGAAGTGAAATATCACGGGCGAGTGTACTTAGTATCTGAAGGTATCGGGGATGGTTGGATGAAGATTCTTCATGATCCTTGTTCGAGCTTATTATAAAAAACGAAGACTTGGAAATCTAGTTATTGTTGGGTGACTTTTACCTTTTCTTTTACCACTTGGGGGAATTGGGCTCTTATCACCCAAAATAACTATCACTTTAAGGAGTTACGTTGTAGTGCTCAGTGTCACATTCAATTGTGGATTTTCAAGAGGTGATGTACGTCTTATACTTGATGGTTGGTTGGATGAAGAGTATAGAGTACTTAGAGATTCAATGGAGGATGAAGTCTCGACACCGCTCTTTGTTACATATGTGCAAGTTTAAGTCACGAGTTCGGGTTAGTTTACTTCAGGGTCAAATTCATTATATCGGATTTTCTCCATTAGCTGTCACTACAAAGAGCCTACTGAATGATAATGGGGTGATTACAAGTTTTGCTAAGAGAGTTGAAAAGAGAGAGAATATGACGTTTGAACACATCAGTTCAAGCCTCGTACTCTAAAGAAAAGAAAAGTGTACGCTTCAGTGCGCTTTATCTTCGGAAGAAGAGAAATCTTCTCACTCATGACCATTCTCATCAACATGCTTCATGCTTTTTCCATGCGCTTCAGTCATCAAGTGAACCGAACTATCGTTGATTGTTTTTCTTATTCCACTTGCTCAACTATAATGACGATGGCGACATAATGTGCTAATTTTAAGGGGAAAAGTGTGAATAGAATACATCTGTTGAAGATATTCACTTATTCAATCAAGAATGGCAACTCCGTATGCAATTCTTTGGGGGGAGAAGAAGTGAATTTCGCATGGTTGATTGATTTCTGAGAATAAATGGTCAAACGGCTCCAAACTCATGTAAGAACCGAGCTTCTTCTTATCGGGTCATCTTCACATGGAGTTTTCTACTAAGAGTCGTTTGTTAACATCTTCACACGCCGATTTGAAATATTTCTTTGATGACAAAGTGCTTCGAAGTTGTGGTTGATTTCCTTAATGAACATCTTTTCTCGTTCTTGTTTGATTGGGAGGGATTTGAGTTAAGGGGATTTGCTATTTGTATGTTAACAGGAATGCATTTGGTGAGTTGAAGATGTTGACTTTCTATTCCCCAAATTGGACAATCTTGAAGAAGGTCAAGTCTATCGTTCTACATTTTCTGCTACATGTTAGAAGACTAAAGACGAGTTGCATTTAAAGATCTAAAGACTTCTTCTTAATTCAAGCATTCATCATAAAGATTGTCGGTTTAGGGGAGAGCACTAATTGGGGGAGAGTAAAATGCCAAAGTTAATCCCCAATTAGACTTGCTCACATTCTACTTCAGCAAGTTGATTCCCACAAGATTACATGTGTTCTTCTCAAAAGATTTCAAGTATACGGGCTTACAAAGAGTTGCTGATTCTGAAGTGTCAAAACCAGCAAGGGGGAAGGAGACACGCATCTAAACACGAGTAAACTTGATGAACTTAATACTTCTAAGTGATTGAAGATATCCCGGGAAGACAACTGTCATTACCGCAGAGAAACTCAAGGTTTGACTCATGGCGTTTAGTGTTCTTATTCCAACTATGTGGGGAAGAGATGGAAGAGTTAGTTTCTGAAGATGAAAGAGGTACACAAGTGTGTGATGATTTTGAAATTGTTATCACAATCATCGTGGAGAGAGATTGTGTACATGGGATGCTCACCTTGCTTTTACTTGAGGGCTAATCATTGATTCAGATATAATCACTTATTTCGAGTTGAAATCCTCGAGATAGTCCTCCGCAGATAATCGGTGATTCGCCTCGCTTCTTCAATGTTATCGGTTATTCTCTCTTTGGGCATTCGGGTACTTCGGTTCTTGAGCTTCATACACTTTCTTCAGAGGGAGAGAAAAGTATACATCGGGGTTATTCTTTGGCTATCCGACTTAATCTGCTACTTCGATGGTATAAGTTTCTCTGTCTTCGGGTATATGTGTATTCGGGTTCGTGAGCTCTAGTCTAAGAGACTGACTGCATCAATTCAACTACGTGGGGGAAGTGGTCTCTTGACACCTTTTGGAATGGACTGCTTCAGACTTCAGTGGAAAAGGAATTTGAGAAGAGTTATTTAAGCGTGGAATGAAACGTTGTTGTTCTTCTATTGGATGATATAACCTCGAACGAAGAATCACGGTGCTTATTCTTAAAAGGAGCAGCAAGATCGATGATAAAGGTGGCTTCTTCGTGCACCTGGCTAAGGCAAGCTTGAAATAGAGCTTCGAATCTGCTCATCTAATGGATTTTCAGTTTGGGGGGAAGCTGCCAAAGTCTCTTTCTCATAGGCTCATGTTCTATCTTCTATTCTGGAGCCTTGGAAGCTTTGGTGGTGAAAGTTTAAGAGATGGCGATTTCTATCTTCTACAAGGGGGCTGTTCGATATCCTTATCTCGGTACTCGTATCATCATCTTTCTTAAACTATATCATCTACTCTATCTTTGTATATATTTATTTGAAAAACCAAAATACAAAAATATAAAACCAGCAAAACAAAATAGAAAAATATAAAACCAACAAAAATCCATAAAAAATCAGAAAATTTAAAAAACTCCCAAAATATGTTTTTCTCAAGACATGTCTTCTGGTATCGATAACATCTACTGTCTTAGAAATGTCATTCAATAATGGCACGGGACCATAGATGAAGTTCGAGCAGGAGGTGTAAATATTCTTTTTCCAAAACATGTCTCAAACTATGGCTTGCAGTTATTTCAGACTGTAACCCGTGCTTAAACTATGG
The DNA here is from genome assembly GCA_910596185.1 of Chrysanthemum makinoi. Classification (NCBI taxonomy): domain Eukaryota; kingdom Viridiplantae; phylum Streptophyta; class Magnoliopsida; order Asterales; family Asteraceae; genus Chrysanthemum; species Chrysanthemum makinoi. The sequence continues at coordinate 118,983,196 of OU343223.1, read as the reverse complement.
TTTGCTATTATTTCAGATAGCAACTCGCTCTTCAAGAAAGGAAAGTGCTGCGCTAAACCAATTTTCAAAATATTTCGTGCACTTATCCTAAAACAAAATGAGGAAAGTATGTCGAAGGACTGCTGTTCCTACTCAAATATTTTTTCTTCAAAAATTCTTCAGAAAAATATTTGTTTTAACAAAATGGTGGTAAATGAGTTGCTCTAAAAACAATCAGTTTCAGAGTTTTTATAATAATTTAAAACTCAATCAATGACTTCAGCGCTTTTAAACTTCAGTAAAATAAGTCATTGATTGAGGGGGAGAATGTTTTCAAATTTACATCATCTAACGGGCTTTCTTAATTATCCTATATGCTTAATTAAAAATGATGTTAACCTATGTTGAAGGACTAGGTGCCCAGGATATGATTGTTAGGATTAGATGATTAGAGTTTGATGAACACATTATTCCCATGCCTTATATGATCTGATTAATATGTTGAATTGACTTTTATTAGTCAATTGCTGTTTGGGTGATGTCGACCACCATATATCTGTATGTGTGTACACTAACATATGCAGGTATCATGGTTTAAAAGAATGTTCCCTATCCGGATGTCACACCCCCAAATTACCTGTTTTGCAGCGGAATGGAATTCCTGGGGATTGACTGTCATAGCATCATAATTACAGTTATATTGAACGACCTAAAGTGTCGTTTGGAAAATACATCGTTTGATTTAATAAAATAATCAGAGTTTACAAAGTAGGTCCCAAATGGAAATCAACTTGTGCGGAAATAAGTTCGATACAATCCAAACGATGTTTTAAAGTCTAAAACCCAAGTGAGACGCGTCGTCACCACGACTCCATAATGTGTCCAAATGCATGCCATGAAGTGAATGCCTTAGATACCTGAGATAAAACATGCTAAAAGTGTCAACACAAAGGTTGAGTGAGTTCATAGAGTTTGTTTTGAAATGTAAAGCCTTCCAAAATCGTTTATGCAGCAAAGGCATTGTAAATCGTTGAAATGTAAAGACTTTCAAAATCGTTTATGTAGCAAAGGCATTGTAAATCCACTCAGTTCCAAGTCCCGCCCATACAAAACTTGCAACCTGTGTGTTCACAACCCACTGCCGGAATGTGTGTAGTTTATGTTCCAAACATATGATGTCAAATGAATTCACAAAAATAGTACATGACTCAATGTATCGAAATCGTTTATGCAGCAAAGGCATTGTAAATCCACTCAGTTCCAAGTCCCGCCCATACAAAACTTGCAACCTGTGTGTTCACAACCCACTGCCGGAATGTGTGTAGTTTATGTTCCAAACATATGATGTCAAATGAATATGAGTGTGGTTCAAATCGTTCCAAGACCGTTAGACCAATGAATATACCAAGACCGTTAGACCAATGAATATACCAAGTCCGTTAGACCAATGAATATACCAAGACCGTTAGCTCAATGAATATACTAAGACCGTTAGACCAATGATTTATGAAATAGAAATTCTAAGTATGGCAATAATGTTACTTCGTATGACTAAACATTTAGTTCGGATAAACATATAATTTGCAAATAGTCATGAATGTAATAAAAATAGTCGAGCATGTATCTCCCCCAAAACATTTATGAAAACAAGTAAAAGCAGGGGCTATGAAAACTCACTTGGTGGAATGATGCGAAGACAGAAGTGAGTACACCGAGATGTAGGGTGATACGCAAATCTTGACCTATGATGAATGGTATGACATGCAATGAGTTGCAATGTAATGCTATGCATGCACTTCGTATGTTATTTATACCATTTACGGGTTTTTGAAAATATTACTCGTCGTCGAAAAATACACTTTTGACGTCTCGACCAATCAAAAATGACTTTACATGTTTTTACGTCAAAATGTCATCCTATAATGGTTTTATAATGATTTTTGGTGAAATTACCACTTTTCGTCGTAAAACAATGTCGTCGGAAAAATCATGAAATCAACAAAAATGACTCCGGAAAAGTAGTCGTAAGACGGTGTACGTCGATCGTTAGAGAACGAACTCGACGGTTTTGAAAAGTTTGTATCGATATCTAAAAGTTTCAGTTCAGGAGTTTTCGTCCAAAAGGTCTCGATCCTAAAGATATTAAGGGTTAAAGTTGGTGATTTTGTTGAATTGTGTGTAGAAAATGAGTTTCGGCCAAGTTTGAACATCCGTAAATGATTTACTATGACTCCGCTTGACAAACAGCTTTTTGTTTTGAAAAAAAATGGCCGGTGAACTTGATTTTACTAGAAGACATTTCGTTCCAAAAAGTTTCACAACCTTGTTAAAAACAGCCGCAAACATAGCCCTCACAGCTAATGAAATACTTGTAACGTAAAAATAATTTAGTTTTTCAGAAAATAATATTTACGGCAACTTTATGAAAATAGCCATATATTTGTCGTTTCAACTCCGTTTTCTACGTAATATATGTCCTTAGCTTCGTATCGAAGTAAACTAATATATTTTTGAGAAGTCGAAATAATTTGCGAAGCTTAAGGCTCGTTTTTGACCCGAAAATACTAAAAACAGCAAGCTGAAAATCCTGAAAATAATACGTTTCGTCGTCAAACTTTAAAATTTCACTACGGCTTCGTTATAAGTCCGTTTTTATCCGTTCAAGCGGCCACGGATTCGTTTTAAAGTATATTTTCTAAATATCAAGGCCAAAACTTCGTACCAACAGTAGGTTTTTCCAGAAATTCGATTTAAGGACAGAACATCAAAATATAGTTATCGAAAATAGTTTTTCTCGGACAAAACCTATTCTAATCCCTTCAAATCAACTCCAAAACTAATCTAATCCTACCATACACCTTCTTAGGGTGTCATGGGTTCCTAATCACCATCAAGACCAAAGAATACCATGGGAATAATTATAGGATGACCATATTGTATATATAACTTTAAATCATGAAATAAATGGTATAAATCACATAACATGCATATAAGCTCCAAAAATGAAAAGAAACTTATGAAAATGACAGGAAACATAAAATGATAAGAATATGCTTACTAGTGATAGTGAAGAGGTGCTAGTAACAAGGATTAACTTAAATATCCTTGGTTTTTATTTCAAAACCATAAAAAGGATATAATCTAGGTTGAAATAACACTTGCTTTTGCAAAAACTTTTTGATCCCCTTGTGCTTGTAGAGTGGCCGGTTTTATGAGAGGAAAACAAAGAGAGAATTGTGCTAACTATGTGAAAAACAATTGAGTATGAAATGAGAAAGATGAATGTGTAGACTTTAAGTAAGTTGAAAACATGAAGGAACATGTAATTAATACTCCATACTACATATAAATGCACCCTTGACTTCCCCCCCCCCCTCCAAGGCCGGATTTGGGGGCTTATGTCTTCCATTATTTATTTTTTTTTTTTTATATAAACTTGTGTAATTATTTGTATAACTTGTAAAGAAAAGTGTATGTAAAGTATAATTTGTGTAGTAATTGGTAATACTTGGTGCAAGTAAGTTTTTAATAAGTCAAAATAGATTGTAATGATATAATAAATTGTAAAAATACTTTCCTTGTGAAAATTGAGTGATAAAATAATTATCGTAAAATTTTTAAGAAACGACGTAATAATTAACTTTAACGATTTAAGTACCAAATAAATTCAAAACACTAGGAAAACTAAAAATATAGTTTTTATGAACTAAATGTAAGTTTAAAAATACCTCGGGATCATTTTTAGAAAGTAACGGATTAAATGTTAAAATAAAAACTCACGCGATAAAGATTATTAGACATAAAAATTACGCGTTGCAAGTGAAAATGAAATGTCGTGAATGAATTAATGAGATGCCCATGATGCCAATGAAATGTAGACTAATCATAGTCCATATGAAATGTACGTGATGTCATGATCATGAATTCGCCGCTAAACCTTCAAGGTTACGCGAATTTGAAACAAGTAAACCAAGTTTACTAAAAATGTTGAAATAATGAGATATGAACTGTGTCGAGAAATGACCTGAAAGTACGGATTGTCACATTCGCCCATCAAAAAAGGAATTCAGTCCCTGAATTCAGTCGTGTTGGTCTCTTCGGTTAGGGTTTGATGTGGCAAACTTTCCCTTCCCGAGCAAACCCTCAAAAGACTTTTTGTAACCGATTTCACTTAATCTCACAACTCATCAAACAAGAACTGTCATGAGATTAGGCTAAATCGGTTTAGGTAACAACTTGTTTCTAGCTCGATCTTTGCAACTCATCAAACAAGAACTGTCACGCGGATCAAACTGGAAACAAGTGGTTTGAAGAAAATCTTATGAAAATTTGGCTCGTTACGGATTGCTTACACATATAACCTACTACTCCCTTCATTGCATGATTCTTCCTGAATTAGACATAGGTGATCAGGCTATGTATAATTTAGGAGTAACTATGCAATGCTTGGACTAATCGACTCATATGATGTTTGGTGCTGAGTCAACTGATGTTAAAATTGTGATGAACATCGAGGAGAGAAGACATGGAGAAGTGTCGTTGAAACGATAGTTAAAGTAAAAAGAATGAAAATCCTCGTAAATGATTACAAATCGGAGAGATAATAAAGTACGATAGATGAGAATATTTTACAACGTGTAGTTTAGCAAAAGTAGTACATCTTAGGTTATAAAGATTCGGATACGATGGAAAACATAAACTTAGTACGACATAGAACATAAGGAGAAATAAGACTGTTAGTTTCCGAACTTCTTCAGTCTTCCGCGTCGTTGATACCTTGATGAGCTCCTCTTCCTCCTTCTAACATATATACATTCCCATGAGCACCTTCGACTTGTTGACCTTGGTTTTGAGGACATTGACTTCGATAGTGTCCTTGCTCCCCACATCCGAAGCACGTAACTATGGTCTTGCCTCTACAACTCCTGGCATGGTGTCCTAGTTTTTGACATTTGTAGCACTTAACAGGGCAAGGACCCGTGTGATGATACTTACATCGATTACATAGTGGGTAGGTTCCAGCATAACCTCTGCCTTCTATTGGTGCAGCAACATAAACCATTGCAGTTTCTTGCCCTCTATTCTGTTGTTGATGATGGTTAGTGTTACGGTTTTGGTTGTTGTTGTTATAACCTCCTTGATCGTCTTCCCACTTTCTTTTGTTGTGGTTGATTTGGTTATCGTCGTTGTTGTTGTTTTGGTTGGTGTTGGTGTACTTGCCTCTCTTCACTACTTGGGCCATGAGCTTTTGAGTCAATCGAATAGCTTCCTCAATCGTTTGCGGGTCAGAAGAAGTCACATCTCCTTGAATAACTTCGGGAAGTCCGTCAATGAAAGCCTCCAGTAGCTTCTCATTATCCGAAACCATAGATGGGCATAACACGGCCAATTCTTGGAATCTCCGGATGTAAGTGTCGACATCATACCCAATAGTTTTTAGTTCATAGAACTCCGTCTCCAACTTCTTAACCGTCCGACGCGACAAAACTTCTTTGTTACCAAACCTTTAAATTGCTCCCAAGTGAGTTTGAAAGCATTCTCTATTCCAATCGGTTGAGCATAAGAATTCCACCACGATAATGCTCCATCGAGTAAGGTGCTCGTAGCAAATTTACCTTACTATCATCATCCGGACAGTTGCAAAGCAAAAACACTGACTCCAATTTTTCAAACCATCGAACCATTGCTGTAGCTCCCTCGGTACCTCTAAATTCGTGGGCTCACCACTCTTGAAGTCCTTGTACGAACATTTCTTAACTCCGGATCCTCCGGCATTTCCAGTAGCAGCAGCTAGCCTAGCGACTTCAGCAGCAGCCGCAGCCTCAGCAGCAGCAACCCCCTGTTTCCGTTCAACTCTTAAAGCATTAGCAATGCTATCATTCACCAACTTTTGAATTGCTGCTTGGGTCATTTCAACTGTAGCCTTCTTCGGTGCCATATCTTCTTCAAAACAAGAGGAAATGTGAGACGTAGCAAAATCCGATGTTAATAATAAACGTTCCAAAGAAATGTGATAAGAATCGATAAGTTTGAAGTTATTTTTCGAAATGATTGACGGGTTCCGAAAAGATGGGTTATAAGGTGTTGTGAGTGCTTCAATGTATGATGGTTTAGAGACTTAATGTGCAAATAAAGTGTAACTCGACATGTTAGTGGTGAAACAAAGGAGTGAAAGTGACTTCGCCCTATATAGGGTTTATCTCGCATTCGACGTTATCGGTGATGAATCGCTGATATAAAAATGTGTGATGGAATGACAAGGAATTCTCCACGTTAGAGTATGAGGAAAAGATAATGGGATGGGCATTTGAGGGCATCCATGTGACAATCGATGTGAAATGAAAGTGAATAACTCGAAAAATGTACGTAATGACTGCATGTGAAGTGAACCCGCACTTATGATGAAATGATGAGATGCTATGATGATGTAGTTATAGTCTAGGGTCAATGATGCAACCTAGTTCTCTATACCTGAAGCTCTGATGCCAATCTGTCACCCCCCAATTACCTGTTTTGCAGCGCGAATGGAATTCCTGGGATTGACTGTCATAGCATCATATTACAGTTATATTGAACGACCTAAAGTGTCGTTTGGAAAAAACATCGTTTGATTTAATAAAATAATCAGAGTTTACAAAGTAGGTCCCAAATGAACATCAACTTGTGCGGAAAAAGTTTCGATACAATCCAAACGATGTTTTAAAGTGCGTAAAACCCAAGTGAGACGCGTCGTCACCACGACTCCATAATGTGTCCAAATGCATGCCATGAAGAGAATGCCTTAGATACCTGAGATAAAACATGCTAAAAGTGTCAACACAAAGGTTGAGTGAGTTCATAGAGTTTGTTTTGAAATGTAAAGCCTTCCAAAATCGTTATTGCAGCAAAGGCATTGTAAATCGTTGAAATGTAAAGACTTTCAAAATCGTTTATGTAGCAAAGGCATTGTAAATCCACTCAGTTCCAAGTCCCGCCCATACAAAACTTGCAACCTGTGTGTTCACAACCCACTGCCAGAATATGTGTAGTTTATGTTCCAAACATATGATGTCAAATGAATTCACAAAAATAGTACATGACTCAATGTATCGAAATCGTTTATGCAGCAAAGGCATTGTAAATCCACTCAGTTCCAAGTCCCGCCCATACAAAACTTGCAACCTGTGTGGTCACAACCCACTGCCGAATGTGTGTATTTATGTTCCAAACATATGATGTCAATGAATATGATTGTGGTTCAAATCGTTCCAAGACCGTTAGACCAATGAATATACCAAGACCGTTAGACCAATGAATATACCAAGTCCGTTAGACCAATGAATATACCAAGACCGTTAGCTCAATGAATATACTAAGACCGTTAGACCAATGATTTATGAAATAGAAATTCTAAGTATGGCAATAATGTTACTTCGTATGACTAAACATTTAGTTCGGATAAACATATAATTTGCAAATAGTCATGAATGTAATAAAAATAGTCGAGCATGTATCTCCCCCAAAACATTTATGAAAACAAGTAAAAGCAGGGGCTATGAAAACTCACTTGGTGGAATGATGCGAAGACAGAAGTGAGTACACCGAGATGTAGGGTGATACGCAAATCTTGACCTATGATGAATGGTATGACATGCAATGAGTTGCAATGTAATGCTATGCATGCACTTCGTATGTTATTTATACCATTTACGGGTTTTTGAAAATCTTACTCGTCGTCGAAAATACACTTTGACGTCCTCGACCAATCAAAAATGACTTTACATGTTTTTACGTCAAAATGTCATCCTATAATGGTTTTATAATGATTTTTGGTGAAATTGACACTTTTCGTCGCAAAACAATGTCGTCGGAAAAATCGTGAAATCAACAAAAATGGCTCCGGAAATAGTCGTAGACGGTGTACGTCGATCGTTAGAGAACGAACTCGACGGTTTTGAAAAGTTTGTATCGATATCTAAAAGTTTCAGTTCAGGAGTTTTCGTCCAAAAGGTCTCGATCCTAAAGATATTAAGGGTTAAAGTTGGTGATTTGTTGATTGTGTGTAGAAAATGAGTTTCGGCCAAGTTTGAACATCCGTAAATGATTTACTATGACTCCGCTTGACAAACAGCTTTTTTTTTGAAAAAATGGCCGGTGAACTTGATTTTTACTAGAAGAATTCGTTCCAAAAAGTTTCACAACCTTGTTAAAAACAGCCGCAAACATAGCCCTCAACAGCTAATGAATACTTGTAACGTAAATAATTTAGTTTTTCAGAAAATAATATTTACGGCAACTTTATGAAAATAGCCATATATTTGTCGTTCAAACTCCGTTTTCTACGTTTAATATGTCCTTAGCTTCGTATCGAAGTAAACTAATATATTTTTGAGAAGTCGAAATAATTTGCGAAGCTTAAGGCTCGTTTTTGACCCGAAAATACTAAAAACCAAGCTGAAAACCTGAAAATAATACGTTTCGTCGTCAAACTTTAAAAATTCACTACGGCTTCGTTATAATCCGTTTTTTCCGTTCAAGCGGCCACGGATTCGTTTTAAAGTATATTTTCTAAATATCAAGGCCAAAACTTCGTACCAACAGTAGGTTTTTCCAGAAATTCGATTTAAGGACAGAACATCAAAATATATTATCGAAAATAGTTTTTCTCGGACAAAACCTATTCTAATCCCTTCAAATCAACTCCAAAACTAATCTAATCCTACCATACACCTTCTTAGGGTGTCATGGGTTCCTAATCACCATCAAGACCAAAGAATACCATGGGAATAATTATAGGATGACCATATTGTATATATAACTTTAAAATCATGAAATAAATGGTATAAATCACATAACATGCATATAAGCTCCAAAAATGAAAAGAAACTTATGAAAATGACAAGGAAACATAAAAATGATAAGAATATGCTTACTAGTGATAGTGAAGAGGTGCTAGTAACAAGGATTAACTTAAATATCCTTGGTTTTTATTTCAAAACCATAAAAAGGATATAATCTAGGTTGAAATAACACTTGCTTTTGCAAAAACTTTTTGATCCCCTTGTGCTTGTAGAGTGGCCGGTTTTATGAGAGGAAAACAAAGAGAGAATTGTGCTAACTATGTGAAAACAATTGATATGAAATGAGAAAGATGAATGTGTAGACTTTAAGTAAGTTGAAAACAAGAAGGAAAATGTAATTAATACCCCATACTACATATAAATGCACCCTGACTTCCCCCCCCCCCCCCCCCCCCCCTCCAAGGCCGGATTTGGGGGGGCTTATGTCTTCCATTATTTATTTTTTTTTTTATATAAACTTGTGTAATTATTTGTATAACTTGTAAAGAAAAGTGTATGTAAAGTATAATTTGTGTAGTAATTGGTAATACTTGGTGCAAGTAAGTTTTTAATAAGTCAAAATAGATTGTAATGATATAATAAAAATTGTAAAAATACTTTCCTTGTGAAAATTGAGTGATAAAATAATTATCGTAAAATTTTTAAGAAACGACGTAATAATTAAACTTTAACGATTTAAGTACCAAATAAATTCAAAACACTAGGAAAACTAAAAATATAGTTTTTATGAACTAAATGTAAGTTTAAAAATACCTCGGGATCATTTTTAGAAAGTAACGGATAAATGTTAAAAAAATAAAACTCACGCGATAAAGATTATTAAACATAAAAATTACGCGTTGCAAGTGAAAATGAAATGTCGTGAATGAATTAATGAGATGCCCATGATGCCAATGAAATGTAGACTAATCATAGTCCATATGAAATGTATGTGATGTCATGATCATGAATTCGCCGCTAAACCTTCAAGGTTACGCGAATTTGAAACAAGTAAACCAAGTTTACTAAAAAATGTTGAAATAATGAGACATGAACTGTGTCGAGAAATGACCTGAAAGTACGGATTGTCACACCGGATCCCACAAATGAAGATGATTGGATGCCGAAAGGAAAGGGTAACTATATCTTGGGTTGACAAATGAAGAAACTGAGCTTAATTGGACTTCTATGGAGAGTTGGCATGGAAAAATGCAACGTAAGAGGTCTCACTGCATCAGCAGATGGTTTTCTTCATCATCAAATGAAGAAACGGAGCTTAATTTGACCTCAGTTGGCATTAAAATGCAATGTATGAAGTCTCACTGCATCAGCAGACGGTTTTTTCTTCCAGCCTCAGCAACACATAAGCTTCTCAACCACCTAACATATCTTTGTGCAGGAAATTTGATACCATTTTTAAACAATTTTTTAAATAATATTGTTTTGAAAATGGAAAAATATTGTTTTGAAAATTAATGGACTAAATTTTGAAAATCACCGGACTTCATTTTATCAAAACTTAAGTTACTCAATCATCGACTACGGTCATCGATTGAGGGGGGAGTGATTTAAAATAAAATATTTTCAAATGATATTTCTTCATAAGTCGGTTTGTACAAATATGTGGTGATCTAAAAGATTTAATGTTATGTCATGGTATGATTTTTCTTTAGAATCAAGATCTTTCAAAATGAAATTTTTTTTGTTCTTGTTTGATTGTGAAATTGTTTTATTTTCCTTAAAGATCTCTTAAAACAATCATACCTGACACTAACAATCTTTAATGTCTTAAAATGGTCCTTATCTGTCATTTTTCAAAATCAAATCTTGCCACATCTTTCCCCAAAATTTTCTAAATGATTTAAATCTTTTGGGATCACAAATCTCAAATGGTTTGAAATTTTTGATCGGGGGAGAGATCGTGATTTAAATCTCTTATCTGTTTTAATGGAATTGGTTTTAGTCCTTTAAAGGCACTCCTGCCTCCATGTGCCAAACGATTTCAATATATGATGCACATGATTGAAGAGGAGCATTTATCCAAAAACAAGATGAGTATTTAATCAAGGCCACATTTTCTCCCATGTTTTCCAAACCTTATTAAATCACTTGGGATCCAAAATCTCAAAGGGTTTGATATTTTTGATCGGGGGAGAATTTGTGATTTAATAATGAAATTTGATAAAAGGTGATCATTTTGATTCAAATATGAATATTGCTCTCCCATGTGTGCTAAACTCTTTCCCGTATTCTCGAAGCACATATTGAGTGGGAGCATTTCAAAAGAAAATAAACTTTCAAGGTAAAAAGATTTCTATGTTTCAACCATACGTACCTTGATTGATTTTCTAATGGTTTCTTAATGGCTTTTGTGATCGTGAATGTACTTCAAAAGGAACTCTTTCCTCTATGTGATAAAATGATTTCAACTATCCTATGCACATATTGAGGGGGAGAATTTACCAACAAAATCAAATGGCTTTTTCTATGGAAATTGTGATCAAGAAATTATTTCAAAGAACTCTTGCCTCTATGTGCTAAACAATTTCAAAATCTTATGCACATGTTGAGGGGGAGCATTTCTAAATGATCAAAACAATTAAGGTACAAAATGCTTTGATATTATATCACAAGTACCTTGATAGATTTTCAAATGATTTTTCAATTGGTTTCGAGAAGAAATGAACAATACCAAAAGACCGACCAATTTAATTTTTGCATGGTGTTATAAGGATGCTTAGGTTAGGTATTCGTTCCCATGATCCGCCAGAGCTGGAGGGATCTACCCAGGGACAATCCACTAGATAGTGTAGAAGTCCTTAGGTATGATGAAAAAAGGAGAAAAGTGAGATATGGGAAGAGTGCGGACTGAGATAGAGCTAGAATTGGAATAAAACCAACAAGGTTCTAGTAATGAAGTCTCGGTAAGCACTGAATGGGTTGAAGAATGAAAAAGAATTGAATGAGAAAAGGGTGAAAATAAATGGCCCTCCAATTATTCAACCTTAGGGCAGAAACCGGGTTCAATTCATATGCTACTGGTGGTTACCAAGGTAACATCGGTATTGAAGACAAGACGTCATGGACCCAGTGACGCACTGCACTTAACTTCCCAAGCTACTCAAGTTCCTCTTAAAAGGGCTTGTTTCATTCTCACGGGGAACCGACATAATCTATCGACTTTCTATTAGAGATTGTTGATATTGAAGAAGGAGACCCTCTCCCTAGTCTCCGGCATAGGAACCAAATGTGCACAATTGAGTCTAGAGCCAAGAGATCATCCACAATATCTCATTAGGACACAAAATTAATGAAGACTTGCTGTTTCACACAATTTGGAAAGTAAGAATATATATTAAGAGTCCTACGCATTATCCTTGTGGTATTGCCAGAACATCCGAGTGATATGAAAATATTCACGATGAAGATGGAAATCCTTCTAGAGCCAACATCAAACAAGCTCTTGGTGGGTGACATGTGAAATCTTGCAAAAGATCAAGCTTGTGACAACTGGATTGAAACGATGGGGTGATTCAATCTTGAATCAACCTTGGTCCAGGAAATGAATTGACGAATACTTTTGGAAAAACCGTTCGATGTGCAAATCTTCTTTTCTCTAGCACATCGAATGTGTATTTATATTTCAAATTCAAAAAGTATCTTTGATTGAAAAAATGCTTTTGGAAAAACCGTTCGATGTGCAAATTTCTTCTTTTCTCTAGCACATCGAATGTGTATTCTTTTAAATACAAAAAGTATTTTTGATTGAAAATTGATCTTTCTCATAAAACCTTCGTCGTATTGCAAAACTCTTTCTTCTAAGCAATACACGATTGTTTTTCAAATCAATTTTTCTTCAATCAGTGAATCTCAATTCGATGGTTCACTCACTCCGTGTTGTCTTCTTTGAGACGTTCCGGTTTAAGAACAGCTAGAACAGCTGCGAAACCCTGTCAAAGAGATTCTTAGGAATCCTACCTGATCACAGGCAGTACTTGTACTGATCAATGGGGAACCGTGGGCCGTGTACCTCAATTCAAGGAAAGTGATCAAAGACACTTTCGTGTGTTTTATTGCTAACTGTTGTTTGCATGTACATTTGGACGGTTGCAGCTGATCAGAATTGAGAAGTCAATACAAAGCCGCATGCTCACAGCATCCACACTTAATTGAAGAAATCATGACTTGTGCTTATCTATATAACCTGGCTCAGATATTTTTATACTATGCTTCTGCTACGCTGCTGCAAATATCTTGAACCAGTAAAGCTTCCGCTACTCTGATGAAAAGATGTCATGATCCAGAAAGTGTGAGCATGTCGGTCCAAAAGTCACAACTTCACATGATGGCAACACAATAAATGGTGATCCAGAGATTTACTGTGGCTGATGATCTCAAAGAAAGCTCAAAGATCATCAAAGATGTGGATCAGTTAAAGGCCTCCACTAATAGTACAAATCATTGCGGACTTTGAAGAATCGCTACTAAAGCACAAAGATTTCGGAATTGAAGAATTGAAGTCTACGAGCTCAAGAACAAAGACAAAGAAATAATGCTAGGATGCAAAATGTATTTCATGGGGTGACCTCCCTTAGGGGGAGATTGTTAGGAATTGGAAATTCCATGTTAAAGAGTCGGTCACCCCAATTATGGTCTAGCAAAGTTTAGCTCGTAGACTTGTAGTTATTTACATTATTTATTAGTTTATTAGTTAGTTAGTAGCGTAGTATAGTTAGTGTAACACCGTGGAGGAAGGACGGGTCTTTACCCACTGTATACCTGATCCACAGGCCGTCAGGAGGTCGTGTAGTCTTGTAACTATAAATACCCCTTCCATCCTTGGAAGGGGTGTGGCTTGGAATCTAACCTTTTATTTTTATTGAACCAACTCTCTACCAAGAACACCATCTCTCTACTTTCTCTCTCTAAAATGTCTAACATGCATTTCCATCATCCAAGACCACCCGAATCATCAAACACAATAAATATTACGATCCTACAAGTAAACACATCTTTAAATCATCATACGAGCACACAATAATTAGACATAGACTACCCTCGCCTTAGTTAATTAGATAATTAGATAATAGAGCAATCGGTAGAAATACCAACCCCCAAATCCAAACCCTGAAATTCGTACCTTTCCATTTCCTAAAAAACATAAAAAGATAAAAAAATAATCTTCCTCAACCCCAACCTTAGCGTAGTAACTTCTCACTAGCATTCCTATTCCCCTAAAGAACGATATCAATTCCCGTGGCTTACCCTAATACTACACTACAACGATTAGGTTCACTGCCTAGGGTGTTGAAAAACTTGCTCGACGAAAAGGAAGTTCCTTTGACCCCGAACGACGCGTGTAGCGTTATCATGTATAGTATCTGGATGAAAAGAGTCTGATTCCAATCAAGGCTGGAAAACATGTCCGATACATCCGGATATCTACTAATGAGCCATAACTCCGGATATTCTAAACTTAGGAGGATCCGTGGAAATACAAGCCCACTATAGTACGGATCATCTTCGAGACTTGGTAAAATATAGCTCGGGGAACTCCACAATCTAGCCAAGAAGAAGTAAAAAATATATCCCGAGTTCGAGTGTAAACATATGCTTACTAATTAGAGAAGGGCGACGACCCGTCAATTGAGGGCGGCATTTTCCAATTCCCGTAGCACAACTAAAGACGCATAAAGTAAGTCAAAGGGCATAATTACGAGGCAAACACTGTATAATCTTTCTGTTAATAAGGCGAGACGCACCTCGTGATCCCCATAACACGGCAAAACCACTTGTCTATAAATACTAAGGTAAAATGCCAGCAAGAGGTAGATCTCTTACAACTACTAAACACACAAAAAAGTTTATTCTTTTCTCTAGAGTCTTACTATTACATCTAAGGTTGATCATAGGAATCCTCTTCCAAAATGAGACTAACGAAGATTCTTTTTGTAACAGGAGATCCACAGTTTATCATCACTTAGTTTAAAGTTCCCTGAATTTTCTAGAAACCCTTGTTTCTCGTAAGCACGACCCTTCCTAAACCTAACTCCTAAATTTTGTACTAACACGTAATCTAGTATATAATGATTCTACGTTTATGAAATGTATAGGTGTTAAATTTATAATGCACTTCAGCAAGCTTATGATACTTCAGGGGTTGTTATGAAATTATTTTATAGCTAACTCTACACTTAATAAGTTTTGGTGTTGTTTTTGTAAGTTTATCTTGTTCAGGGTTTGAAATGAATTTTGGTGCTATAAAAGTTATCATTATAGATAGAGTTTCTCATTCATTCATGATACAAGTTTTTATCGCATCAAATTCTCTCTGGTGCACTCAAATTCTTGAGTCTTTATACTCTCAGTTTTTAGTATAGTTTTTGGTTAGTTTAGATCATCTTGATCTACAGGTTTCTGGGTTTTATAAGTGTGAGTTGTTTTCTAGTAATAACATCCATTTTTGAGGACTATCAGTTTTCTTTGTATCTTGTTTGGCTAGCACTTGTGTTAAGGACTAGTCTAATGTGTATATTGTTATAATAAAAGTTGATCACCAAGGGGTGGTTATTTGGGTGATTAGATACATGTGTTGTTTTGGTAGCATTTTTACATGGTATCAGAAACCTAGGTTCTGATCAGTTGGTTTTGGTGGTTTTTTGGTTTATTGATCGATCTTGGTTTATAGTTGTTGATTCAACGATTAAGTTGTTGAATCTTGTTGATTCTTGGGTTAACCGAAGATTTAGGAGTTCAACTGAAGATCCATCATTTTTTATTAAACCCTAGATTTTAGGGATTCTTGTTTTTAGTACGATTCAGTGGTTTTGGTGACGATTGATCGAAGAATTGGTGGTATCTTTTTGGTTCTTGGTTGGTTTCTTTAAAACCTTAATTTTGGAATTTGGTGGTTTTCGAAGATCTGGTGGTTCTATGGATTTCTAGGCTGTTTCTTGGATTGGTTATTCTAGACTAAGTGAATCTAGAGTAACTAATTGTTTCTTTCGCTGCAACTCATTAAAAGCACTGTAAGTCAAATTTCTCCTTTAAGATAATTGGTTTTGAGTCAAAGTGGGTGCAAACAGGTTGGTTAACTTCTTGATCTGCCACCGTGAGTGGTACGAATACTTGCTCTGGCCAACCCTAGTCCACTTGGCTTGATCCAAGTTAGTCTTGGGTGTAACGTTTTTAGCTAATGTTTTATTTTTTGTTTATTGAGTCTAGATTGCTGGAGGATAAGAATTTGGGAAGTCTTGGAAGTTGAGGATTGTTGTTTGTGGTTGATTGAGTGGTTTGTCTATTTGTATGTTGTTTGCTTGTCTATTTGGTTAGTTTTTTTTTGTTGTTTGTCTGGTTTACTGTCTGTTTCTCTTTGGTTGTCATTATGGCTATCATGGTTAGTAGTTTGGTTCAGAGTAATCCTATGTATTTGCATGCTAATGATTCTAATGATGCTTTTATTGTTTTTGTTAAATTGTCTGATGTTGAGAATTATAGAATATAGACTAATTCTATGAAATTAGCTATTCAGATTAAGAACAAAATGGGTTTTCTTGATGGTACTTGTCTTAGAAGTGATTATGTTGCTAGTCCTATCTTTCTTGCTCAATGGGATATGAGTAATGTTGTTGTTATGTCTTGGGTTTTGAGTTCTTTATCTCAAGATCTTTATCTTGGTCATGTGTTTTTTGATAATGTTGCAGCTGTTTAGAAAGAATTAAAAGAAACATATGATAGAATTAATGGTTCTATAGTCTATAATCTGTTACAGAAAATTAACAATTTTAAACAAAGGGATTTACCTGTTTCTTAATATTATCATAAGTTGAACTCTCTATGGAGAGAGTTTGATATTCTTACTAAACTTCCTGACTGTACATGTGAGGCTAGGATTGAGTTAGTTGACAATGGAAACTGTTAAAATTAATGCAATTTCTTATGGGTCTCGATGACATTTATCATCCTATAAGAATCAGTCTCTTGACTAGGGAAATCCTTCCTGAAGTTAAAGATGCTTTTGTCATTATATCTAAAGAAGAATCTCACAGAGGGATTCCTTCTTCTTCTGTGAAAAATGAAAAGGCTCAAGTCTCTGCTTTTTTTATTTTTAGTTTTATTTTATTTTTATTTTTATTTTTTGCAAAACCAATGATATTAATGTGAACAATAAAAGAAGGTTTAATAGCAATTGGTATGGTAACAATTTGAATAATAACAAAAGAAATTATGTCAGTTTGTTGTGTAAAAGTTATGGTTTAAAAGGGCATACCATTGACAGGTGTTTTGAGATAATTGGTTATCCCCCAAGTTTTAAATCTAGATTTGAAGCCTGCAGTTGGTTTTAATAATAAAAATAATAATATTGAGGCTAAGGGTGTGCATGGGGTCAATGGTGATGTCAAAACTGCCAGCACTTTGTCTTTTACTAATGAACATGTTTTGAAGCTGATGAGTCCTTTAAATGATAAGGGTAGCACTTCTGCTTATGCCAACATGGCAGGTAGTGCTTCTTGTTCTTTATTTAACTATAATGTGTTTTTTAATCAAAACTTTTATAAGTTTTTCTATGCTAATAAAAAAATTAATGGAGTCAGTTACCACTTGGGGTGGATAATTGACTCAGGGACCAATCACCATATGACTAATAGCACAGATAAAGTGTTTGGTGTTGTTGATGTTTTTGATTTAAAACTTACTTTTGGACATACCAATAGTACTTTGGCTAGTATTACTCAAGTTAAGAACTTGAGATAAAACAATAATGTCATTCTGTTTGATGTTTTGGTTATTCCTGAGTATTCTGTTAGTTTGTTATATTTGCATAAAATGATAAAAGATAGTAAACTAAGTGTTGGTTTTGATGAGACTAAGTGTTACATTCAGGATTTGAAAAAGGAGGGAGTTCTGGGGACTGGTGGTGAGTTTGGGGGTTTATACTTGTTTGATAAAGAGTCTACTAGTTATGTAGTTTTGAACCATAGTAAATTTTTTGTCTGTCATGTTTCTAAAGAGTTTTGGCATAATAGGTTGGGAGATCCTACTAATCAAGTTTTAAAACTACTAAAGGGTTCTCTTAATTTGACTAATATTAACCATGAAGGTCCTTGTGAGGTTTGTCATAAAGCAAAACAAAGCAGGGATCCTTTTCCATTAAGTGAAAACAAATAAACTGTTTTTGGTCAACTTATACATCTTGATGTTTGGGGACCTTATAAATTGACTACCAGGGAGGGTTTTAGGTAATTCTTAACTATTGTTGATGACTTTAGCAGATCTGTGTGGGTGTATATGCTGAAAATCAAAGATGAAGTTTTTGGGATGTTTGTACACTTTTATAACCTTATTTTAACACAGTTTTATAAAAAGATTAAAGTGATAAGGTCTGATAATGGTACTCAGCTTTTAAATCATAAAATGACTGATGTTGTTTCTTGGAAAAGTAAGAAGCATAATACATTGTTCAAATCTTCAGCTGAAGCTGAATATAGGTCAATGACATCTACTACTTGTGAGATCATGTAGGTGCTTAAATTTTTGAAAGACTTGGATGTGTCTAATATGTTACTACCTGTTGATTTGCATAGGCCTGCATTTCAACTTGCAGCTAATCCTGTCATGCGTGAAAAAAATAAACATTTTGATATTGATGTTCATTTGGTAAAAGAGAAAGTTACTTCAGGTTTGATTAGAACTGTGAATGTTGGTTATAAGGATCAATCTGCAGATGTTTTGACCAAAGATCTTGGATCTGTTCAGCATTATGTGATGGTTAAAAAACTGGGAAAGGTGAACTTGTTTGGTACATAAGCTTGAGGGGGTGTTAAAAATATAATGCACTTCAACAAGCTTATGATACTTCATGGGTTATTATGAAATTATTTTTTAACTAACTCTACACTTAATAAGTTTTGATGTTGTTTTTGTAAGCTTATCTTGTGCAAGGTTTGAAGTGAAACTTGGTGCTATAAAAGCTATCATCACATCTAGGGTTTCTCATTCATTCATGATATAACTTTTCATCACATCAAATTCTCTTTAGTGCTCTCAGATTCTTGAATCTTTATACTCTCAGTTTTTAGTATAGTTTTTGGTTAATTTAGATCATCTTGATCTAATTTCTGGGTTTTGTAAGTGTAAGTTGGTTTGTAGTGATAATATCCAATTTTGGGGACTATCAGTTTTCTTTGTATCTTGTTTGGCTAGCACTTATGTTTGAGACTAATCTACTGTATATATTGTTATAATAAAAGTTAATCATCAAAGGGTGGTTGATTGGGTGATTAGATACTTGTGTTGTTTTGGTACCAATTTTACAATAAATGTCACTCAACTTACCACAATGTCAAGCAGACACAAAAGTCAATTTATTCAAAGTTAAATTGCTAGATCAATATGTTATTACATATATTCTTGTAAAATGTTAGATTCACACATGCAAGGTTTACAAAATTATGTTTAAAATAACTTTTTAATTAAATGTGAAAGGTAAAGAAAAAGAAAAAAATGTTATGATACAACATGATTGAACCCACTATATTTAACAAATTATTATGTGAATATAATTTTATAACTTTTATGTAAGGGAGGTGATACTCACACCACATTTTTTGATTCATTTACCATATTTTATGCATTACAGTATTGTACAGTACAATACTGTAATGCATAAAAGGTGGTGAAAGAATCAAAAAATATGATGTAAATATCAATTCTCTTTGTGTAAATGTAGCATTGCTATAGTGTTTTTAACAGCTACGACAAATGGAATTATTATGAACAGAAAATACACGATCAGATAGTTAGATGGCATAATTAGGAGTGCACTATGAACCATTATTGTAGTTGACAACAAGCCATTGATAATGATTAATGATCACTACTAGAGAATGTGTAGGAGTGCACTATGGACCCATTATTGTAGTCGTCCACAACAAGCAATTGATAATGATCAATGATCAGTAGGGAATTCGTAATCATTCCTCATAATTCATTATTATTGTTTTTAAGTAGATTATTATTAAAGTATCCTACAATTTTTTTTTATTACTTCCTCAGTCTTAAAATTATTATCATAAGACAAAAGTTACATAAATAAATAAAAGTGAAATCATTACAATTTTCAATTACTCAAACAGAATACTCCTTCAGTAAATTTTCTTTTTCTTACTAAAAATAGAAAGTGAACAATTTTTTTGAAACATCTCAAAAAAGATATATGAACAATTATATTGAGACGGAGGGAGTAATATTTTTACAAACACAATAATATTATACATTTTTTTTCCACTTATTCTTTTTCTGCATTTAAATAGTCAAATCTAACACTTGTCAAGATCCTATGAGTAAAAGAATAAGTACGAATAATTTGTAAAAGAAAATACCATTTTCTTTTTAAGTATACAAAATATTAGAAAAATATCTGGAACATAATAAAAAAATTTAGGGGCAATTGCATATATACTCACTAAAACTTGTATATTTGCATATATACTCAAAACATGCTTAACTTGCATTGTACATCATGCATTGAAAACTTGTATTTTGAGAAAATATGCAAATTTTTAAATTTTAGTGGTTATATATGAAATTCTTCCAAAAAAGTTAAATATAATAAGTTTGCTACTCGTTTCTATAAAAAATTTTAAAAATTGGATTTTAAATCGACCCCGTCGAGCTATCGCTTTAAAGTTTAACCGGTTTTATTGGCGGTTCAATCAATTTTTTTTCCTCAAACTTGATTTTTGGTGACCTAACTGGTTTATCGTTCAACCGATAAAAAAGATATTAAAAAGTATATATATTAGAGAAGTATCTAGAACATAACAAAAAAGTACATATATAAAGTTCAACCGATTGTCTGATAATTCTGTAAATCAATCATAAAGTTGATGTCTTCATCATGCTAACTTTTTCAGAATATTAATAACGAGGAGGATACACTTTCGTGTTGTACCGAGCAGCTTTAAGCAAACATTTTCTGATATCTTATTGCTCGCATAATTCTTTCTTAAAAAACTTGATAGCAACAACGTAAAGTCAAATAAAATAAAAACGCAAGCATATCAAAACAACCCTTTGAAATTGATACTTACATCATATTTTTTGAAGCATGCACCACAAATTATACATTATAGTTTGTACTGTACAATACTGTAATGCACAAATTATGATGCATGCATCAAAAGATGTGATGTGAGTATCAACCCCCTTTGAAATAAGCCTGAGGAAAAATTCAAAAAATAAAAGACAATATTCCTTTTACAAAAAGGAGCACTTATCCAAAATTTTGGTTAAGTAAAGTGATTTTTGGTGCTCCACTCTATCAAATCCAAGCAAACAGACATTCACCAGTCGACTATTATTTGTACATAAAACAAAAACAATTTTGCTTAACAATTAAAAATTTAAAATGAGTAATATGTAATAGGTAATATGTTATACGTAAAATACCTTTTAAATTTCAAATCTTTTTCTACTTTCCCACTAAAAATGTTTGACTTGTTTTAGAAAAGTGAGGTGCTCTTCGTTTGATGATAAATTAATAGTGATTTTGGAACAAAAGGAATAATTATAATATCACTATCACTACTACTTATAATGCACAAACGACTCTCTCTCCTATTTAATTTTCAGACTTTCAGACTTATAAGTAATAAAGCATGATGTACAACACATTAAAGCACAAAATTTCAGACTTACAACCACATATGCATTATATACAACACATTAATACAAGCTTCTTGACCAAACAATTAATACACCCCATCACCAATTAATACAAAATGTAAAGCATAATGTACAAATCTATACTCCACATTAATACAAGCTACTGTTCCGGCTACTTGTCCGGCGAGAATGGCGGTACGCAAAAAAATTAAAAATGTTAGATCTACAAACATAAAATCATTAGATCTACAAAAAAACGGATATTTATGAAGAAAAAAAATACGGATCTATTTTTTTTAAGATAAAAAAACGGATATTTATCAAAAAAAAATACGGTTCTATTTTTTTTAAGACAAAAAAACGCATATTTATCAAAAACATTACGGTTCTATTTTATTTTAAGACCAACAACGCATATTTATTAAAAAAAATTACGGATCTATTTTATTTTAAGACAAAAAAACGCATATTTGTGAAAAAAAATTTCGGATGTATAAAAAAAAACGTACCAAAAAAACGTGGTAGGGTGGGGCGTCTTTGGTTGCTGCTATAGGAGGGTGGTGGCGCCGGTATGGTGGTGGCGGCGGTACGGTGGTGGCGGCGGTAGTGTGCCGGCGGGTGAGAGTAGGGTTTGGTTGGGTGTGTGTGTATTTTATTTAGAATGAGAGTGTTTTGTTTGTGTGTTTGTGTGTATATTGTGGAAAGTGTTTTTTTTTTTTAGAATGAGAGGGTTTGGTTGGGATTAGGGTTTGGCGGGGAGATGAGAGTGGTGTAAGTGTGTGTTTTTTTAAATAAAAAATATAAAGAGGAAGTAAATAGAAATGGATGATAGTGTTTGTTGGTATTGGTTTGTTAGGATTGGATGATGGTTGGATTGGTAATTTTTAGGATTGTATGTTGGTTTGGTGTGTGTAACACTTTTTGGGCTTCGATTGTTTGATACGGTAACATCGACTATAACAATAAGAACGAACTTTCAAAAAGAAGAAGAAAAAAAAACACTAAAACGATACAACTTTTAGCAATAAAAATTTATAACAATAACAATCGTCTAATAATATTTTTTTTAAAATGCATAATAAAATATAACAAAAATTACAAAACAAAAAAGCTACAATAAAAAAAGAACAGAAAACATACATGAATCGGCTACAAATCAGCCGTGTTGCAACGTGCGGTATTTTTGAAAATATTTGCTCGCAACAAAATTAGTCACCGGGTACCCGCCGCCGCATTGCGCGGTTACCCTGCTAGTACTATATAAAGTGTTTAGGACATTCTAAATAAAGAAGTCTTAAAATTTTTAAGACAAAAAACATTTCTAATAAAAGTAACCCTCTAAACTTGTAACCAAAAGTACAATTCATATAACACTTGGTACAAAACAATAATGAATAAATCATCTAACTTGTAACATTTGTATATATTAATGCCAGAATTAATGATATAATTAAAATACCCTATCACTCAAAAGTACAATTAATATAGCACTTGGTACAAAACAATAATGCATAAATCATCTAATTTTTCTTTTTTATTGAAACACTCACTAAGTGAAATTTACAAATCATTAATAATATAATTAAAATACCCCATCACTCAAAAGTACAATTAATATATCAAATGATACAAGACAATAATGCATAAATCATTTTATCATTTACATCTTTCAAACATCCACTAAATGAATTTCACAATTCATTAATGATATTATTAAAATACCCTTTCACTCAAAACTCAAAAGTACACTTAATATATCACATGGTACAATAATAGCGCATAAATCATCTTATCTTTTATTTCTTTTTTAAATTACCCGCTAAATAAAATTTATAAATCATTAAGTGGATCATAGAAACCAATCTTTTATGTAGTCAGACTTTCTGACACCACCTTTTTTGACTACGCAGCGGACCACCATTTACCACCACAACTTAGCAATATAGACACCACTAGATAGTGCTAAAGTCGCTATTTTAAAACAACGTTTATTTTTAAATGATATATAATGTTACACGTCCTAAACGACTAGCAATATCGTCGTTGCATTGTGATGCATGTCTGCCATTTTTTTAAAGCAATGTTGTGCGGTAAAGTAGTTCTATTAAGTTAACGCCATGTGTTAAGTTAGCATCATGAAAAACATATAATCGCATAGGCACCTTTCTATAAAAGCTTTTTATTATGTTACTAAACGCGTAAATGAGAAAACAAACTAATTTTCAATTAATAACCTATGTGTTGGACAATCTATTTTTTCTTCTTTAAAAGCAATGCATTGAAAAAACCTTTCAATCGCCAAAAAATATAGTCATACGGGTACCTACCGCCGCAACGCGCGGGTACCCGGCTAGTATACTAAAAAGCATCCCCCTGCACTGTAGCTACAGTACCTACGCAATTTTCATTTTAGACCCTTAGGTTATTCATCAATTGCAAAGTTAGTCCTTAACGTCCGTTACCTAACAGTCGTGGATTAAATTTGCAACGGAACAATAACTTCAGGGGCTATTTCTGTGCAAATATTAAGCAAAAACAGCCCCTGAGGTTACCTTTTATTTTCAGCGTTAGTCCCTAAGGACTAACTTTGCAATAAA
The DNA here is from genome assembly GCA_910596185.1 of Chrysanthemum makinoi. Classification (NCBI taxonomy): domain Eukaryota; kingdom Viridiplantae; phylum Streptophyta; class Magnoliopsida; order Asterales; family Asteraceae; genus Chrysanthemum; species Chrysanthemum makinoi. Next base: position 118,959,135 of record OU343223.1, on the reverse strand, counting down.
CCGCCACTTTCAGGGACTAAAAAGGAAAATAGTGTTGCTACAGTAACAAACAGTGCAAAACAGTGCTGCTACAGTGGGGAATAGTGCATGTACTGTTCATAAGGAATTTACGAAAATGGTCCCTCAGGTTAGCTGTAAATCGCACCGTTAGTCCCCCGTTATCAATCTTTTGCAAATTTAGTCCCAAAAAAAAAAAATCTTTTACAAATTTAGTCCCGTAAATAAAATAATAGAGGGCAATACTCTCCCGCGGCAACGCGCGGGTTAACCCGCTGGTTTAATCTAAAAATTGATTCCACGCTAATTTGCTAGGATTTGATGAAAGATTCTGGCTTTTCTGTACCACAAATATTTATGCATGTGCCTAGGGGTGTCATTCGGGCTGACCCGACACGACCCAAACCCGACCCGAGTCAATTCGGGTCGGGTCAATCGGGTTCAAAATTATATTCGGGTCAATCGGGTCAAACCAAATTGACCCGAGTTCTAAACAAGGTCGGGTTCGGGTATATATTTTTAGCTTTGACCCGACCCGAACCCGATTGACCCGGCTCAACAACACTATTACAATGTAAAAAACTCGGGTTGACCCCAAACCCGAATTGACCCGACCCGAGTTGACCCGACCCGAGTTGACCCGAGTTCTAAACAAGGTCGGTTTCGGGTATATTTTTTTAAGCCTTGACCCGATTTGACCCGACCCGAGTTGACCCGAACCCGACCGGGTCAACATGAATAATACCCCTACCTGTGCCCATCAATAACTTATATCTCTCTTTTAACCTTTTCAAATAATACTTTTATATTTGTTATTGTTATGGATAATAATTAGTGGATATCGATATAACTCACAATAGGTCAACTATTAGGGTTTACTCTAATATTTATTTTATATATGCCTTTTGTAATCTTATATTATAATCAACTGAAAAATATTTTTCATTCTTTCAATCTTGTGTTCACAACACTTTATCAGCACGTTTTTCAATCGATTTGTAAAGAATGAAAACTCTATGGAAGAATAGAAAGAAGGTACGTCTTGAAACCCCTAATTTCATTCATATATGTTTACTGTCACCTATATACAGTTATGGATTTAAGATCATTTGAGGACAAAACATTATTTACATACCAAAAAATTAATCTCCACCCTCCATCTTCACTCCATTTTTATTTGATATAATGGATGAGATTAATCCCAACAATTTAAAAAACCCACTTTCATCTTTTTTTTTTTCAAATATTAGTATCTTTCAAACCGTTAATCGTTAAGCGAAAAAAATTATACCATTACGACAAGCATTTAATTATCTTTTTGTAGATACGCACTTTGATATACTTTCGACAATTTTATTTTTTTGTGTTTTTCACGTTTTTTTTACATTGTTTTCATTACTGAAATTTGCATGTAAAAATCACATGTGATTAAACACTAATTTGAATACCACATGTGATATTAGTGTTAAATCATATATGATATTACACTAATATCACATGTGAATATCATATGTGATTTAACACTAATATCACATGTGATATTACATGTCATATGTGATTCAACACTAATATAATATGTGATAGTTAAATTAGTGTTTAATCACATGTGATTTTTTCATGCAAATCTCAGATTTGAAAAAAAAAAAAAAAAATGTGAAAAACACAATTTTTTTCCGAAAGTATACTAAAGTGTCCGTCTATAGAAAGACAATTAAATGCTCGTCGCGATGGTGTAATTATTTTCGCTTAACGATTAACGGTTTAAGAGATATTTAAATTATAAAAAATTACTGAAATAATAAAATGATTTTAATCTCAACAATTAATTTATTTTTAGATGGAAGGCGGAAATAAGTCCCTTAATATGTGAGAAAAGTTTTATATGTAAAATAACTTTCGTGTATAGTAATGTGCCATATTAATTCATCAACTGACTTTTCCTAGTATTGTGATGTCTTTGTATGTTTATGTGTGATTAATATAGGGTTAATAACCTATTAAAGCATCATACTTGTCACAAAAAGCAGTTCGACGTAGCGAACAAAAAAAATAGCCCTTTTGGTCACTTATCTCATCTATTTTGTCTCTATGATACATTGTCAACCTCCAAATGCCGGTTGTGTACACCTAGGCAGTCAAATGTCCACATTTGTGTACACCTAGGCATTAAAATGTCCACCTCATAATATATATCATTTTTTTTTCTTCCCCCCACATGAATCACCCACTAACTTTACCAAACCATCTTGACTTTCCTTATTTGAGGAATTAACAACCTGAACACTAGTTTTATTGATTTGTCTGAGTTTGCCGATGAGCTTGATATTGATTCCATTCGTGATCGTGCCAAGATGTCTGCTTTGTTGTTATATAGGTTGATTCAAAGAGGGTATAGCAATGTGATGAACATAATTTTAGCCGAAGAAGCTGCTGAGAATGATAGGAAGAAGGCTTCCGCAGCATTACAACAGATGGTTCATGACCATCAAGAACCATCTAAAATCGAACCAACGAAAGAGGATAACAAAAAAACCGCACCAGTTTATCAAGGAGTGTTTTGTAGAGACATTGCACTTGTTGGGAACTTACTGTCACAAGCGGGCTTTAAACCCACCATCCTCACCACTCGTAGCCTCATTATGACTATTCAACGCAACAACATACCTCCGTTCATTATCCCTCTCATCAAAACACCCCATTTTTTCGTCAATACTCGAAAACACCCCATATGGGTATTGTTTCTTACACCTTTAATTGTATAAAAATGAAAATTAATTTGATTCTTGATAAGTGTGTGCAAAAGCCCTAAATTAGGATCAAATTTGAAATTAAAAAAGAAATGTGTGTGACTTTGATCCGAATCTGTGATTGATCCGAATCTGTGTGTTTTATATAGGATGGTCATCATATACTTGGAAGAGATGGTTTTTTAAGAGATGAGTTTGATAAAATGGGTGGGTGATTCATGTGGGGGGAAGAAGATAAGTGGGTGGGGTGCCAGGTATTATCTGCCAACTTGGATGTTATCAACCGGATACCGGTTGTTCAAGTGGTAAAATGCCTATAAAGGACAAAATAGTCGGGTCAAATAGCCAAAAGGGGTATTTTTTTTGTTTGCTACGTCAAACTGATTTTTGTGACAAGTATGATGCTTTAATAGGTTATTAACCAATTAATATATTATTCATGGTCTATGTCTTTTGTTTTTTTAATTATCGAATCACTGTCTCAATATTTTATAATACGTGATGATATTTGAATTGATTTCTTAACATTTAAATAAGAGGGTGTTTATTAAAATAAGTGCTTTCATATAAACCTCTTAATTACTACGTAGCACTTTATTGGAGAGATAGAAGCTTTAATACTTCCATCAATTAAGAGTCATTAAAGGGTTTGAGCCCACATTTCTTCTCCATTAAAAAGAAAGAAAAACACCTCCTAAGATATATATATGGCGGTGGTATCGTAGCTTAACCCACTAAACATATCCGGAGTTTAAAATATTAATCTTGTACTCAATGTATATCAAAAAAGTTTCATGCATATATGCTTGCTCAATGTGATCTTAGAATATGATGATCATAAGTTATTTATGTAAAAAAAAATAACAATAACATAATCAAAACTTTATATATCAATAAAAATCGGTATCTACAGTTAATTTGCAATACTGATCTATGCATTTTCATGATTACATTGTTGATACCTATTTTATAGTATGTTTTTTCGAAAACTATACCTTAAAACAAGTGTATTCCATATTAATCTAACATCGTTTATCTCATGTGGATATAAATTATCATATGAAACTTCTCATGTTGGTTTAGTCTCTATCCTATATCTTTTATATAATAAAACAAAACCGTGGGAATTTTTCATTTTAAAAAAATCAATTCATACCTTATTTGGTAATAAATTTTTTTAATCAGATATTTATTTTAGATGAAAAAAACTATTAAAAGCTATTTATTTCCTAATTTGCCTAAAATTAAGAAAAAAAAACGTTTTTGTATTCATATGTAAAAAAAATGAAAATACACATGGGTGTCAATGATATTTGTTTTAATTGTGGGCCAAAAGTGTAATTTTAAAAAACACGGACTCCACCTACCTGTTATCCACAGTTCAACGCTCAAACACTCAAAACCACAATTCATCAATACAACCAAACCTTAAATCAACAATCGAAAAACCAAAATTCCCGAATTCATCTCTATGGCATTAGCCGAACCTAATTTTTTTAATAACAGGTTAGTTCAATTATAATTCGAGTTCTTAACTCTGTCTTATTTAACCACATAGACAAAAGAAGTGCCTTAGAAATTAGTGACGTGAGATATGCTCCCTTATCACGCTCATCTGCTCCTGACAACATGAGATATGAGCTTATTTGATTTCGGCTTATATAACATAAGCCCCAATTTACCAGCTTATTTTGAGACTTGTGGGCTTATATAAGTTTATTACAATATGATAAACTTATATAAGCCCATAAGTCTCAATATAAGCCACAAAATTGAGGCTTATGTTCTATAAGACAAAATCAAATAAGCTCATAAGCCGAAACAAACACCCCTTCAGTTACATGTAGTCAAAGTAATAAACAAGAGGGTTCAAAGAACCTTACTTAAGTAGTTGAAGATTATGGTAATAACACAATTAATTTATCATTATCTTTATTATATGCAAAAGTTAACTATTAGTTTTTCTTTGATGTAGATTCATAGTTTCAAGTCGGTTTTGTTCTTCCAACTGGTATCAGCAGCGCATATGTGCTTGGATATTCAGGTGTAGTCATGGTTCCTCTTGGTTGGCTAGGTGGAGCAGTCGGTTTAATTTTAGCTACATCTAATTTCACTATACGCAAATGCTCTCATTGCACAGCTTCACTTCTTTTGTGTTAGGCTGTGGGTACTAAATTTAGAAAAATGATGAAGGCTTTTAGTATTATTGCAGGCCCGAAAGCTTATTCTCTTACATGGATATTGCAATATGTAAACCTTTTTATGATCAACGTGGATTATGTCATTTTGGCTGGTCAAGCACTTAAGGTATGCATACCAACATGATTATATATACCCAAATTGTTTAGGTGTTATTAAAGCCTTAAAGGTGGGCATACATAAAAGTAAACACGAGTTATGTCATTTTTTTTAGGTTACCTATGTACTCTTGAAGGACGATAAGTCGATAATGCATTGAAGCTTCCATATTTTATTGCAATTGCGGTGTTTGCTTGTGGCCTTTTTGCACTTTGTATCCCTCATCTTTCTGCTTTGAGGATTTGGCTGGGATTTCACCATTTTGCTATTTATATTGATTGCATATGTTCCAGGAATACGGGCCCCACCCAGGGACTATGGAGTTCCGGGGTCAGACATAAATAAGGTCTTTATAGCTATTGGTGCGTCGTTTGTAAGCTCACCTTAATTTTTTTTAAAGTCATATCATTTTTGGTTTATGCTTCTTCTCCGTATTTATATTATGGAATTCTATCAGGTTGCTTCATCGAACTCATGCTACTGTAACATATTATATTATTACACAAAGATCACTTATCTTTACACGTGGAATGGAAATCAAACAACGATGACCAACAACTTGGACAGAGGCATTTGGGTGTCATAAAGGTATATGCATTGTGTCAAAAACTAACCATAAACCATGATTTACAAACAAATGTTAATCCAATATAGCTTAGTGGTTTATATGTATTATTTTTACTTACAATCTTCTCTTTGTGGTTTAATGTTCTTTTGTTTAGGTGTTTATTTACAGGCTTGAGCAACTGATGAAAAGACGATCTTGATATTAGAAAGGGAAGCAGGTATTTGCTTATATCTCTATTACTTGCAATCTGCTCTTTTATAAATGCTAGGACCTTAAGGCCATAAGTTAACCAAATATAAACCAAAAGAGCCATTGAAAGAAACAGAAGGTATTGTTGGATCTTCATTAGTTGACATAGACGAAATAATATGGGGCTAAAGTGGGTGTTTTCACAAGACAATTTAATAACATTTATGAAATCTGAACCCTACAATGGACGAGACGCAATGTTAGATTTTACGCTTTTGCACACCATGCATATGCAGCGTGTACATGTGACGACATTAGTTTTTAATCCTTCAAAACTGTAAAAATGGAACTCCAATTTGTATTTATTTTGCTCATTTAAAGGTAATGAAGGCGATAATAGGTTAGTGACGGGGACGGACCTACTTGGGGGTGGGTCCAGTAAGTGGTTATTATGGCGGTCAACATTAAGTGGTTGCAACAACAGTAGCTATTGTTGGTGTGGTTTCCAGAATGTAAGCTGGTGGCAGTTGGGAAGGACAGTCTCAGTGATTCACCAGGTGAGTTCAGTAGTGACCCGTTCCAAATATTTCGTATATGGCAACCGCAAGAATTAGGCTGTAAAGAAATGAATAAGGCTTTCTGATATCCAAGTGTTCTGCAATATTTTTTTAGTTTTTAATGGCATTACCAGTAATTTAATCTCATAAACCTGCTAATCTATTTGGGGTATAGATAGTATTAATTATAAGTTTAACGTAACAAAATTTATAGAAATTAATCTTTTGGTAACAGCCAGATTATAGTTTAGAACATAAGATTGATTTATTTACTTATTTCCTTGAATTCTTATTGATACTGAGTTATGGTCTTAAACAACAACTTCCTTTATATTGTCATCAAATGTCATTGTAAACATTGAATAGCGATATACGACTTACTGATGAAAGCAACTTAGAAATGAATTACTAAAAGTTAGCGCTGAGCAATCCTTTGCTATTTCTGTTACAGTGTGTACATGTGTAAATATGGATATAAGATATTGACATACCACTTATTAATGAACCCTTTCTTATAACTAAAAGTGAATTTCTTTGATACAATTTTTAATGGTTCTTCAAGCTTTTGACAATCACTACTATTATATTTTTCTTCTATGTACTTTATTTGGGACGAACAACATTAGTATTTTTGAATTAAATAACTATAAAATGTAAATTTTCTGTCTTTGACAGTGCCAGATTCATTTGTGGTGGGGTATGGGTAGGATTTCAATGAACGACGCAGGAACTTGCTTTACATTGAGGTCTTGAAGCTCGGACTATACAAGTCACTCAAGTATTTAGGGAGTGAATTATCTTCTAAACCACCATAGTTCGTATTTTATTGTATCAATAGTCATTACTGTGTAGATGTATTGCAAAAAACTAATATATCTGGCATAATGGAATAGGTTATAAGCACTTTAGGGGCTTTAAGATTATCAATAATATTTAAGGGTGTTAAAGTATCAATAATATTTTGTTCACTGGAATAGGTTATAAGCACTTTAAGGTTTTGGGTTAGCTTAATTAATTATAATAGCTAATAGAAAAATTAATTTGGTTAAGGCAAAAAGAATTATGTCTTATGTGGGGAGGAGATAAGCTAATAAGCATAATAGAAAGTTTAGTTGGTTTATGCACTGTCATATATTTGAAGGTTGCTAAGTGACTAATGATCGAAAAGCTTATTTGAATTTTAAACTGTAAAGGGAAGGTAGGTTGAAGCAATATTGTATCCGTACTATTTAATTGTAAAAGATTTCATAAAGTAGGACTAATATTTAGCATTCATCCATAAAGTGGGACTAAATGTTGGTGGTATATACAAAGAGACTAATATGTTGATGGTACGTGTTTGTGCAATACCTGATAGTCAAATTATTTTACATGTATTGAAAATAGTCAAAATACAAATCGAAGTCATACACCTCTCCATTTATTTGGTTTAAATAGATTGATTGCTAGATTGTATAGTTTGTGATTTAAGGTTTAAAGTGGTATAAGATTAAATTATTTTCAATACTGTAGTTTGCAATTTAATGTCTTCAATGAATGTTACACAGGCGTGTTTGTAATTAATGATTTCTTTTGTAATTATTCCAAAACATTATAACACTTATGTCTAATCAATTAAAAAACTAAAAGTTATACTAAAAAAATATAAAGTGTTTAACTCCGTGCGTGCACGGGCATTATAACTAGTATACTCGAACAATATTATCTGTGAGATCTCATTAGTGGCTTGTTGCGATATTAATTGTCATACCCATATTATATATTTTAGACTAAAATACACCGTTGATCTCTAAACTTGTTACTGCACATCGCGATGGGACAAAGTTGGGCGTTATCATCGCTGGAGGTCCAAAACATGGGGTTTATATGCCAAACTCGTCCCTTGACCATTAACGCCGATGTCAACGTTATGTTGTTGAGGGAAAAACCGTCTTTCACTGTAGTTTACTCTATACAAACCATTGTACAGTGTTTGTAGCTACTATATGTTTGTGTAACACGGTTTGGTCGTCAGTTATCATCCATTCTTAAACTATCCTAAAAAAATAGTCTTCTACAAAACGATAATCGTTTCAACATGGTACGTTGCTGGTGTGGTAAGCAAGCTATTATTCACACTTCGTGGACCTCTGCCAACCCAGGGCGTCGATTCTTTAGTTGTCCTGTTGAAGTAAGTGCGTCTTAATATTTATTGTATTAGTTTGTTTTCGCAAGCAGCAAAGTACATTGTAACAGTGGTGGTTGTTTAATGACTTGTCATAATCATGAATAGGGGTCTTCTTGTCGGTGGATACGATGGTATGATCCTGAAATCTGTGCTCGTTCAAGAATGACCATACCAGGCCTTTTGAGGGGGAGAAATGAGGTTGAGGCAAGATTAGTAGCTGCTCAAGGTGATGGGTGGAAGTGGAAGATTTACCTGGTGCTCAGTTGGATATTGTTCTTGATTGTTTATGCATTAGGACAACTTTTTAGCTTTTATGTAATGAGGCGAGATGGTTAATATTCATTATCTTGAATTGTAGTAATGTTGTGTCCCAGAAGGTTATGAATCTTGTTATTATGATCGGTTTACTGTATGTTTATGGCTTTATGCACATGGTTAAGATTAAAGTTGACTTTTAATTGTCAATATTGTTATGATGTATTCAGTTTAGTTTGTTTTGACTTTCAATGCCTTATGGGTATACAGATGGTTAGCAATTTTTTTAGGTTTGACTTTTAATTGTCAACATTCTTATGAGGTTTTGTTTACCTTTGGTTACTTTTGATGCAAATTATTCACACATCAAGCTTAGTCAATCTATAAAAATACACAATAATTATATGGTTCCATAGTTAATACAAATAGATATAATTCCAAATGCATAAAATTGCATACTTTTCAAAGCATGAGAACTACAGTTAGACACACACACATATGTTTTTAGAGTACATAACTTGTCCATAGAAAATAAACTAGATGAAACATTGTCTAGCTAATTAGCATAATAGAATTGACCTATGGTGAGGCCATCATTCTTTCTAGTGCAGCCTGCTGCCTAGTCATTCTTCGTGTAGTAGGCTGGGTTGAAGCAGAAACTGCTTGCACATCACTTAACTGCAGCTGTGAATCAGACTGTGATTGATCATGTTGGTGGGATTGACACTGGGATTGCTCATGCATGCTGGGATAGGCAATTGCTTCATCTTGATGTTGTTGGGATTGAGAGAGGGATTCATCTTGTATCCTGGGATCTTCTGTTGCTTCATCTTGATGTTGCTGGGATTGAGACAGGGATGCATCATGTGTTATGGGATCTTCAGTTGCTTGATCTTGATTTTCAGATTGAAAACCACTTCCTTGAACTGCCCTAACTTAACTTTCAACAACACCTGTACCTTTAGGATGTGTCTTTGTTGCTGCTACTTTGTTACCTTTAGGATGTGTCTTTTTTGCTGCAGCTTTTGTAGGCACTTGTTTGACATTTCCCTTATTGCCAGTTCGACTACTTTCAGCTCCACCATACCCTAGACATGTTTTCTGGTTGTATCCAGCAATGCCACAAATACTACACTTAACACTCTTCCAAGCCCTTGACAGCTTACCATTCTTCACAATCTCTTCACTTTCAGGAACTATCCTAACTCTTTTTCTACCACTTGAGCTAGGCGGCTTTGTTTCGGATTTCGATGGAACAATTGTTGTTGGCACAGTTGATTTTTCCCAATGTTCGCTGCTAGTTATAGGCTCAACATGGTGATGGTAGGTTGCCTCCCAAGCAGGGGCGGAGCCAGAAATCTGAACTAAGGGGGGCCGTAAATTATTATATAACACGAGTAGTAACATATAATTAGTAGATCACGAAAACTCTGAGTATTCATGAAAAAAGGTTGAGTTTCATTTGATTATATATTGAATTCTATATATGTTACATTAGCAATGACAACCGGTGCAACTCTATTTCTTTTTTATTGTCTTATTTTTTAATAAATTTCAAAAAATTAAGCCTTTAGTTAAGAAAATACGGAGTATTTAGACAAATTTTTAGAGTACAAACCATTTATGTCGCTATGAGGTATTTAGTTCATTTTCTGTAAAATAAGTAAACAAGATTCTGAATGGTACTTCAAAAAATTCTATATACGTTATAGCTTTTTGAGATTTTTCTTGTCAATCTTACAAGTGTTTTTTATCTCAAACCAAAGATCTTGAACAATATACTTAAGATTGGGGTTTAATTTGTCAACTATTGAATGTAAAAGGGGCATAACCTCACAAAGCAAAAGGCTTTTCTTGGGCCCACAAATAAACAAATATAGGTGTTTTTTGTTCGTCTTCCCCATCAAATTAAAAACACAGCCTTGTTTTATATGCCTTTAATAGTAAGCTCACTTCTTTATCGATTGAATGTCTACCACCATATAAACACAGCCTAAGAGGTGGGTAAGTTGGGCTGGTTGGGGGTGGCTGAGCACCTGCCTGCCACCCCACTGGCTCCGCCCCTGCTCCCAAGTGAGAAGATAGTAACAAGGATGAGCCCATGTTTCTACAGCTCCTACTTGTTGCCCATTCAAAGCCATATTCCAATTGGTAGCAACAACATGTTTACATGGTAAACCTGTTATCTCCCATCTTCTGCAAGTACAAGACTTGTGTACAACATTAACTACACATTGGTCACCCCATGGTCCACTAACCTGAAACTTAGTTCCCCCATTCCATAAAACATTATACTTAACAGCCTCTTTCTTAATACCCTCTAGCATGTGTTGTGCAGTTGGTGTTAGTGGCCCATCACTCTTCTCAATCACCAAAAGAACATGCATTATCCTCTTCATACAGTATTCCCTGATGTATTCTAAGGCTGTAATAATTGGTTTGTTTAAACCCTCAATTATTTTGTCATGAAACACTTGACACATGTTATTAAGTAACACATCAGAAGTAGCTCTCCCTAAAGATAAACAGTAATAAACATGTATTAATTATAACTGTTTATACTGCATTAACAAATACAAATTAACTGAAACAGATAGATGACTTACATGAAAAATATGACCTTGAACAATGTATCTGTGGTATCTTACTTAACCAATCATGGGCTGGTTGATTAAATTTCTTGAAATCAGCCATAGCTTTCTGAAACTGTACAACAGTTGAGGCTGTTGCACATTTCCACATATGCTCTTTGTAGGCCCTACCTTTCCATTGAAGTTTTATTTTCTCATGAATGCTTCTAATACAGAACATGTGTTCTGCATCTGAAAAAACATCTCCTAAAGCTCTACTTATATCCTGCACAAAATCAAATATGTTTACTGTCTGTTTCAAAACAGAGAGACTTAAATTCATGAACAGATTAAAGGAGTACCTTTTGCATGTCAGTAATAAAAATGATGCTTGAGATTGGTTCAAGTGCTATATCATCGGATAAACAATGAAGAAACCAAGTCCATGATCCTATGTTTTCTGATTCAACAAAAGTATAAGCTAAAGGGTATATACCATTGTTGCTATCAATTCCCACAGCTGTCATCAGTTGACCATTCAAAGGACCACGAATTGGAAAAGCACCCAGCCCCAACAATGATCTCCCACACGCTTTAAATCCTTCCTTCAGTGTACCTAAACAAACATACACTCTCTTGAATTCTCTCTTTGGAAGAGCCTCATCTTCAGTTCGTTCCACATTCATCACAACTATTGTATTAGGGTTTGTCTTCTGCAACTCTTGAACATAATCTCTAAACATGGTAAATTGTAGCTTGAATTGACCCCTGATGGCTGTTATTGCTAAGTTTTTGGCCCTTAAAACCTTCTGCAGGGACACTTGAAGCTCGTATTGTATAACAACCCGTAAAATTTCGGATTATTATAATAATATTTACACGTCAGAAAAATTTAAATCAATTATTTTCTGCTAGAATGCCAATATCAAAAATTTAAAACCGAGAGGTCATCTCGTTTCCTTAGAAATAAGACACCGCTTGTCCACTAATTATCTGAATAATAAATGTGAAATTTATTATTATCCCAGTTAAAATTTAAGCATACATAAGCTTAATCTAATGGTTATTCCGCATACTGCAGTGCAGTAGCATACAAAACTAAAAATAAAGAACTGAGATAAGAGAAAATTACACCTTTTACCATTCATTGATAATTTACGAAAGAAAACGAGAAGTTATCTCGTGAATTCAGAAAGTCACGGCACCGCACGCATACCGACACCAAATTAATAACGGCAAACATTTATAATCAAAATCCAACGTAATAAACATATCATATTATTACGCTTAAGAAATCGTCTCCGAAAATATAATTTCTATATTTCCCGGGAACCGGGAAGGTACGTTTACTCGAGGATTCGACAAAACACGGGGTACCGATTGTACAATTTGTATAATAAAACAAAATAGATAAAACACTATCTCTCCTTCTCTCCCACGCCTGTATCATATTTTTCCATACTCTCTCTCCTTTGTCGACACCAAACAGAAAAACAAACATAGAAATGGATCTTTTCTCTTTCTTTGATAGTCAACACAGGAAAAACCATCACTAGCACACCCATTTATAACCTCCTATCCTACTCTAGCAATCACAAGGAAGTCTAGGAGTGCGGCGGTGGACAAAACGTGAGCCAAGATTAGGCCTGGAGCTATTCAAAACTCAGGAAAAACGAAGTCCAAGCTTACCCAATCATTCATGTATAGTTAAGGTTGATGTCTCGCAGGTTTCTCTTCACTTTCATACAACAACCACAAAAATATTAGGGTTTCATAATTTAGGGTTTTCTCAAATTGATTTGGGAGTTTTGTAAATTGGTTAGTTAATTGCTCAATTCAAGTTGTAATTCATCCAAATTGAAGTGTCAATCCGTTCAAGAAAGCCCGTGTCCATTTTTCTTTGTGTTCGGTTCTTCTTCCATTCGAGCCACCACCATTGTTGTTGTAAGGATTATTATCTTTCTTTAATTTATTTGGTTTTAGTAATTTCTCTTTTCATTCGAATGGTATAAAACAAAATGGATCAAAGGAAAATGGTTTTATTGATTATGTTGTTGTTGTTGTTGGCTGCTAAAAGTTAAAAAGCAAGAAAAGATAAGCTAAAACTAAAACCAGTAGACTCTACTCATTTGGTAATTAGCTTAATAAGGTTTTCGGCTTAATCGACTTATTTGGTTTTGACTTATAAGCTTATTAGCTTAATATGGTTTTCGGCTGATGTTGTGTAGACGTTCACTTTTTTTATGTTCAACTCATTTTTTTTTACGCACCCGTGTTGAGAACCCGATTAAAAATGTGTACACACTCGAAGAGTGTGTACATGTTGTGTTGTGTGTTCAATTAACTCACCCAAAGGGTGTGTTTGCTGGTTAACTTCGGACCAAGGGAGAACACCCGATGGTGTTTCTACCCGACTCGGCACTAGACCACTAGTAAAGAACTCATAAGAGTTACGTATTTCAAGGTATAGTCTTGTTATATCGCTTTTTTGTCGTCCTTCTGCTTGCGTCAATAGCTGCTCCCAGGGAAGTGTCGAAAATATGTTTTTGTGTTAAAAACTCTTGGACCTTAAGCAATTACGCAAGGGGGCGTTGTTTGTTGTATACCAGGCTACCCCACCCAACTATCACTAAAATAGGTGTGAACACGACTGAGCCGAAGCCCAGTTTGCATCTACAGGCCGTTTGGTTATCAGTAGCCCATCAGGGGGTACGTACGGCTTGCATCGTCTCAAATTTCTTCCGACATAGTTTACGACTCGTACTTCCATCCCATCCCGACTCATCCAATACAACACAACATATAATATGTCATAATATTCTTATTAATTCGGGACACGGAACAACTATTAAACATGAGACAAAGTTTTGAGCTCAAATTACTTAAAATGAGTATGTAATACTACTTGCAATGTAATTAGTAATGATATGCACTTCTAAATGTATATAGTTAAACCGAACACTTACCTACAAACTTGTAAATGTACATATTTACAAATTATTAAACTGGACATTAAAACCTTACAGAATATCTATACTCTTAGAAAATTTGTCAACTCGAATAAATAAATTATACTTTCGGCGCATGACCAAATTTTCTATAGGCACATGACTATATCACAACTCACAAACGGACTTTATTTCTTGAAAACTTATACTTTTCTAACATATACAAGATAAGATATATATATACAACTTCGTAAAAACATATTTATGAAATGTATCTACATTGTATCTTTCTAATAGGTTAAGACTTAATTTCCTTGCAAAATGCATTCATACTATATGTCATAAATATATATACAACTTTTTGAAACATATTGGTATTTGGACTATAATTATTAGAAACCTACATTATATTTTTTTAATACAATTTACTCATGAATTAAATTGAGACTTAGTTTCCTTTATAATAAATTTATACTAAATGTTCTAATTATACACACACACACACACACACACACACACATATATATATATACATATATATATATATATATATATATATATATATATATATATATATATATATATATATATATATATATATATATATATATATATATATATAATATATATATATATATATATATATATATATATAGAGTTAGGATCAAATAAGAAGAATAATAAAAATAAGAAGGATAGGAAGTAACCACAACCATTCATTCTAGATGCACCTACAAAAATGGATACATCTTCATTCAAATTTTCTCTCCCATATTAAAATGTGTGGCTAAATTACTTCTTACCCTTCTCATATATATATATATATATATATATATATATATATATATATATATATTTATATATATATATATATCTTGGTCACTCACATCGACAACGTCCTATTATAAACATACAATCCCTCCGTATGTTATCTTTTGGTCATCATTGAACCAAAGCTGTAATTCCTCCTTCGAGTTTCCTCCCATGTCATACCCTCATAAGCCGAAATTCACCTAAATCTTGTAAATTGTTTTAAGATAAACGATGCCACATAAACGACAACAACAACAACAGCAACAACAACAAAAACATTTGAAAACTTATAAAGTTAGTTAAACTTTATCGAGTCTTAAACATGAAGACTAAATATGCCGTACTTAATTAGGTTGCGTGTCGGAGCCGTGCACTATCACTCCTTGATTTAATTTCCTTTAGACTTCGTATTGCACATGGCCAAGGTGAGTTTCATAGCCCCTGCTTTTACTTGTTTCATAACTGTTTTGGGGGAAGATACAAGCTCATTTTTACTTAAATGATTTAATTACTAAAATTCTGCATTCTATGCATACTATGCCCTTTGATTGATATGTTTTAAGATACATCATACCTAGATGCTTTAAGGACCACACCAAAACCTTTGACCTAGAATATTACGCAGCTTAGCCTAAGACTTTAGATCCCAAATTGCCCTTTTCATGAACCGTCAATTCCTGCTGGGAAGCGCGAATGTTATAAATAGCTCTATTGGGGGTGACTCCCCTGTTCGGTTGACCCCGCATGGGTCAAGGCGAAACATATAGCATGTCGGGACCGAGTGTATTGGGATAAACACTCGCCATGGGCTCCTTATTTTTATGACTTCCTTGTGCATACATAAACTGTCGTAGCTTCGGTTGCATGAACTTAGTGCTAGCGTAATAGATTCAATATATGACATTATATTCGTTGTAATGTACATATACCCTACTTATGGTCCACTAATGAAATCTCTTTTATGAAATCCTTTTATGAATTGAAATCATAAACTTTATGACATTATGCAAGACGTAATGATCATCAAAAACCAAATTTGAAACAGTGTACTGAAATCCCTTTTTAAATAAACCTATGAACTCACCAGCGTAAGCTGACTCCTTTTAGCATGTATCTTCAGGTTTTGAGGTGATAGCTTATCTTTGGAGGCGCAAGGCAACGGCATGGCATGGTCATAGACGACTCTGATTTATGTATTGGGACCACATTTTGATAATGGGCCATTTTCCGCACTAAATCAATAATGTAAACATTGTTTTTCAAGAAATGAATAAAAGTTTATTTATGAAAATCAGTTGTTCTATGCTTATGTTGTGATATCAATTTAGTAGCACCTCAATACTTGTATGCTTCCGCTGAGCCATTTTGAGGGTGTTACAGATTGGCATAAGAGCCTAGGTTATAGAGAACTGGGTATTTTTAAAACCTGGACTATAACCACTTTTACAAAAACAAAACCCTATGACCGACACGTGCCTGCCTGCCAAGTTGATGCCTCACTTATGATCCTGTAGAGATCATACTTGATAAGATACAAGTTTTATCACTGCTTACCTAATTTCATTATAGATTACAATTATCTTCCCTATACGTATATTTACGTATCACAGCACTACACCTTTCCCTCACATAAAGAGAATAATTGTTCTAACCCTTCAAGACAACCTTTAAAAGTATTGTGACATATTACTAGCGTAACTAAGCTAAGTATTTCAAAATTCATTGAACCTCGGGTGAATATAGACTGATCACCTATATTCAACCAGGGACAGTGGGACATAGCCTGATCACCTATGTCCGACTCAGAGGTGAATTTTGCAGTACTTAGGATAGTTATAATAGCTTTATGTCCAGTGAGAAAATGATAATACTTTAATAAACATGTAACATTTTAATAAGCCACACATTGGCGTTACACTAAAGCTACACATTGGCGTCACACTATCCCGTAATCACAAGCCACTCACCGGCATTCCCTGACCACAAGTCACTCACTGGCATTCCTTAGTCATGAACCACTCACTGGCATCACCCTATCATAAGCCACTCACTGGCATCACAATATTCCTTAATCATAAGCCACTCACTGGCGTCATACTACTTCTTAATCATAAACTTTATAATTCCATATCACAACCAGGTTATGTTATAGTCACTCCTACCCCACAGCTTACACCCCATGGACAAATCAAACCATTCTAGGATCAACCTTTCAATAGCACTTATGAGAAAATACAATAAACCTTTGGCAAAATCTAGAAGGGCATGATAAAGGACCTATAATCCCACAGAAACTTGAAAACTTTACGCCCTACCTTGAGAAGTAAATACCTAGAGGCTTCACCCACATCTCAAGGATAACAGTACCTACCTTGTTAGCCTTCTACAAACGAAATAAAAGAGTTTTCATACAAACTACTTCCGATTATCCCTCAAACCATTATAATCAAAATACTTCATGAATTATTCTACAAACCAAATTTCCACCCTACCATTTCACCATAAAGTAAACTACAATTTCACTGCTATATCACAAAAACAAAGTGTTTCCTTAATACCTTGAAAAATATTCAAGAATCACTCTGTTAATCACTTACTTTCTCGAAAAATGTTTTAAAGTTAATACCTCATAAACAGAAATGACCAATATTTTCCTTGGTAACTAAGCCTAACCTAGGGACGTATCCCACACCGCCGCCTAAAACTATAGAAAATAATGAGGTTCACCAACCATTAAATCTCTAGCCCTACCCAACTTAGAATACTAAGCTCTACTCGTATCCATAGGCAGGCGTTATACCCTGCTACACATCCTTGCTACAATAAAACTTTCAAATTTAAGGATTCCCCTTTAGAATCCAACAATAATACTTTCCAAAATCCCTCGTTAAAATGAGACAAGATGCCGACACACTAAAAGTTTCACAAAATTTCCCGTATACATACCATAATTAAGAACCAGTTTTAAAATCCTGTGAAAATGTGTCATTTTTACACATTATTGATTTTGAAATCTGGTCTTAGCCAAACTTGTGTAAACAATTATTCGAAAGAAAAATTCAAAAACAAATGTTTCTTCACCCTTTAAAGTAGAAAGCACACAGACCCATAGCGAACCTTAAGAATCAACCCATATACTTTAGAACCATTAAACACCAGAAAAGGGTACGTTTTGATAAAACCATGAGAAGTTAGAGGTGCCCACACTAACAAAATAGTGAAACCTCATAACATCAAAATTAGAACCTTCACCCAATGAACCTACCCCAGAAAATTATGGCACCTCAGATAGAGGATGTGCTGCTGGTATAACACCTAGGTACCCATACCCAAGGGGGAACCCTTGAACAACCTAGGGAACATTCAAAACTTGTTCCATATACCATCACCTCGTTTCTGACACCCTATCGGGTAACGTAAACTGAGATCCGGGACGGATCTCCTGTAAGGTGGGTAGACTATAACAACCCGTAAAATTTCGGATTATTATAATAATATTTACACGTCAGAAAAATTTAAATCAATTATTTTCTGATAGAATGCCAATATCAAAAATTTAAAACCGAGAGGTCATCTCGTTTCCTTAGAAATAAGACACCGCTTGTCCACTAATTTTCTGTATAATAAATGTGAAATTTATTATTATCCCAGTTAAAATTTAAGCATACATAAGCTTAATCTAAAAGTTATTCCGCATACTGCAGTGCAGTAGCATACAAAACTAAAAATAACGAACCGAGATAAGAGAAAAATACACCTTTTACCATTCACTGATAATTTACGAAAGAAAACGAGAAGTTATCTCGTGAATTCAGAAAGTCACGGCACCGCACGCATACCGACACCAAATTAATAACGACAAACATTTATAATCAAATTTCAACGTAATAAACATATCATATTATTACGCTTAAGAAATCGTCTTCGAAAATATAATTTCTATATTTCCCGGGTACCGGGAAGGTACGTTTACTCGAGGATTCGACAAAACACGGGGTACCGATTGTACAGTTTGTATAATAAAACAAAAGAGATAAAACACTATCTCTCCTTCTCTCCCACGCCTGTATCATATCTGTCCATACTCTCTCTCCTTTGTCGACACCAAACAGAAAAACAAACACAGAAATGGATCTTTTCTCCTTCTTTGATAGTCAACACAGGAAAAACCATCACTTGCACACCCATTTATAACCTCCTATCCTGCTCTAGCAATCACAAGGAAGTCTAGGAGTGCGGCGGTGGACAAAACGTGAGCCAAGATTAGGCCTGGAGCTATTCAAGACTCAGGAAAAAGAAAGTCCAAGCTTACCCAATCATTCATGTATAGTTAAGGTTGATGTCTCGCAGGTTTCTCTTCACTTTCACACAACAACCACAAAAATATTAGGGTTTCATAATTTAGGGTTTTCTCAAATTGATTTGGGGGTTTTGTAAATTGGTTAGTTAATTGCTCAATTCAAGTTGTAATTCATCCAAATTGAAGTGTCAATCCGTTCAAGAAAGCCCGTGTCCATTTTTCTTTGTGTTCGGTTCTTCTTCCATTCGAGCCACCACCATTGTTGTTGTAAGGATTATTATCTTTCTTTAATTTATTTGGTTTTAGTAATTTCTCTTTTCATTCGAATGGTATAAAACAAAATGGATCAAAGGAAAATGGTTTTATTGATTATGTTGTTGTTGTTGTTGGCTGCTAAAAGTTAAAAAGCAAGAAAAGATAAGCTAAAACTAAAACCAGTAGACTCTACTCATTTGGTAATTAGCTTAATAAGGTTTTCGGCTTAATCGACTTATTTGGTTTTGACTTATAAGCTTATTAGCTTAATATGATTTTCGGCTGATGTTGTGTAGACGTTCACTTTTTTTATGTTCAACTCATTTTTTTTTACGCACCCGTGTTGAGAACCCGATTAAAAATGTGTACACACTCGAAGAGTGTGTACATGTTGTGTTGTGTGTTCAATTAACTCACCCAAAGGGTGTGTTTGCTGGTTAACTTCGGACCAAGGGAGAACACCCGATGGTGTTTCTACCCGACTCGGCACTAGACCACTAGTAAAGAACTCATAAGGGTTACGTATTTCAAGGTATAGTCTTGTTATATCGCTTTTTGCTCGTCCTTCTGCTTGCTTCAATAGCTGCACCCAGGGAAGTGTCGAAAATATGTTTTTGTGTTAAAAACTCTTGGAACTTAAGCCATTACGCAAGGGGGCGTTGTTTGTTGTATACCAGGCTACCCCACCCAATTATCACTAAAATAGGTGTGAACACGACTGGGCCGAAGCCCAGATTGCATCTACAGGCCATTTGGTTATCAGTAGCCCATCAGGGGGTACGTACGGCTTGCATCGTCTCAAATTTCTTCCGACATAGTTTACGACTCGTACTTCCATCCCATCCCGACTCATCCAATACAACACAACATATAATATGTCATAATATTCTTATTAATTCGGGACACGGAACAACTATTAAACATGAGACAAAGTTTTGAGCTCAAATTACTTAAAATAAGTATGTAATACTACTTGCAATGTAATTAGTAATGATATGCACTTCTAAATGTATATAGTTAAACCGAACACTTACCTACAAACTTGTAAATGTACATATTTTCAAATTATTAAACTGGACAATTAAACCTTACAGAATATCTATACTCTTGAAAATTTGTCAACTCGAATAAATAGATTATACTTTCGGCGCATGACCAAATTTTCTATAGGCACATGACTATATCACAACTCACAAACGGACTTTATTTCTTGAAAACTTATACTTTTCTAACATATACAAGATAAGATATATATATACAACTTCGTAAAAACATATTTATGAAATGTATCTACATTGTATCTTTCTAATAGGTTAAGACTTAATTTTCTTGCAAAATGCATTCATACTATATGTCATAAATATATATACAACTTTTTGAAATATATTGGTATTTGGACTATAATTATTAGAAACCTACATTATATTTTTTTTTAATACAATTAACTCATGAATTAAATTGAGACTTAGTTTCCTTTATAATAAATTTATACTAAATGTTCTAATTATACACACACACACACACACACACACACACACACACACACATACATATATATATATATATATATATATATATATATATATATATATATGTTTGGGTTATTATGAAAAGTTTCTTAGAATGAAAAGAATGAGAAGGCATGTGGAGGTGACATGTGTCACCTTTGCCACATCATCATACCCCACCCCCACCCACCCCACCCAAAAAATTCCCGCCAAAAAAAAATTTTTTTTGGGGCAAAAATTTTTTTTCCCGCCAAATTTTTTTACTGCATCACAGTTATAAAGTTACTGCATTAGAAATCATAATTTTAGTGCATTAATGTTATAAATTACTGCATCACAGTTATAAAGTTACTGCATCACAGTTATAAAGTTACTGCATCACAATCATGATTTTAGTGCGTTAATGTTATAACATTGATTTTAGTGCATCATAGTTGATGCACTTGACTATTAACTATGATGCAGTAACTTATAATAAAGATGCACCAAGACTTATTAGTGCATTAAGGTTATAAGTTACTGCGTCACAATTATGAGTTTAGTGCATTAAGGTTATAAATTACTGCATCACAGTTATAAAGTTATTGCATCACAATCATGATTTTAGTGCATTTAAGGTTATAACCTTGATTTTAGTGCATCATAGTTGATGCACTGAACTATTAACTTATAATAATGATGCACCAAAACTTATTAGTGCATTAAGGTTATAAGTTACTGCATCACGGTTATAAATTTACTGCATCATAAACATGATTTTAGTGCATTAAGGTTATAAATTACTGCATCACAATTATAATTGTGATGCAGTATTTTTATAACTGTGATGCAGTAATAAATTTTGGCGGTATTTTTTTTTCCCAAAAAAAAAATTTTTTTTGGCGGGAAAATTTTTTTTTTTGCCGGGGGGGGTGATGATTGTCTAAATACTCATCATTTTTATACTGTTAGAATGCCAAAAACATCTGAAAACACTCAGAAATGCTTCAAAATGATGAAAATATCACAAACAAGTGTTTTATATGTTTTAAATGCAAAAACATCAAAATCTGGTGAAAAACGTATCAAGTTTGCATAATTGGCAGTTTTAGTCCCCCAAGTTACAAAAGTTGTCAAAATTAGTCTCTGGTAAGTTAAAAAACTTGTAAAATATCATTTAAGGTCCATGAGATTCAAAAGTTGTCAAAATAAACCCTTTAAAGTTTAAAAATCACAAATTGACAACTTTAGTCCTTTAACTTTGAAAATTGTCAAAAATAGTCCTTGGTTAATTTAAAAAGTGAAAACTATCAAATTTTAACCTTGTACTATTTATAAATGACAAGAATGGTCCTTATGATAAACTTTTGGGAAATTACACTTTTAGTCCCTCAAAATCCAAAAATTACATATTAGGTCCTTAAAGTTTTAAAATAGTAAATTATATACTTTTGGTCCTTGTATAATTGTTTAATGGCAGGTTTGGTCCCTCAAAGAAGTTTGGAAAGATGATAAATCAGGTCCCTCAAGTTTGGCAGAATTACACTTTTAGTCCTTATGATAAATTAAATACCAAACGGACCCTTATTCATTATTAAACCCAAGTCCAAGTCCAATAATCACCCAAGCCCAAACCAGTCCAATATATATAACCCGGCCCACCCTATTATTAATACCAGTCAAACTGGTTTGACCAACCAAAACCCGCCATCCCCTGTTCATCCCTCTCACCCACACCTGCTCCTCCATTACCACCTGGTTTCACCAACACCTGTCCACCTTATTCCCCCAGCTCATACTAAACTTCACACCTTGTCCCCCCTCCACCTCTACACCAATCCAAACCCAATTAATGCAATTACCCACTCAAAGACTTTTCCCGCCAATATTTCCACTTGGACGATTTGGATGATTTTTGAAGAATCAAAGGCTCAGATGAAGTGGGAAAGTCTCATATGTCGACATAGAGTCTGAAAAAGCTATAAAGATAGAAAAAGGTGCAATGGAGAAGACCAAGTAGTGTAAGATTAGTCTAGGTAATGTAGTTTTAAGTTTTCCAGTGTTTGTTTAAGCTTTCAAGCTTTTAAATAAGTAATCTCAGTGTATTGTAACTCTTTTTCAATAAGCAATTTAAAGTTTTCAGTTTTATTTCAGTTTGTGCATTTTCAAATTTCAAGTTCAATTTTTCAATGTGTTCTAATGTTGTTTGTATCTGCTAATTTGGATTCATAATCACACATAAGCTCCTTAATAGCTTGTTTAAGCTATTAGATACCATTTAAAGTTAGTTTATTTTCAAGAGAGATAAAATCCCAAAAATACCAATAAAATAGATAGAAATTCAAAAATCCTATGAGGAATGATCAAGACATGTAGCGATCTGAATTTGGAATGCTAGTTGGTTTAGAGCTTTGTGGAAAGCCATAGGGTGTGATCTTATTCCTCGTTCTCGGTTTGAGTATAAAAGCAAATTGTAAGTAATTTTCTTAAAGTTTGCATAATCTAGTTACAATGCTTAAAACCTGTTAATTTTGACCTAATCTTATTTAAATATAGTTAGTATAAAGTTCTTAATCATCTGCATGATCTTAATCAGTGGAAAACTTTTAAAAGCTTCAAATCAGTTCTCATAAGGAGTGTTTGGTTTTACTAAGTTATCTATGATTAAGGCCAGTAGTGTTGTTATTAGTTGTTGTTATAAGTCACAATAACACCTAATAGTTCAGTTCTAACAATTAAAACAGTCCTCTTTAGTTTAAAAGTCAAAATCACATTTAAAATCTTCTTAATAAGTTAACTGTTAGAAATTATGATTGTTAAACTCATCATAGTAGTTTAGAACTTAGTACCTTAGCTTAATTTAATCTTTTCCTAGCTTATTAATACTTAATCAGTCATTAAAATCAAACCAAAGTTCATGAAAGTCAAATATCCACTTCTGTTTTCAAAAGTCAAAAATAGAAAAAAACAGGTTTTTGCAAAACTTTGTTGGTGTCTCATGCATTCATTTCTTCATTAAAATCTATGAGACTTTGGGATTTGCAAGTTCAGTAGGTCTAGTGTAGAGATATTAGTTTTGTTTTCCATTTCTCAAGCTCTAATAAGCTTTAAATCAGCTTCCAACAAGGCAAGATATGCCCTGCACACACTCAGCATTCACTGAGTGTGCACAGGCACATCTTGCAGCTCTTTCACAAGCTTCATTCTAGCTTGTGAGGAGCTGGTCTTTGGTTCTTGTATATTAGGCCAGGTCTACTTTAAGTCCATTTATCTGTTTTTCCATTTAGCTTACTTGTGTAGCTTATGCAAGTGCTTAAAGGTACCCCCTTGATCACTGTTTTGTACTTTTAATCTCATAAGCTCAAAACTAATTTAAGCTTCTTTAGTGATCTAGGGTACTGATAATTAGTTAAGTTATACTTAATATAGCATTATTTAGCTTCTTTGTTCAGCTGGTACTCATTTGTAGCTTATAGCTTATTTTGGATTGCTTATTATTAAGCAGTTTTACAGCAGTAGCTTTTTCCTCCATATAAGCATATGTTTTTATATTTTTCTTAGACTTAGAATAATATTTTAACATTTTCCTGAATTTTTCAGATTTTTCCTACACTGTTTGCTATTTTTCTTTATTTTAAATAGTTTTTAATCCTTTTTAAATACCTTTTAATATTAATAAATCAGAAAAAGCTTAAAAAAATATGTTTTCTATTTTCCTAGATTAAGATAAATATAAAAGTAATAAAAAGTATTTTTCCATAATTTTCTTAGTTTAAAAAGTATTTTTTAGCATTTTAATTAGTTTTAAATAGTTTTAAATTAATAATAAATACATAATAAGTCTAAAAAATATATTTTCAGTTTTAAAATAAGTTTTATCATATTTTAGACTTTTCCAAGTTATAATTTCATTTTTCTAGGTTAATCTTGTATTTTATTGTATTTTAGTGCATTTTAAATACTTAATAAATAGTTTTTAATTAATAAAAATTAAATAAACAGTTGTAAAAATAATTTTATTTTTCTAATAATTTTCTTTTATTATTAGGATTGTTAAAATGTCATTTTCATATTTATAGGCCTTTTATTTCTTTAAAACTCACGTTTTATTTTGTACGTTTACGTAATTTTTATTTAAACGTAAGTTTTAAGTTGTAGGAAATAAACGTTCATCGATCTGTAAAAATAGTGATAGCGTTTATTTAATATCTTTTAACTTTTTAATTTCTTTTAATTTGCATTTAAGTCGCTGTAATTTGTAGATCTTTCCTTTAGGTAATTATCCATTCAAAACCTTACTGATCACTATCCTTAGTGATCATTCTATCATCTGAAGTTGTTTTAACACCAATTCATCCTCCGTGGGACTAAACGACCCGGGAATTCACTGTATTCTCTGATCTTCATTTGCATTTGTGTCTGAGCTGTTTGAAGTCTGTTACGGTCTGCCATTCATAAGTGGCAGGCTTGTGTGATTAGACTTGACGGTTCTGCACAGATCAAATTTTGGCGCCGCTGCCGGGGAGGCTGTAAGCGTGTTTTAAGCATTTCCAGATCCATTCTTGCACATATACCACCTTTTGTAAACAGTTTTTGTAAAGTTATATAAATCAAAAAGTTCATTAACACTTTTCCTAAAGTGTTAACAAACCCAAAAATATTTTCATTCTTTGTTTTTATAACATGTTTTTCAAAAATCCAAAAATATCCATCTTACCCTCTTACCCTTTTGATTCTTCATTTCTTACCCTCTAGAACCCTTTGATTCTTTCTATGTCTTATCCTCACCCTCTTGATTGTCAATGGTGTGGTGGTCCTTATAATGGTGGCAATTGCCCCAGTTGTAGCATGGTGGAATCAGGAAACGGGTCTGTCTATAACCAAGATCCCTATTCCTACCATAACACACCTGATTTATTCCATCAGCTACCACACTGTGAGACTCAGCAGTTTTACTGTTGTGAGTACTGTTGTGATTCACACTCCATTCGATTGTCAATCGGGAAACACGCTTGTCTATGAGCAGGTTCCTGATAACAATTATGACTACAACACATACGACTCACAGCCACATCAGTTTTACTGTTGTGAGTATTGTGGAGGTCCTCACCCTAGCTCGGATTGTCAAACAGGGAATCCAATTCCTTGTAACAATTACGAATCTTCGTATCAAGACCAACCTCCACAGTACCAAATGAATCAGGCTCCACCTCAGCCTGATCCACTTCCTCAAAATCTTCTCCTTGATCTTTTGGATTTAGTGAAAGATTTGAAGGAACGTAAACATCCCCAAGATAATCCAAATGAAAAATCCATGGAAGTTTTGTTAGCTGAAGAGCGGACTGCTAAATTAGATTCCCAGATTGCCTTTGAAAAATCTGTTAGGGAATCAATTGCAAAGGAAAAAGCAGCCAAATCTAGCTCTCGATTCCGTTTCATTCCTGACGATGATGATGAAGATATCCTTGATATCTTACAATTTTATAACAGTTCATCAAGTTCATCAGTTGAGACTCCTTCCGTGAACAATCAGGAGAAAAGACTATGATGGAATTACTAGCAGAAGAACAAATGTTAAGTATAAAACATATGTATGCTAGTCCTTCTAAACTCCCTCAGTCTGTTGTTATCACACCCGAGGTTCACACTCACTCTCTGAACATGGGGGATGAGTATCTTGACACTGTTCCTGAAAAGGAATCGGACGAATTCATAAAGTCTAGTGTTGAAGACTTTGTCCCAATCGAGAGTCACAGGAACTTCGATTATGTGTGTGATTCTCTTTCCCTCTTGAGTGTTCAAAAGATCATTTTGAAACTTTCTCCGATGTTAGCAACGATTGTACTTCTCATGGAAACGTCGAGTATGTTGAGGGATCACTCCCACAATCTGATGCTGATCGTTTTCTTGAGGAGTTCACCGATGAACTTACTCACATCAGTCCACTTTCATCAGAAAGTGACGATGATCTCTTTGATTTCGAAGCCGATCTTGGAGAAACTGAAAATCTCCTATATAATGATCATCCACTCATTTCTTGTCCCATTTCCGACTCTTCCATTCCTTCTCTCACTCCGGATGAGGAAGATGATAACTTTTGGAATGAGGTCGATGCTTTTCTTAGTGATGAGTCGATTCCAACAGGAATTGACAATACTTACTTTGATTCGGAGGGAGACATCCTCTTTCTTGAAAATCTATTGATTGAAGAACCGTTTCCAGCTCTCCCTCCCGGAAATTTTGTTACCAATCACCATAAAAGCTTCAAGTTTAAGCTTAAAAATGTCAAAAATGGTGATTTGCTTCTTTCTGATGAGGAATGGACATGCATTGTGATGCACATATTTATTCCATTCTTCACTAATGGTGTGGTTTCTCGTTCCCTTTTCTCCTTCGGGAATGAGGACACTATTTTTGATCCCGGCATTTTCAGTTATCATTTTTGAGCCGGTTCTATCTATATCTCATCGGTGTGGAACTTTCACGTGCTTCAAATGTTTGTCCAAACATCTTGAATGAAAGTCCGATGGAGATTGTTTCTTCCACTTACTTCCCCATGAACAAATTAATTCGGGGTCGAGTCAAGCTAGCGACTCGGTAATAAAAAACAGTAGCTAAAACATGGGTTTTCACCCGTGTGTCCCACCCTAGTGTGGGGGAGATGCCCCACATGTTGTATATAGATCTTTAAAAAAAAAAAAAAAAAAAATATATATATATATATATATATATATATATATATATATATATGAAAATGAATGAAAATTGTAAATATTAAAAAAGAGAATAATTGTTGTGTTTCCACACTTTGAATATTGAGGACAATATTCATTTCTAAGTGTGGGGGGGAAATTCTGGCGAATTTGATCATAAATGTACCCTTTTAGTCCCTTTTTCCCCCAAAATGGCCAAATTTTAAATTTTTTGTAGTGGAAGTACTATGTACTAAACACAGCAAATGGTAATCAGTCCACCATGTCTAACCCACATAAGGATTGGCTAATCCAGGAGCAAACGGCTCTTGGTAAAGATATCTCAAATCCGTTTATAGCTTGCAATTTGCCCAAAATTGTATGGTTTTCAGCTCACCATATCCTAAAAAGTGAAGAGTTGGCTAGCCCGCAAGGTTATGGCTTGTGGTAAAGGCAGTGGAAAATCCATAATTGGTAATCGACTCACCAAAGATAATATCGATAATTTATCTAAGAGTTGGCTAGTCCAGAAGGGTACGGCTTCTGGTAAAGACACATCAAATCCGTTATATGGTTTATGATTTGCCAATAAATCATTTGGTTATCATTGTACCAAGGTTCTTATTTGAACTAAAACAATTGGCTACTCCAGAAGTAATGGCTTTTGGTAAAGAGATAAAATCCATTAAATTTTCTCAAATCATTGCTAGGGACTAGCAATATCTTAGTGTGGGGGATTGATGAGTGTCTAAATACTCATCATTTTTATACTGTTAGAATGCCAAAAACATTTGAAAACACTCAGAAATGCTTCAAAATGATGAAAATATCACAAACAAGTGTTTTATATGTTTTAAATGCAAAAACATCAAAATCTGGTGAAAAACGTATCAAGTTTGCATAATTGGCAGTTTTAGTCCCCCAAGTTACAAAATTTGTCAAAATTAGTCTCTCGGTAAGTTAAAAACTTGTAAAATATCATTTAAGGTCCATGAGATTCAAAAGTTGTCAAAACAAACCCTTTAAAGTTTAAAATCACAAATTGACAACTTTAGTCCTTTAACTTTGAAAATTGTCAAAAATAGTCCTTGGTTAATTTAAAAAGTGAAAACTATCAAATTTTAACCTTGTACTATTTATAAATGACAAGAATGGTCCTTATGATAAACTTTTGGGAAATTACACTTTTAGTCCCTCAAAATCCAAAAATTACATATTAGGTCCTTAAAGTTTTAAAATAGTAAATTATATACTTTTGGTCCTTGTATAATTGTTTAATGGCAGGTTTGGTCCCTCAAAGAAGTTTGGAAAGATGATAAATCAGGTCCCTCAAGTTTGGCAGAATTACACTTTTAGTCCTTATGATAAATTAAATACCAAACGGACCCTTATTCATTATTAAACCCAAGTCCAAGTCCAATAATCACCCAAGCCCAAACCAGTCCAATATATATAACCCGGCCCACCCTATTATTAATACCAGTCAAACTGGTTTAACCAACCAAAACCCGCCATCCCCTGTTCATCCCTCTCACCCACACCTGCTCCTCCATTACCACCTGGTTTCACCAACACCTGTCCACCTTATCCCCCCAGCTCATACTAAACTTCACACCTTGTCCCCCCTCCACCTCTACACCAATCCAAACCCAATTAATGCAATTACCCACTCAAAGACTTTTCCCGCCAATATTTCCACTTGGACGATTTGGATGATTTTTGAAGAATCAAAGGCTCAGATGAAGTGGGAAAGTCTCATATGTCGACATAGAGTCTGAAAAAGCTATAAAGATAGAAAAAGGTGCAATGGAGAAGACCAAGTAGTGTAAGATTAGTCTAGGTAATGTAGTTTTAAGTTTTCCAGTGTTTGTTTAAGCTTTCAAGCTTTTAAATAAGTAATCTCAGTGTATTGTAACTCTTTTTCAATAAGCAATTTAAAGTTTTCAGTTTTATTTCAGTTTGTGCATTTTCAAATTTCAAGTTCAATTTTTCAATGTGTTCTAATGTTGTTTGTATCTGCTAATTTGGATTCATAATCACACATAAGCTCCTTAATAGCTTGTTTAAGCTATTAGATACCATTTAAAGTTAGTTTATTTTCAAGAGAGATAAAATCCCAAAAATACCAATAAAATAGATAGAAATTCAAAAATCCTATGAGGAATGATCAAGACAGTGTAGCAGTACTGAATTTGGAATGCTAGTTGGTTTAGAGCTTTGTGGAAAGCCATAGGGTGTGATCTTATTCCTCAGTTCTCAGTTTTGAGTATAAAAGCAAATTGTAAGTAATTTTCTTAAAGTTTGCATAATCTAGTTACAATGCTTAAAACCTGTTAATTTTGACCTAATCTTATTTAAATATAGTTAGTATAAAGTTCTTAATCATCTGCATGATCTTAATCGTTGGAAAACTTTTAAAAGCTTCAAATCAGTTCTCATAAGGAGTGTTTGGTTTTACTAAGTTATCTATGATTAAGGCCAGTAGTGTTGTTATTAGTTGTTGTTATAAGTCACAATAACACCTAATAGTTCAGTTCTAACAATTAAAACAGTCCTCTTTAGTTTAAAAGTCAAAATCACATTTAAAATCTTCTTAATAAGTTAACTGTTAGAAATTATGATTGTTAAACTCATCATAGTAGTTTAGAACTTAGTACCTTAGCTTAATTTAATCTTTTCCTAGCTTATTAATACTTAATCAGTCATTAAAATCAAACCAAAGTTCATGAAAGTCAAATATCCACTTCTGTTTTCAAAAGTCAAAAATAGAAAAAAACAGGTTTTTGCAAAACTTTGTTGGTGTCTCATGCATTCATTTCTTCATTAAAATCTATGAGACTTTGGGATTTGCAAGTTCAGTAGGTCTAGTGTAGAGATATTAGTTTTGTTTTCCATTTCTCAAGCTCTAATAAGCTTTAAATCAGCTTCCAACAAGGCAAGATATGCCCTGCACACACTCAGCATTCACTGAGTGTGCACAGGCACATCTTGCAGCTCTTTCACAAGCTTCATTCTAGCTTGTGAGGAGCTGGTCTTTGGTTCTTGTATATTAGGCCAGGTCTACTTTAAGTCCATTTATCTGTTTTTCCATTTAGCTTACTTGTGTAGCTTATGCAAGTGCTTAAAGGTACCCCCTTGATCACTGTTTTGTACTTTTAATCTCATAAGCTCAAAACTAATTTAAGCTTCTTTAGTGATCTAGGGTACTGATAATTAGTTAAGTTATACTTAATATAGCATTATTTAGCTTCTTTGTTCAGCTGGTACTCATTTGTAGCTTATAGCTTATTTTGGATTGCTTATTATTAAGCAGTTTTACGCAGTATAGCTTTTTCCTCCATATAAGCATATGTTTTTATATTTTTCTTAGACTTAGAATAATATTTTAACATTTTCCTGAATTTTTCAGATTTTTCCTACACTGTTTGCTATTTTTCTTTATTTTAAATAGTTTTTAATCCTTTTTAAATACCTTTTAATATTAATAAATCAGAAAAAGCTTAAAAAATATGTTTTCTATTTTCCTAGATTAAGATAAATATAAAAGTAATAAAAAGTATTTTTCCATAATTTTCTTAGTTTAAAAAGTATTTTTAGCATTTTAATTAGTTTTAAATAGTTTTAAATTAATAATAAATACATAATAAGTCTTAAAAATATATTTTAAGTTTTAAAATAAGTTTTATCATATTTTAGACTTTTCCAAGTTATAATTTCATTTTTCTAGGTTAATCTTGTATTTTATTGTATTTTAGTGCATTTTAAATACTTAATAAATAGTTTTTAATTAATAAAAATTAAATAAACAGTTGTAAAAATAATTTTATTTTTCTAATAATTTTCTTTTATTATTAGGATTGTTAAAATGTCATTTTCATATTTATAGGCCTTTTATTTCTTTAAAACTCACGTTTTATTTTGTACGTTTACGTAATTTTTATTTAAACGTAAGTTTTAAGTTGTAGGAAATAAACGTTCATCGATCTGTAAAAATAGTGATAGCGTTTATTTAATATCTTTTAACTTTTTAATTTCTTTTAATTTGCATTTAAGTCGCTGTAATTTGTAGATCTTTCCTTTAGGTAATTATCCATTCAAAACCTTACTGATCACTATCCTTAGTGATCATTCTATCATCTGAAGTTGTTTTAACACCAATTCATCCTCCGTGGGACTAAACGACCCGGGAATTCACTGTATTCTCTGATCTTCATTTGCATTTGTGTCTGAGCTGTTTGAAGTCTGTTAGGAATTAGAAAATTATATGTTAAAGTGTCGGTCACCCCAATTAGAAGTCTAGCATATGTTAGCTCGTAGACGTATCGTTTGTTACGTTATTAAGTAGTTTATTTGTTAGTTTGTAGCGTAGTTTAGTTTAGTGCAACTCCGTGGAGGAAGGACGGGTCTTTACCCATCTGTATCCCCGATCCACAGCCGTCGAGGTCGTTTAGTTTGTTACCTATAAATACCCTCTACCTTGCATAGGTATAGGGTTGGATATTCTTTGGTAATCTAATATTCTACAAGTTTCTCTCACTAGAATGTCCCACTCTTTCTCTCTCTAAAACCATCTATGTGCTCATTGTGTTAATGTTATGATGTGTAAATGAAAAGTTATATCTAACAATTGGTATCAAGAGCCATGGTTAGATCATATCTTACACATCTTTGGATTTCTAGTGGTTTTTAGGTGGTTTTTAAGTTTGAAAAAGTTTAGTGGTTTTAGCATCATTTGATTGATTTCTAGTGTTAAAGTTTCGATTTTGGTTGTACTTTTATGTTTAGAATCATCAAAAGTGTTTAGGTTTTCATTTGGTAAGCTTGAATCATCTTGGTTGGGGTGTTTTTGGATTGAAAAGTGAGGTTTATATGGTTTTTTTCAAGCTAGCTTAATTTAGCTCACGGAATAGTTTCTTGGTAGCGACTTGCTTCACATTTGTGTAGCGACCTACAGTGTTGGAACTAGCGAGTTAGACCTAGCGAGTTAAAGTACAAGTAGTGGATTCTCCACTACGGGTAGCGACTTAGTGGTAGCGACTTGGTCTGTAGCGAGTTGCTCTTTAGCGACTTTGCAACGCTAGCGACTTGAGTAGCTTAATTGTCACGAAATTTTGCTAGCGATTTGAATGTTAGCGAGTTACTACTTAGCTTACTTACATCCTGGCTAGCGACTTGGAACTCTAGCGACTTGGAGTGGTAGCGAAGTAAGTATTGGCGACTTGGTGAAGTATCTTCTAGCGACTTGGGATTAGTGCTATTTTGTTGGTAGTGAGTTGATTCTAAACTCTCTAGAGACTTGGGGAGTAATTCTCAATAACACAATGTCAGTCATCACGGATTCTTTAATCACCAAAGTACTTGCTCTCTATGACACAAACCCGCACGTAATAGTGAAATCGGAATACCTATCTGAAGGCCACACACTTAATGATTCAAGTATCGATCAATCGAACAACTCAAATAAGTCACTCTTAATATCTTCGGATGATACTAAGAATGTGGAATGCACCATGAGCCGCTTCAACAACTCAGGCCGCTTCTCAAATTACTTTTATCCACAACCATGGATCGAACAAGTTGTGCCATCCTTCGTCAGGATTTTCCCACTCTAACAAGAACTGTTTTGCTTAACCTAGAACGACCGAGGTTTCAAATTACCAAAGAAAAGCTCTCAACCGATGATTCTCATGTCGCTCTACAAACCATCTTCAACCAATTTCAGCCACTTACCCTGAAGAATACTCCTCGATTTTGATAATATCATGACCGAATGTCTTTCAAGAAGCACACGGGAATGGAAATTCATGAGTTCAGAAACTCATTTATTCAACTTATGAGTAATATGGAAACATACATCGAGGAAGCTGTAAAAGAGAATAACAAGTCAAGGAATTGAATGAGTGTCAAGAGTGTCCATGGAACAATGATGACGGTCATGCTTCACTTCAGCTTGAACCACCTGAAGACACTGACAGTAATCTCATCGTGATGGAAAAGGATGAAGAAAACAAAGACTAATCTCAAATTCTCGTGAGTCGAAAAGGTATCAATCAACAAGGTACACTTATCTGATCACACTAATTCTCACAAAAAGGTTCATGACTCTTACCCCGAACATAACAATGTGGAATCAATCTTTGTTTTGTCTGAATCTAATGCAAGTAACATGATTGAAAAAGGGTATATGATGAGCTTTCAAACAAATTTTCACTTTTGAAAACACCGTGATTCTTGCAACTTGAAATACAACATAAGAATGAAATGTTTTATGCAAAAAACAAGTAGTAATCGGAACTTCCGAATTTAGAGAATTTTTGAAATTAATCGCTTAAAATCCCAGATTCGTGACAAAGATTCACCATAAGAAATTCTGAAATTGCTTTCTTTCGTAAGCCCGTAAACATGACTTTCATGAGATGAGTGATACACTAGAATCTAGGAATTCCTAACTAGCTCTATGTGTGTCCAACCTTCTAAGAGAAAATGAGCTTTTAAGAAAGAACCTTGAGGAAACAAACTCTAAGTTAGTCAATCAATCTAATCTCTTAATGAAAGATATTGATAACCTCAAAGCACAAATTCGTGATAAGAGCTTCAATATTGTTGCACTAAAAATGAGCTCTGGAAGCATGTTGGAAATAGGATGAACACTAAGTTTGAAAAACCTTCAACCTTGGGAAAGTCAAATGTTCGTAATAACTTGAAACGAACTGTTATCAAACAACCTAATGCCTATAGGTCCGAAAAAAGAACTAAATTAAAATCTAAGCCTACATCCCAAGTTGATAATCAGTTTGTTTTGTCAAAACCAGTCACTTCATTGCCTAGTTCGATATGATGAATCCTAAGCATATGACTAATGGTCATCACTCACGATCGAAATGCAATAAGTTTAACTAGGTCTCATGCAAAAAATCAACCCGCTAAGAAACTTTCTGATCACAAAAGGACAATTAGTCAATTCAAGGCAGGCACTCATTTAGTTCAACTCACCGTGGCTTCAAATGGATTCCCACCGTAGACTATTTAAGTTTACAGGACTTAAACGAACTTACATTCCTAGATCATGCCTCAAGTGGATTCCCACAGGTAAGCTTTTCAAGAATGTAGACGCTAATAGGATCCCCATTAATAATAAGTTCAGATTATATCGCGATGCATCCAAATGTGAGACTAAACATGTCACTAACTCTTCTATGTACAAGTCTACATGTGCTTCCAGTACAATGTGCTCTCAGCCTTTTCTCAGTACAATGCTCAACTCAATCAGAACTTCATGACTTGGTTCCCATCGAAATGAACATAGCTCATTCAGAGCTATAGCGCAACAGCTTGATGCACTACTTACTTGACTCCTATTCTTCTTTGAATCAGACTCGCTCATCCATATCTTTGTATAAATACTAAAAAAAAAAAAAAAAAAAAAAAAAAAAAAAAAAAAAAAAAAAAAAAAAAAAAAAAAAAAAAATTTCATGTTTAAATTCTTTAAATGTACAATTTTATCACGTTTTTCCTATCTAATAAAGAATCTTTTCACCGTCAGTATCGATAACATCTACGGTCCTAGAAATGTCATTCAATAATGGCACAGGATCATAGATGAAGTTCGAACAATTGAAATATTCTTGTTTCCATCTTATCAGGATATACTTATGTCAATCAATGTTCTTTGATGAACTTGATTGAGGGGGAGACGCAAGTATATGTTTTTCTTGACTATCTATGACATTGGCTTCTGTGTTGGTTATAATGCTTGCTCATTTGTATGATTGAGGTCGTGTTTTGCCTATGTAACTATCTGGTTATGGTGTCTGTAGGTTGTGGTCATATCTTGCTCATGTGATTATCAGTGCCTTGCTTAGATCTTAATAGTTAATTGATTCATGATGATCAAGATGATAATCTTGCTAGAGGCTTAGTCTATAATAACCTACCACTCGTTCATTAATACCATAGGGACCAAAGTTGCCATATAGTGAAAGTTATGTTGCATTAGCGACTTACCTCACCTCAAGTTAAAACCACAAGGACCATTTGTGTCATACCGTCATAGTTAGTTGGGATAACCCTAGCGAATTTCCCTATAGCGAGTTACCTTTTTCTTCAAAAAGTTTTTTTTCTTCCTTTCTCTCTCATTTTATCTTCCTCGTCATTGTACTCACTTTAGCGACATAGCAAAAGGTTTGCCTCGATCCCCCCTTATCTTTGTTATCTGAAGCTCTTTGTGTCCAGTTTTTAACATGTATTTTATATCCAGATCCTTTCGAGCTCGTGAGTTGTGATTGTTTGTCTCTCGTATAGGTTCGACTTTTCATGAAAAAGTATGTTTGTTGCTTGTATAATGATTGAACGGGTTCAAAATGGTTGGAATATATTGTTTGGTATATAGTGTTTGGAATACATTGATGTATGTTTAAGAGGATTGGACTGATGGGTTGAAGTTAGAAGTGTTCTTGGTATGCATTTAAATGGTTCTTGGTAGCTTACTTAGTCCTAATGTTCTTCATAGCGAAGTTACGTTCAACTTAGCTACGCCTCCATAGCTTAATTAGTTCATTATATTCTAGCTTAATTTGGTTAGCGAGTTAGTAGTTAGCTTAATTTGTATTTACAAGTTAGCTAATTAGTAACCTAGCGACTTAGTTGACCGCTTTGTAGCGACTTGGTTTAGGTACTGCTCATGGCGACTTGGCTTTACCTAGCTTAATTAGCTTAGCGACTTAGACTGCTAAACCTTTAGCGACTTGTCTGTGGCTCTAGATGACGACTTGTCTTTACAAGTCCTGCAAGTGTTCACTTTCATGTTGTAAATTAGTCTTAGGGTCAAGGATTATTTAAATGTTCAAAGGTTTTTGTGCTAAAGATGATCTCACTTTCACATCACTGCAATCTCCTAATTCGACTTGTTGAATCAACATACTCTATGTAATCTGTTATGACATCTCTGTTTAGGCAAAAGGTACTTGGTCTCTCTCACGACTGCCAAATGTTACTTTTTGCCTCATACATATGTGTTATATCATTCTTACATGGGTATCTTGGCTCATGTCATGATCACTTTGAAATGCACTCTTTTGCCCTTTGAATCACTTATAAGCTCGTCATGTAATTATTT
The DNA here is from genome assembly GCA_910596185.1 of Chrysanthemum makinoi. Taxonomy (NCBI): domain Eukaryota; kingdom Viridiplantae; phylum Streptophyta; class Magnoliopsida; order Asterales; family Asteraceae; genus Chrysanthemum; species Chrysanthemum makinoi. The sequence goes on along the minus strand of OU343223.1, from coordinate 118,922,177 downwards.
ATCTATATGACTGTTCTTCATTGATATATCTCAATTATGAATGTTATCATATATTTGAAAGTTTTCATATATTTGTAATCTATGCCACTCTATCTTTCTCTGTATGTGTCTTGGGGACTCCCCTCCGAGTGCGCGGGGGCGTCTAATTAAGGGGGGAAAACTACCTCTATGTCATAAGGGTGCTCTCAATGTTGTCTCACTTACCATTTATCATCTAACCTCGCTCCCATTCATTATCACCGTTGATTGTATGATTACCGTAACATCAATGGCAAGTTCAATCCCGTAAAAGTGTGCTACCCCGCCGATCATCCAGAGTTCTCTCGCACTAAGAAATCCTTCCCGAAGTCAATGGGTCGCTATTGGTAAAAGCAATCAAGCATGTGGACCTACAAAGGCTCCAACAAAATCCGATACTCAAAGTTTCAATTGACATCCTCAAAAACACTAACTTCTTCGGAGCTATCACCAAGCAATGGTCAATTCCTACCATCTACATACAACAATTTCGAACACCGCTCAATGGAACAAAATCACAAAGACAATACTCTTGCAACCGGATAATAGGGAGTTCACAATTGATTCTCGATATTCTCGAAAGCAAAGCTCTTGGAATCACACCATGTAACCCTCGATGTTCTTCTCAATCTCCACCGTCGACGATCCGATTGTATTTCGATTGGGGTTATCGAAGAGTATTTCAAGAGCATCCGACATTGTCACCGTCACATGTATCAACCTTGAGAGCTATTACAACCATTCTGAACTTATGCTTATCGTGAAAACTTCGTGGTTCGATAAAGTGAGAATACCTATCTTGCAAATCCTATGGGAATCGCTATAGGGTTGATGAATGTCTCCGATCGATTTGGGAAGAATTCTCATTATCAATGAACACATTCATATCCTGATAGAACCTTTTTCCCTAACAATGCTCAATCGCCAAAGAAACAGAACAAGCTTGTAATTCCCAAAGATCGATTTCTAAGCTTGTTATCCAAGACTTACAACAAACTCATAAATTCACCCTAGGTCTGAATCAACTTTACACAAAGCGTAAGATGAATTTGTTTTAGGAAACCGAAATATGTTCCTAGAGGTTCTGATAAAGAAGTATTTGATTGCCAATTCATGATCGCCTTCTCACGTAAGATATCAAGAAGAAGGACTACTTCAAGCAATACATGAAAAGAGCAACCAAACTCTCTGCTGATGTCACACCCTCTCCTCAGACAACCAAATGCTCCCGTGACCAAGTCACCTCACAAGCATCCTATGCCTCTTCCTAAAAAGAGACTTGAAAGGTCTCCAGGCCCACCCCGCATCCAAAAAGCGTAAAGTAAAGAGAAAGAATGTGGAAAAGGAGATTGGTGAGAAAACTAAGATTCCAAGGAGTGTTATCAGGCTAAATGATGAAGACGATGCTAATCAAGCAACTTGAATTCAAAGAAAGTCTAGAAAGTCGAATACTAAAGCTCCAGAGGTGGAGTTGTGTTAAGAGAACCCGCCAACTACCTCGGACAACCAACCCCAATAACACATGACAAGGGTAAAGGGGTGGCAAGTGTTGAAACCGAACAAGCCGCCACATGCTCTTAACTATCTCATCATCTCCATCAAGCACCACAAATCATTATGAGTCAAGAGAAGAACAGAATCATCACATGCTAAGGAACTATCTCGAGTGGTCAAGGTTCCTCAAACGCTTAAGGAATCTCTTACACTTGGAGAGACTCAATGACTAAAGGTGGACTCTCTGCTACAAAAGGACTCGCAGGAGAACCTTGAGACAAGATCCTGATGAGACCTGAAGATGGATGAACCTAATCTGTCAACTAACTCTCTATCTTCACTTAAGAATCTTGATGAAGATTTTTCTTTTGGCGATCAATTCATTAATGACAAAACCTTAGATTCTCGCCAATCCATGTACATCCGCCAAGATCCAAAGAAGACACTCACCATTCCTCCAATGACAAAGATCTTCACTAGCAACTACACTTCCACCTCCCGCACCAACTCAATCATCCGCATGCACACCACCAACATCGCCGCCAATTCCCGATCCCGCCATTATGGTTGCCGATGTGGATGCTCCACCGCTTCAAATCCACGATTCTCAACTCGATCAACTACCGGATAAAGCCATTAAAATAGAAGCTCGAAAGGCAACTTCCTAAATCTGCTGAATCTCCGTGGATCGAAGTCTATAGATTGAGCACCTCAACTTCAATGAAGCCGCATCACGCTATTGAAGGAGAAGTCAAGGATGCCGTGGAATGGGCTATGGAGGCTCCACTTTAAACGCTTCAAGGACCTCCCATCTCCGATATGAGAGCAGCCTGCGGTGAAAGGATGTATGATAGGTAAGAGGACAAACATGGGGTTCACAAGAAACTCTTTGAAGCTCTTGAAGAATCAATTAAGTTCGATAATTATGAGCAGCATTAAGGTTGACATCGGGAAAAGAAGCTAAAAAGAAAAGGAGGACAGTTGTGATGGAAGCATTGATGAAGGATTGCAAAGATCGCAAAGATCCTCCACCAACGGGAGGCGCCGAACATCCTGAGCCGGTAATCCTTCTTCAACAACCAATTCACCTCCATCACGCCACCATCATCTCCTCCAAAACCGCCCAATCAATCGACTCTACAAACAAACGAGTACTCGTAAGAAATCCCGCCTCGACGACGATTGATTCAAGGTTCACCTCCACATCCACTTCTATTCCCCGATGATCAAGTGGTTCACGAAGAGTCTCAAGTCATGGCTGACTCGTAACCGCATGAAGATGATGCATCAACAAAGCATATTCCTAAGCCCTCTAAGACCTGGGTTTGATTCTTACATGGCCGGGAATCGCACTACCACTTCCAGAGTCACTCCTTCAAAAGACACAATTCAAAGCGACAAGTGAAAGATAGACCTCCTCTCCGTAACCCATATGGACCATCCCGCAGTCCACTGAATTCCCGACAACAATGGGCATCGCTATCACCAATAATTACGAACTCCAACCAAGAATCTCTTCTACACATTAACGGGTGATATGGGAAGTTTCATTAGATGGTTTTGTGAACGAAAGAGCATCTCATCCATAACACCAAGATATCTTGAAGGTCAAGCTACTTAAATTGTCAAAGTCTTCCACTCTGATGCAAATCATCTTCAATATCAAATGGAGGAATGCCATAAGATGCTAACACCAACTGTCTGATCAAATCACGCCCAATGTCAACAAATCTCTTCCTCTTGGTGGTGAACCCGTCGAAGACTATTCAGCAGTAATTTTTCTTCAATCAATGACTTGACTTCTCTGGTGGTGCTCGCCCGAGGAAAGTTAAGACCCGCCTATCAATATCAAAATGAAGGTCGCAACCTACTCGATCGTGGGCTGAGCAGATGGTTCCCGATCAATTCGGCAAATGAAGAACAAAAGTATAATATTGAAGCTTCTATGGTATTTCCCAATCGTGGTTCAAAAAGAAGAAGTTATACATAGAAAGACATGGTGCCGATACAAGACGCAATAATGTCGATCAAAGCCGCAAATCTTAAGCTTGTTAGTGTAGAGATCTTCCCGATCTATGGATATGAGTACTTGAAGAAGGTTGTCCTTAAAAGAGCTGACCTCAAAGTGTATACCATTGAAGAGAACGACTTCAAACATCTTCTCCAAATGATTTCAAGATCTCTATCTCTTAAATCTTCAAGGACACCCGAGCACTTACCCGCACGCGGAGAAAAAGGCCCTCTCTCGCACTGCCACTTTGGATCGTGGGCCTAGTCATTCGAAACGAAGTTGAGGACTTTCACTTGGCATTGAAAGCTACCAAACCGTGGTCAACCTCACAAGTCCTCAATGGAATGCACGGCATGAATATCATCGCGAATACAAAGTTCTTGACACCCCTAGAGCCGTCATCTTCACCGACAGATATGGATCGCAGATGCTTATGCGCCTATGTGAACTCTACAAGTTTAGTGATGGTACGCCAAAATGATCAAGAAGAGCTTGACCTGAGTGAAAGAAGCCAAACTTAATATGAAATCTTGATTAAAACCATTTTTGACCGAGGATGATGTGAAGAGATGTGAACATTTCATTGCCGCAATCGACGTAAGACTCAAGACCGTATGATCTTCCGCAGCCTTGAAAGTTTTGTTGGTGGAAGACTCCGGATGGTCACTACAAACTTCTTTCGAGAACTGAATGAAGACCTCTTCGTGATACCGCTTTATGTTTTTTCTTCACTGTAATATGTGGTGTAATAAGTATGAACAACTGTAATACATGTAATAGTGCTAGGATTTGTACTATGGTTTCCTGCTAAAAGGGGAAACATCTGTGTTGTCCATTTTCTTTAACATATAAAAATCGACACATTTTTCTCCTTCAAATATTTTACCTCATAATGCATTAAATCACTTGAGATCCAAAATCTCAAAGGATTTAAGATTTTTATCTGGGAGAAAATGTGATATAAATATGAAAGATGGTAAAAGATAAGATGACCAATTTTTGTGCAAACTTCTCTCTTATATGTGCTAAACAATTTTTCTAATCTCAAGCATATATTAAGTGGGGAGAACTCTCTTTGCAAATTCATGTCATCGTGGTACACTACACTTTAAATAATTTTAAAAAGTACCTTGATCACATGGATTTTAATCCTTGGATAATAAAGGGTTCCCTCTAGTATGTGTAAAACTCTTTTCAAACCTAGAAGCACATATTGAGGGGGAGCAAAATCATGAAAATCTCATCCTTCCCCAAAATGCTTTATCTACTTGATTCGATTTGGGAAGTGATGTTGATATCTTTTAGAAAATGGTAATCAAAGAAGTTAATTCTTTCTCTTGCCTCCCTGTGCAAAACATTTTCAAATACTTGATGCACATGTTGAGGGGAGTCTCGTTCTAAAATATCAAAACAATTCTGTACAAATGCTTTGATAATATATCACAGGTACCTGGATTGATTTTCAAATGGTTTTCAATTGGTTCCAACGCGATGAACAATACCAAAAGACCCACCAACTTTACTTTTGTACGCATTTATGATATAAGGATGATAAGGTTAGGTTTTGTTCCCAAGATCCGCCGTAATCGGAGGGATCTACCCAGAACTATCCACTAGTTAGTGTAGAGTTCTTAGGTATGATAATAAAAGGAGAAAATGAGGATGGGAAGAGTGCGACCGAGATCGAAGCTAGTACCGAATAAACCCAACAAGGCTCTAGCTATGAAGTCTCGTAAGCAATCAAGGGGTTGAAGAATTAAAAGAATTGAATGAGAAAAGGGTGAAAACAAATAGCCCTCCATTTATTCAACCTTAGGCGTAAACCGGTTCAATTCATATGCTATCGATGGTAACATCGTATTGAAGACAAGACGCCATGGACCCAAAGGACGACCTGCACTTCAACTTCCCAAACCACTCAAGTTCCTCTTAAAAGGACTTGTTTCATTCTCACAGGGAACCCACATTATCTATCGACTTTCTCTTAGAGATTGTTGATATTGAAGAAGGAAATCCTCTCCCTAGTCTCCTAATAAAGATCCAAATATGCACAAATTGAGTCTAGAGCCACGAGATCATCAATAAATCTCATTAGGACACTTTCAATGAAGACTCTCTGCTTCACACAATATGGAAAGAGAGATTATATCTGAGTCCTACGATTATCCTTGTGGTATTGCCGTAACATCCGAGTGATGTGTTTACATATTCACCGTGGGAAGATGGAAAGCCTCTCGAGCCAACATCTAACAAGCTCCCCGGTAGGTGGCATGTGAGATCTATTATACGATCAACCATGTGACAACTCAACGTAAAACAATGGGCTTATCAATCTTTTGAATCAACTCGTTCAAAGTTATGGATTGACGGATACCTTTGAAAACCTTGTCTTTGTGCTTTAAAACTCTTTTCATTAGCACGCCGATTGTACTAATTTTTCAAATCAAAAGGTGTTTTATGATTGATAATTGATTTTCATTAAAACCTTCGCCGTATTGCAAAAACAATTTCTATTGAGCAATACTCGATTGTTTTTCAAATATCTTTTCATCAATCGCTGACTCAAATTCGCCGTTCACTCAAGTTGTCTTCTTTGAGATGTTCCGGTTTGAGAACAGCCAAATTAGAGTACCGCAAAACCCTCGGCCAAGGAAATTCTTCTAATTATACCCGATCACAAAAGTGCGATTTGTATGATCAACGGGAACCGTGGGCCGCGGTACTCAATTCATCGAAGTGATCAAAGACACTTTCGCGGCGATTTATTGCTAACCTGTTGTATGCAGTGTACGCCCGACGCTTGCGTACTGCTCGTAATGAAGCGGTCAATCCATAGCCGCATGCTCACTTAACACATTCATCTCAAAAGAAATCATGATTAGTGCATCAATGGCTCTGATATCTTCACTCCATGCTTCGCTACGCCGCCAATATCATGATTCAACAAATGCTTCCGCTACTCATGAGAAGATATCATGATCCGTAATGCGAGCATGTCGGTCCGAATGTCACAACATCACATAATACCAACACCACAATGGATGTATCGGAGATTTTCTACTAGCTAATGATCTCAAAAGCTCATATTTACTATCACGCGAATCGAATGGACCTCCAATTCAAAGTACAAATCTTTGTCGACTTTGACGCTGTAACCACTTATGCACCAAGTTTACGATGTTGATGTATGAAAGTCTACGAGCTCAAGAACCAAGTCAAGAAATGTTATGGTCTGTCATGTAAATCATGGGGTGACCTCCTTTAGGGGGAGATTGTTAGGAATTAGAAAATTCTATGTTAAAGTGTCGGTCACCCCAATTAGAAGTCTAGCATATAGCTCGTAGACGACGCTTGTTACGCTATTAAGTAGTTTATTTGTTAGTTTGTAGCGTAGTTTAGTTTAGAGCTACACCGTGGAGGAAGGACGGTCTTTACCAATCAGATCCCCGATCCACAGTCCGTCGTGAGGTCGCTTAGTTTGTTATTTATAAATACCCTCTACCTTGCATAGGTAGAGGGTTGGATGTTCTTTGGTAATCTAATATTCTACAAGTTTCTCTCACTAGAATGTCCCACTCTTTCTCTCTCTAAAACCATCTATGTGCTCATTGTGTTAATGTTATGATGTGTAAATGAAAAGTTATATCTAACAAAGTTCTGCTTTTACGGCCATTCAAGGGTAAGTGGCGTGCTTGTGTGATTAGACTGACTCTTCCCGTCACATGCATCAAAGCGGGCGGCGGGGCTGGGGTGACACATGTCACATGACATGGCATGGTGATGTGGCAAAGGTGACACATGTCACCTCCACATGCCTTCTCATTCTTTTCATTATAAGAAACTTTTCATTTTAACCCTACCCTATATATATATATATATATATATATATATATATATATATATATATATATATATATATATATATATCTTGGTCACTCACATCGACAACGCCCTATTATAAACATACAATCCTCTCCGCAGATGTTATCTTTTGGCCATCATTGAACCAAAGTCGCAATTCCTCCTTCGAAGTTTCCTCCCATGTCATACCCTCATGTTTTAAAATCCACTTAAATCTTGTAAATTGTTTTAAGATAAACGATGCCACATAAACGACGACGTAAACAACAACAACAACAACAACAACGACGACAACAACAACAAAAGCATTTGACAACTTATAAAGTTAGTTAAACTTTATCGAGTCTTAAACATGAAGACTAAATATGACGTACTTAATTAGGTCAAGGCGTGGCCGGAGCCGCACTATCACTCCTTGATTTAATTTCCTTTAGACTTCATATTGCACATGGCCAAGGTGGGTTTCATAGCCCCTACTTTTACTTGTTTTATAACTATTTTTGGGGAAGATACATGCTCATTTTACTTAAATGATTTAATTACTAAAATTCTGCATTCTATGCATACTATGCCCTTTGATTGATATGTTTTAAGATACATCATACCTAGATGCTTTAAGGACCACACCAAAACCTTTTACCTAGAATATTACGCAGCCTTAGCCTAAGACTTTAGATCCCAAATTGCCCTTTCATGAACCGCCAATCCTCGGCCGAAGCTAATGTTATAAATAGATCTATTGGGGTGACTGCTCGGTTGACCAGCATTGCAAGGCGAAACATATAGCATGTCGGAACCGAGTGTATTGGGATAAACACTCGCCATGGTCTCCTTATTTGTATGACTTCCTTGTGCATACATAAACCGTCCGAGTTTCTTGCATGAACTTAGTGCTAGCGTAATAGATTCAATATATGACATTATATTCGCTTGTAATGTACATATACCCTACTTATGGTCCACTAATGAAATCTCTTTTATGAATTGAAATCATAAACTTTATGACATTATGCAAGACGTAATGATCATCAAAACCCAAATTTGAAACGTGGGCAGTAATCAAATCCTTTTTAAATAAACCTATGAACTCACCAGAAGTGAGTTCCACCCCTTTAGCATGTATCTTCATGTTTTGAGGTGATAGCTTATCTTTGGAGGCGCAAGGCAAAGGCATGGCATGGTCATAGACGACTCTGATTTATGTATTGGGACCACATTTTGATAATGGGCCATTTTCCGCACCAAATCAATAATGTAAACATTGTTTTTCAAGAAATGAATAAAAGTTTATTTATGAAAATTAGTTGTTCTATGCTTATGTTGTGATATCAATTTAGTAGCACCCCAATACTTGTATGCTTCCGCTGAGCCATTTTGGGGGTGTTACATATTGGTTGGTAAGTTGATTATGCACAGACTTGACAGGAACCAAAGGGATTGGTTTCAATTTATGTTGTAATTTGCTTTGAAATATAGTTAAGGTCAAAAGCTCTGACTGCCCTTGATTGCAAACAAGTGTGTTGCTCATTATATGTTCTGACTGACCATGTACTTGTCTCAGCATTCCTACTGACAAACAATAGCCATGGGGTAGAGTATTTCTCAAGGGTCCTTTTTGCCGTAAAGCAATGCATTTATACCCCTATCAAGCTAATGAACTTCTAGATGGGCCTATATCCATTCCCAGACCTTCACTTGGGCCTCGAAAGTGGAACACAACCCTACATCCACCCTTATTTTTGTTTTGTCATTCTTCACAAAAAACAACTCCCTCCTAGTTTCTATTGAATGCTCTCTTACCTTAGTTTTGACATCCACTGCAAGAGGGAAACTCCCCACTGAACAGAAGAATGTGGTATAGACTCCATTTGCAAAGTATGCCTGTCGGAAATAAACATACTCACTATAAAAGACATCATTAACCATCACAGGTAAATCATTTTCCAAATGCATGTTATCACTTATATAATCGGGTTGTTCCCGCTTGACCTAACTCATTACTTCTCGACCTACTTGGACCATAGCAAGTTGTGCATCATTCTCCCGACAAGTATTCTTCATTTTCTTGAATTGAATCATCAACCGCGATTGCCTAAGTCACTAGTGTCACTCACTTGTAACAGAGTAACATCAACAATAGGATCCTATTCTATGTTATTGTCATAAACGAGATCCTACAAAATGATTATATCGAGTCAATTGAAACAGAGTTACATCCACATCGCTCCTCAAACCTCGTTATTGAGATCATCTAGTGCTCTTCCTACTTTCTAAGTGCTTCCCCGAGTCAATTGAAACAGATTTACATCAACATCGCTCCTCAAACCTCGTTATTGACATCAACTAGTGCTCTTCCTACTTTCTAAGTGCTTCCCGAGTCACTCTAAACAAATTAACCTCAAGATTATCGTGCTCCTTAATAGCATTGTCCTCATCAATAAGTACTAAAGCCACCGTTATGAACAGTTGGCTAGCAAATGATGTGTCTAGGTGAAAATACAGCTCAATGTTTGGCAAATTGCTAGATTCACCAATATCATTGAGGTCCATAGGCATTTGTGTAAGTTGCATAAAAGGATCTAGTGCAGGTTCATTATCAAGATCATCTAACACAAATCGCCTACAACAAGATTGAATAGCAAAGCAGTAGCAACTTTTCTCCTATCTTCACGATCTCCCAAAAGATAGTCTTAATAGAGATTGGGGACATTTCGCATGTACTCTAATCTTGTCTTACCTATTTCCACATACACATCTATCAACTTATGGTCTTTGACAACATCTTTCAACAACTCAACATTAGCGCACTTTCACGCAAACTAAACAATCCGTCAGTCCAATGTACAACTCCAGCTTAAGAAAGTAGAAATAATTGGTTTGTCCAATCTCATAACCGATTTGGGTCATGATAGCATCCATTTCATCAATCCAGGACACCTCTTTATTTCCACATGATCAACAAGGCATTTCTTGCCTCTTTGATATATTCTACCTGGAAAGTATTTGAATGTACCTTCATAATGGAACCTCATGCTAAAAGATCTTGGTTGACCCAGATAAAAAATGCACAAAAACAATGTTACTTATAAAGTTACCTAAAAGGGGAATAACTTAAACAATCGTACTAGCATATGATTGTAATATACTATAACCAAAAAAACACTTACAATATCTCCCGACAAGCAGCTTTTTCCTCAATTACATGGTCATCAAAGAAAGGATATTTTCTAATTCGCCATAGAGTAAATCCAAGGTTGGTGTTTGTTATTTTCTTACTTAGATTATTTGATTTGATGATTGACATTGTATTAGGGTTTTTTGGTAGGCTTCCAAAACAAGTTTGGGGATGAGCAATGAGTACACAACTTTGTTATATTCTACATAATGGCGGGAAATTGGACAAGACATATGCTATAGTACATCAAGGTAATAAGGCTATTATTCTACCCTCACAAGTAATAATATGATAACGTTTTCTCGAGTATAACGGAATGTTGACATCGGCGTAATGGTCATGGACGAAGTTTGGCATATAAACCCCATGTTTTGGACCTCCAACATGATAACGCTTCAACTTTGTCCCATCCCGATCGCTAGCAAGAACAAAGTTTAGGGACCAACGGTGTATTTTAGTCTATATTTTAATGATTTCATTTTAGTGCTTACAGTTTATTCTTATTTATTGTGTTATTGATAAGATGACAAATTATTATTAGCGGGTACTGTTGGATGAAGGGAAAACCCTCATGGGAGATACGTTTTATTGATACACTATATATAGGCAATACATAGAAACCTTAATAGACCCGAAGTCGTATACCGGGCTTGGGCCTCATATTTATCTCTAATATTCCCTTACAATTCGATTGGCGAAATCGTGAAAGCTCGGATTGGAGTAAAAAGCTAAAAACATTAAATTAAAGCAAATAAATAAGAAAAAAAATACCAAAAGAGGACAAAATCTTTTTTAAAGTCTCCATCATGGTCATTTTTTAAGTCAATTCCCAAAATGGCCATACTCAACTACTCAACTCCGCAACTCCACTGATGCAGGATTTCTAACCAGGTTTTACATTTATATTTACCCGTCTACCTATGGCCTACCTAATGCACTAACGGGCAGTGTACCCGGTCGCATGTAGTGAGGGAATAGTAAGACCGATGTCGTCCTAAGAACAGTTGATTCCTAGCTGTCTAATTAGTTAAAGTTGTCACATAATATAAGTTTTAATGATTAATTGATAAAATATAAGGTGTCACGCGATCAATTGGGTTGGTTCTCTAGTAAACAAGCTAATGGGAATGATAGAGATGCTATTCTCAAACCGTGTTTATCCACGAATGAATCGTGGCAAAAGTCGGTAGACTCCTATGGTCAATTCATCTACCCTATGATCCTTAGACTCCTCACCAAGATGATAGATCACCCCGGATCATTCGGCAATCTAATAGCAGTCATTAAGATCCGACGTTTACTATCGCATTACGTGGGTTCTAAAAGTCACTAGATTCCTGCTTCAAGTGGGGGTTTAAGTCGCTAGGACAACATTTGGTCAGTTCGTCCTAACCTATCAAAAGGCTCACCCGAGGTCAAGATTCTACCCTTGATAGTCGAGTGGTTTTAGTCGCCTAAGCCAAGTCATTAAGTACCCTACATGCAAGATTCGAATAATGAGTGCCCGACGCAAGCATCTTTGGACACTCATCCCTAACTTCTTAAGTTCATCCGAAGACCGCTGATCATTTGGTCAATTCGCACAAGCTTGGTGAAGGGTCGCCATTGGTCAAATCTTACCCTTCCAAACTCTACCTACCTACTTAGGGTCACTTGGTCAATTCTCCCAAGCAACTAGATACCTAATCGCAATCTCCAAAACTACCGGCTAGGTAATTACCATCGAACTATGCATGCATACACTAGAAATAATTGATAATAAAAGATCAAAACTAGGCTAGCACCTAGTTTCCACAACACCATAATTCGTGCCCTCGTAGTATGAGTTACGGCGTAGCCAAATGCCTACTTACGCCGTAACTTGTCTTCAAAATATATATTTTGGCCTTACATCACACATTTTCCGCTCCAACGCCTCATTTATCCTGAAATGCAAATATGAACGAATACGAACGAATTAAGTACAATATTAATACAAATGAGGTCATAAACACGGTACTTTGATATATAAAATATCATGCTAATTTGATGTTATCATTCACCCAAAATTTGACATGTGTCCAACTCCGCAACTCCACTCAATACTCGACAAGTGTCCAACTCCACGCGTTTGTCGAGCCGTGGGCCATATAGGATAGATTGAAGTATGACCATTTTGAGAATTGGCTTAAAAAATGACCATGATGGGGCTTCAAAAAAATGGTGTGTTATTTGGGTATTTACAGTAATAAAAAAATGGTTTTGATTTTTTTTTTTTTAAACATTCTAGCCGCTTAGTAAACGCTATAATAGCCGTTTGGAGGGTGGTTTTGAATTTTTATCTTTTTTACTTGCTTCACCCTTAACGTGGGCAAGCCACTAACATAACCTCGTTAACGCTTGAATAACGCGCAGAACGATGTGATTAACACCTCTTAACGCAGCTGCGTTAAAGGTTAACTTCCCCTTAACAATTACCATACCGCTTGCTCTAAGGCGTATCCAACTTCTTAACAACTTTGAACAGCCATAAGGGCATTTATGTATTTAAACTCAAAGTATCCAATAATTCATTATTTCATTGTCTCATTTTAAGTCAACTTTTACGTCCTACCAGAGAACATTGAGAATAATGGCGAATTTGTTCTTGAAACAAGCTAAGCAATATTCTAAGACCCGACCTGGTTACCCACAACAACTATTTGATTTCATCGCATCGAAGACACCTACACACGACGTCGTTTGGGATGTTGGCACCGGCAGTGGTCAGGCTGCTGTCTCCGTAAGTCTTTTTTTCTCACTGATATTCATTTTAGTATTTATGTAAGTAAGTTTTTGCTAGGAAAAAGACACCAAAATAAAATTTTAAAAAAACTAATCAAAAGCATCACCTTCAATGTGTAATTTTGTCATGAGTTTCTCATACTATTTAGTTAAGTTTACACGATTGTGGTATAAACTGAGCTTGTCTTTTTTATTAATTAAATTATATTTCTTAAGATTGGCGCATCTCTTGTTTTATGAGTCACTTATGAATCGCGAATCGTGTGTTTTAATATAATTTGTGTACTCCGTTTAATGTTTTACGACCCCCTTATACCAAATTTCTCTAGTTTTGATGAGTGAACGATACATGAATTTAAAATAAAAAGAAAAAAGAATATATATATATATATATATATATATATATATATATATATATATAAAATAAATGATGGATTAGTACACGTCTCTTCTAATGTAACTTTATATACACCTTCCCCACATTACACCCACATCATGTAAGGTTAAAACTTGGTTCAGTTTGAGTCGTTTATTTTTCTTCTCAAAACTGATTAATCCATAAATGTATGATCGGTTTTAATAGTATCGGTTCATTATACCCGGTAGGGGTGTCAAAAAACCTGACCCGACCCGAACCCGAATAAGGATAATCGGGTCGGGTTACTCGGGTCCAAAATCTAACTCGGGTTAATCGGGTCAATCCGATTAACCCGAGTACGAACTAGGGTCGGGTATCGGGTTCAAATACTTTGCCTATTCGGGTTCGGGTCAACCCGACTAACCCGAGTTAGTTTTTTTTTTTTTTTTCCTGCTCTTTTATGACTTTTCTTAATCTCTTTTTAATTTTAAGTGTGAATAATATTTCTTAATCTCTATTTAATCTTTATTCGATGTACATCATGTTGAATCTTGTTAATATAGTAGTCACGAAAACAAATGTATGCTCTACAATTCGTTGTAGGCAGCTAGAAAGACTTGTGATTGTCCTATAAAATATTATTCATTTGATTATTTTGATAAGAAATATTTTTGTATTTTGATCATATTTTTTGATTTTTCCTTCAAATGAATTGATGCATGCCATATTACCATTACCAATTTACCATATACCAAAAAGAACGCCATTTTAGAGCTTGGGCTAGTTTTTTGCTTGTGTGTAGGGGTGAAAACGAGCCGAATCGAGCTCGGACCAGGCGGAAAAAGCTCGGCTTATATATAAAAGCTCGAGCTCGAGCTCGCGTTCGAGCTCACATTTTGAGCTCGGCTCGCTCGGAAATTTTTCACAAGCTCGAAGCTCGGCTCGCAACACAAAGCTCGACTCGCTAACACAAGCGCTCGGTACTCGTTAACACGTTATATCGTATAGAAAATATATATACGTGATATTTCTAGGGCTCGTTTAGGCTCGCGAGCCTAAACGAGCTTTTGTATAGAGCTCGGGCTCGAGCTCGATTATTAAATGAGCCCAAACTTAGGCTCGAGCTCGGGCTCGAGCTCGTTTAGGCTCGGCTCGTTCGAGCTTTTTACCGATCCGATCCCGAGCGGCTCGGCTCGTTTCCACCCCTACTTGTGTGCGCAAAACTATTTATCAGGCCTGGTACATTCTTATTATTATAGAGCTTTAATTTCTTTCAAGGCTTTGTTTTCTGTACACAGCAAGCAATTTAACTACTCAGTTAAAAAAAATCAAATTATGTGATTTTGTAAATGGCACAAACCCGAACCCGACTAACCCAACCTCAAATAGGGTCGGGTTCGGGTATATTATTTTTAGCCTCAACCCGACTTGGACCCGACCCGTTTTACCCGAACCCGACCAACCCGACCCGATTAACACCCCTAATTATACGTGTCGACTAATTCGTTATAACCAATTAGGCCCAATAGTCCTATTTCAGCCCAAATTAAAATAATCTTTTTGTCCACCCCAACTAATGTAGCATGGTATGACAAAAAGTAGCCCAAAATGCCAGAACAATAGTACGTAGTAAAAAAAAAAACTATGGACCAGCATTATGCACCATCATATAGCATATAATTATAAATCACTATTTTAGTATGATTCGGTTTATATTGATTCATGTAGCTCGCGAGCATATACAAGAGTGTAATCGGCACAGATACAAGCAACACACAGCTCGAATTCGCGCCAAAACTCCCCAACATTCGTTACGAATGCACTTCTGCCACCATTTCAATGTCTGAATTAGAACAAAAGATCGGGAAAGAGTCAAGTATCGACTTAGTCTCAGTAGCACAAGCACTCCACTGGTTCGACAATGATACATTCTACAACCAAGTCAAATACATACTCAAGAAACCAAATGGTGTAATAGCAGCATGGTGTTACACTATTCCAGAAATAGATGATCAATTCGACCCAATATTCCATAAGTTTTACAAAGAATCAAATCCTTATTGGGACGCATTACGTGGATTGGTGGATGATAAGTATACGAGTATTAAGTTTCCTTTTGGACCGGTTGATGGATGTGACCACACGGGTCCTTTTGAGTTTAGAAGCACAAAGTTGATGAGCTTGGATGAGTTTTTTATGTACATTAAGTCGTGGTCTGCTTATCAGACTGCGAAAGAAAAGGGTGTCGAGTTGCTGAATGAGAATGTGGTTGACGAATTTACAAAGGCTTGGAATGAAGATGAAAATGGGCAAAAGAGTGTTACGTATCCGGTTTATTTAAGGATTGGTAAAGTGGGTGAACTGGTTAACTAGACTATTTGAACTACAATATTTGCATCTATAAATGTTGTACTTGATGAACAATAACTATGTGAAATATGTTATCTCAACGGTCAAACATGGGCCTGATTGAGATAACAACAAATAATGCCTGGCACCAAGGTATGCATTTTCCAATGTAATGTGATCGTTAAAATACTACTCCATCCGTCTCATTTTTATTGTCCACTTTGACTTTAACCTGTCTTTCTTGTTCAACTTTGACCATTAATATATTTATTTGTGTTATATAGTACTTGATGAAAATTATACCAATAAAAATACATTTAAAACCCAATACATTCATATATTTTTCATCAAGTATCATATAACACAAACAAAAATAATTATGGTCAAAATTGAAGAAGAAAGCAAAAAAAAACCAATAAGGGACAATAATTTTGGGACGAAGGGAGTATTATGTTAGGTCATATCTTCGGTTTTTTTCACCATAAGTCCTTATTTTATGTTTTGTGATCATGATGAGTCTATTTGACTGTTATTTCCTGATCAACTCAAAGTAAGTGAGGGCATAATCGTCTTTTTGCTGTTTCGTACTAGTTAAAGCCATTGTACAGTGTTTCCATTTCTTTATATTACTCTTCTACCATAATTTTCATTCTCACTTATCATCCTTAAACTTTCTCTTAAACCTTTCTTCTCCAAAACCTTAAACCTGTCAAAATAGTTCGTTGCTGGTGTGGCAAGCAAGCAATAGTTCGCACATTGTGGACAGCGGTCAACCCAAGGCGTCGATTCTATAGTTGTCATGATCAAGTAAGTGCATGTTAAGATTTTGGTTTTTTTGTTATTAGCAAAGTCTAGTAACAATTGTGGTTGTTTAATGACTTGCCATTTTCATGATTAGGGGTTTTCTTGTCAGTTTATAAGATAGTATGATCCGGAAAGGAGTGCTCATTTAAGAATGATCATAGAAGGCCTTTTGAGGGGGAGAAATGAGCTTGAGTCAAGATTACAAACTGCTCAAGCCGATGTGTGAAAGTGGAAGGTTTACCTGGTGCTCATTTGGATATTGTTCTTGATTGTTTATGCACTTGGTTAACTCTTTAGCTTTTATGTAGGATGGTGGTGGTATTTTGAAGTGCTTTGTGAAAATGTAAGTACTTGTTAGGCCACCATCTTAGTATAACAACCTTGATCAAACAATGATGTAGTATGTACTAACTTTACATTCTTTTTAATGAAATGTTTCATGTTTTCTTATATTGAAAATGGTAGTAATTGAGTCTCCTATTTGGTTATCAATTTTGTTCTTATAACAACTGAGTTTACCTTATGTTTATGCAGTTGGTTATGAATTTGGTTAGGATTTGACTTTTAATTGTCAACATTGTTACGAATTTTATTAGTATTGACTTTGGTTAGTATTGGCTTTATGCAGATGGTTATTATAGAAGACACAACTTCTACTACATCATCTCAGTCAAAGTTTTCAGTTAAAGGTGATGCAGTCATACAAAATGCAAGAAGACACAGTTCACATAAGATGCAAATTATGCACGTAAAAAAGCTTGGCCACTTGTAACTTAATGTAGTTATCGGTTTACAGTTCTAAGTTGAACATGTTTAGGTATTTTCTACCTTTGTACTATTACAACAACACAACAAATGTACAAAACCAATGAACAAGAAATATCTATCGAAATACACAAACATAACTTTGTCTAGTATAAGTTGTATGCGTCTAATATAATAAAATAAGAGCTCATTTTATGTTGAGATTTCCTTATGGAATATAGAATGCATCAATCACGTGTCATGATTTAAAATTTTCGAGAATAATGTAAAATGTAATAAAGTAAATATTTTGATATCTTTAAGGTACAAGAAATGTGGGTTTATATTTTATTAACCCATCAAAACAAGTTTAGTTAGTTTTGCAAATGCAAGATATATGTTTAATTCTTACAATGATCGGTCTCAAACTGGATATGTTTTTACCATTAGCGACACTGAAATTTAATGGCTTTTGTTAGACCAAACAATTGCGGCTATTTCATCAAACCATACCGAAATTTTGGGAAGGTGACACTAATAATCTTGCATGAATATAATATAGCAATGTTTTGCTTAGTTCAATAATGGCTACATCAAAGGCAACAAGACACTTCTCATTCAAACGATCACTTAGCGGATCTATCAACATAATATGGTGGATATATTTACTAAGATATTTCCTACATCAACGTTACGATATTAATCTGCAACATTGAAGTGCACCGATTCAAAGAGCTCAAGTGATGTAGTCATCAGAGAGAGATAATACGCGCTCTACTCTTTTTTCTTTAGTCATGATTTTGTCTCACTGGATTTTTTGTCAATATTTTTAACGAGAAGCATTCCTAAAATGTATTAATAATATGAATATCCAAAAAGGAGTGACATGAATAAATATATATGATGTCATTATCTCTGTCATTAATTATAATTTATAGACTAAAATACACCGTTGGTCCCTAAACTTGTTGTTGCGCATCGCGATGGGACAAACTTGGGCTTTTTCATCATCCGAAGTCCCTTTTCCAAGTTTCATACTCTTAACTGGTCCTTTGACCATATTTCCGTTAGTCAAGGACGTCAGTTGCCGTTTGCCTTGTCTTTAGTCCAAGGGCACAATTGTCATTTTACCACTGTCAATTAATTAATAATACCGTGTCAGTCCACTTGTTTACCGTAGGCGCTACAGTAAAACCTTGCTAATAAAAGGGAAAGTTTATCACCACTCATCCTTTATCTTTCCTATCCACTAAAATCTTATCTTCTTCACCGACTGTAAAATATGAAAAATGGTGATGTATTCATGCAACAGAAGGGTTGTCCTTCGAACATGCTGGAACAACACGAACCCAGGAAGGAGGTTCTATGCCTGTCCAAGACAGGTTGGGACACTTAATTTTATTTCATTTTAAAGTTGGCTTGTAGTGGTTTACCTTAAAATGTGTTGATTATAGTAATATCTGTTTTATTATAATTGTGATTTTATACAAGTGGGTTTAGTTGGTTTTTATGCTGCAAACAGATGCTAACATTTTGATTATCAATTTTAGCGTACGACATGTCCGTTTAGTGGGTGGTACGATCCACCAATGCAAAGGACAACAAGGGATGTGATCATCTACTTGCAGAGGACAATCTACAGGAATGAGGTGGCATTACAAAAATACGAAGCCGCCCTCATTTCTGAGACTATGGAGGCGGTCAACGCCGTGACCGAAAACGAGCTAGAGGTCGCCACCAAGCGCCTTGGCGATCTCTTGTTGAGAAGGAGAAAGTTTGCCGCCTCGTGAACTTTGTGTCTTGTCTTGGATGGTCATCTTCTTGGTTTTTCTATGGTTCCTCTATAGGGTTTAGAAAGGTACTGGTTTTTGTGTTTTGAATCGGTGGTAGATGGTCTCCAATGTTGATAGTTACGTTTAAGAAGTTTTAGTGTAGGTTGACTAAGAATAGTCTCTTGGTTGATAATGTTTGGTCCTTGTACAGTGGTAATATATTTCTTTTATGCTTTGGTCCTTATCTTAATGTCTGCCTTTACTAATAGGTCCTTTGCCCCAAAAATTCATATATCCGCCTCACTTGCCACACAAATACTAGTAAAATGATCCAACTCATAACACAGATACAACTATCGAAGATGGATGAATGATTGAGATGGATGAACAGACACCGCTTTTGAGTATCAACATAAACTTGATATGGTGTTGTTCATCAATTTTTGATTCTTCATTCCTGTTTGTGATAATAGAATAACAGTATCCAACTCAAAACACAGATCCAAGAATCATAGACTTATGAAGTTTCAAAGATGGGTAAACAGTAATTGACTTTGTAAAAGTCAACAATTACTATGCGTATGAACTAGTAACAATACGTAGAAATACACGGTAAAGTGGCAAATCAATACAATAAAAACACAATTTTACCCATAGACTAACATGACATGATTTCATACATAATGCAAACGGATATATTTCCAAATGCATAAAATTTTGTAGTCTACAAAGTTCAGAAACAGACATTGTTTAAACACAACAAATAATGTTTAGGGGAATACATATTCAATGGAAAATATTGGCTTTCATATGCTTAACCATCATTTTTTTGTGGTGAAGACAGCTTTGCTGCTATAATCTTGGTCTTAGTCCAAAATTGTTTTGGAGACCCACCAAAAGCAGCATCAACTTGACTTCCAGATTGAGACTGGACCACTGATAACGCTCAAAATGAGTATGTTTTTAGTAGCGTTATTGTTGGTTTTTGTGTATGATAATCGGCTATATTTACTCATAACTGTCGCAATGGTGCAAAAGATGTGTATTTGTATGTGAATGTAGCCAGGTATCGCAAAAGATGAAGAAATGAAGATTTCATGCACATTTGGACAATTCCCGAGGAAGGAAGTCAAGTAAGGAAGCTCTTGGACTTAATGATTCGGAAGCGCAATGATTTCTAAGTGTCTACAACAATTAAAGATCAAGTTTCGTCTTGAAAATCAGCTGCGAAAGCAAAGAAAAAGGCGCGAATCAAGAAAAGTCAACAAAAGTCAAAATTGGGTGTATGAGAGACTCTCAGCCGATCGGTTGGAGCCCGTAACCGATTCGGCTGGGCTAATGGTTAAAATGCAACCGGATTGGCTGCGTCGCAACCGATCCGGCTGCGACCCCTGGAGTTACAACTTTTGTCATTTAATGTTGCCTTAACTTCCATTAATCATTAGAGGCCGATCATTTCCAGTTAATAGCTTGTAAGGGACGTTTTTAGCCTGATAGTTAAGGGTTTTTAGCTATAAAATGAACCTAGACTTAGTAGTCTAGGTGTGACACAACCAAAAGTGTAATAGTTTACACCAAAGCTATTACCAACCCTTATTATTCATCCCAAAAGTCTTGTTACTGCTGTAAAACGTCCAGGAGGGTAGAGAGACGAATTCTCATCCATTATTTGATCATTCGGAGTTGTGCAATATTCCACGATTTCTAATTCTTGTAATCCACGATTTCTAATTAAATGAACCTAGATTGGAGGCGTGTGGTTGCTATATTCCACGATTTCTAATTCTTGTAATCCAAAAGCTTAAGTATTCTATGGAACTTGACATGAATTTCTATTCTCTTGAATTATTTGAATTACCTTGTTACTACTTGTGTTTTGTTATGATTGTCATGGAATAATTCTTGAATATACTTGTGTGTAAGGATGTAGGAAATCATAGTAGTGTTCTTATATGTGATGCATGTAAATGATCTTGTTTAAATGATTTTGTTGGAAAACTACTAGTCTTGTTTGATTTGTCGGTAAAACATGTTTAAGAAAAAGGACCGAAAGGATTTCTCTTGTGTTTTATTCCAAAAAGTTAAGTGAAAAACTAGTATGGGGATATGGTGATTGACACTCACAATGTTTACTTATTAAAACAAGACTAGAAACATTTTCATCACGAAAGGTCGAAAGATTCGTAGGAACAAGTTTAATAAGAACCTTTTACAAACAAATGAATTTTCTAAAGTGTTAAACACAAAGACCTTGATAGATCTTTAAGCACTCGGAGATCGTTAGTGTTGCCAATGTAATCACAAGCAAACTAATAGAAGATCTCTACAACTTGGTATTGTAGCGGAAAATAAATACAAGTTATAATAACTAAGAACGCTTTTGATCCTCTATGGATCTTTGATTATTGAAACTCTATGTTTCAGATATTTTTCAAGACTTGAAAGATTTTCGAAAAGCTTATCTATTACAAACTATAATGGTTCCTTATATAGGCAAGAAACCCTAAAATGAGCGCATAATGTACGCTCCTAATACTAACATAGACCAAGCATGCATCTAGACAAGCATGCAACTAATCATATTGTTTTGTTCATCATATTGTTTATTCTGATTAAGCTCTACATAATACGACGCCAACCTATCTTTAATACGGCACTGACTTTTACTCTATATCGAGCTTATCTCCTACGTGGTTCGCACTTTCAAAGAAGAACACAATCTGCTTTAGCACTTCTGCTGAAGTATAACTTCAGCAGAATCCATTCTTCTTCGGTTGAATCTTCTGGAGAATCAATAGTTTACCTTAATTCCCAACAATCCTCCCTAAACCGAATTTGACAAGGTTAAGTTCCATTTTCCGTGATAGATCTGTAAAATTGTTGAGGATTGTGTTCAATATCGAACAAAGATTAACAAGAGGAACATCTCTATGATAACCGAATTGTGATCGCCATATCTTTGCAAAGAACATATGACATCATGTACATCAAAACATATAAGTTTCGACTATTCTCATCACTTCCGTGTGTTAACTCTCGTGAGAGGTGAATCATTGAAATTAATGGGTTTGATGTCTCTTTACCAATAGCCATTACTACTGGAGTAGCCACATGTTTGAGTTTGAAAACTATGGTACATTGATAACCATCTGATTTATTGGCAAACCAAAGAACCATATAAACGGATTTGTCTTGTCTTTACCGTAGCCGTTTGCTCAGACTAGTCAATTCTTAGTATTGGTGAATTGAGCACCAAATATGGAGTCAGTTGCTTTACCACATGCCATATACATGTGGGCTAGCCAATTCTTGGATTCCAAAAGGAATAGACCATGGTGAATTGATGACCATACAACCCTCCAGTAAGCATGGGTGGTTGCATACCCTATGATTTTGAGCAAACCATTAAAGCTATCAACAGATTTGATGTGTCTTTACCAAAGCTGTACCCTTTGGACTAGCCAACTCTTTGACATACACAAGGTACATCTGGTGAGTTAAAGACCATGATTGGACAACAAACAAACCGCATAAAAGTTTTTAACTAAAATGATTTATAAAACTGAAAAAGATTGATAATAAGTTGAAAAGGGAAATTAAAACTTAATTTTATTAAATAAACGCTATCACTATTTTTAAAATGATGTTTTTGTGAGTTTTCTTTTTATGAAAGTCTTTTACTTAAAAAAAAAGAGAAAAATAGACAAACAACATAAATAAAGCGAACTAAATGAACAAAACAAAGTAGTGTAGAGAGTACCAGGTGCCAGGATAAGGATGAGGATGAGGCCTATTGCGCTTGTTGGAGTTGAGTTTTGATCAATCCCACCGCTGTTAAAGCAGACTGTCTTTCATTTCCCACGGGATCCGGAGGAATTTCCAACTTCCGACTCAAAGATCTTTTCCATAAGTCTTTTAGGCAAAGGATACTTTCTTTCAGACAACATGCATACAGTGATTCCACCCTTAGTCTCAAGCACATGCACACGGGGGAGAGGATAGAATCTCCGTGATGTAAGCTTCCACCGATGTGAGTTTTCCCAAATGGAAGATGCTTTGCTATTGGGAATGTGGGAGTTTAATAGAACTTGAAGATCTCCGGTAAGAACATCCAGAACCTTGTGGTTCCTTGTTGCGATAATAGGTGGTAACTTGAGTGAACAGAGAAAGTAAGTCCGCCGTCTACCAAGTGTAGAATTTCCTTTAGAAAGGTGAATTCCATTGAAGTGGAGTCCCTTCGAAGAAGAACATTCATCTCATCATCCTTTAATTTCCAATCTAACACCTCATCTCAATTTCCATCAGAAAATCAGCAGTAGACCCTTCTATAATGAAAGTGGAGTCATCGCCTTCAAGATCCAAATGAGATCGTTTGGCCATTCTCTTCTTCCTCCTCCCAGGCTGATAGATATCCCTAGAGTGAGCATTTTCATCTTGTGCATTTGTAGTAGGGCTTGAACCGATAGATTGAGACTTGGTTGGAGCGCGAAGTGCATTCATCCTGTGGAATATATTTATAGCCCTCTGCTTTTAGTTTCTCGTGAGATCAGCTTCCTTTACTTCGAATCTTCCGGTGTGACAACAGGTGCCACCGAGGAGAGGGAGTTGATGCTTCAGGTGCTTCAGAAGAAATGGAAGATGGTTCAGCAGATTGACCCTTGACAGTAGAGGAAGCAACTTTAGAAGTTGCTTCAGCAGGAATGACTAGAGAGGATTCCTTGGTTGGAGCATCATCAGCCTTGAGTCTTTTGGCTTCCGGAGCATCTTCATTCTCTGAAATCCTTTTTAAGTTGGTAGAAGGTGCTGAGGATGATGATCTTTCCTTCATGATTTGGTTATATTTGCGATACAGGACATGATCAGGAAAGGCCTTGACTTGTTTCATTGTTAACCCAAAGTTGTACATTGAGCATTGGTTCTTCACCACCCTTCTTATTTCATCTTTAGTAGGGGGTTTGTCTTTGGCCTTCTGAGCTTGGATGGCCCTCTTTTGTGCAATTGCTTCTTGCCTCCTTTGTCTTCCCTGAGCCATCATTCGCTCCACATAGTTGTCACTAAGGAAATCACCACCTAATATGCTTTGAGCTAGAGAAGGTCTTGAAATGACTTGCTGAGTTAGAATATCCCAGTGTTCGCATCCGAACCCTCGTTCATCGAAGTTCTTTTCTCTCAGAGTTAAGGATGAAAATTCCTCTGTTTCAAGTTGTTTAGCCAATGCTACACTTTCCTTTGACTTCTCAAACTCAGCCAATCTACTTGCTTGACCTAGTCTTTCCACCTCACTCACCTGGTCAGGACCAAGCTCATCTTCAGTGATGACATTTTTCCCTTTATCATCATGCATCTTGGCACACTCTTCTTTAGTTAAATCAATGACAGGTACCTCTGTAGTAGTACCTAGGTCAACATGTTGATGCCGATCATCAACTGGAGTGGTCATAGCAAAGCAATGTCAGATTCTGGCGGGGGAAAGGTCTGTTGGTTCTTGAACTGATGCAGATTGATTAGGATCTGAAGATACATCCTCCATAAGTACATCGCCAGATGCATCCTTATCAACCCTAGGTTCCTTTGAAGCTTCAGAAGAAACCTTATGTAAATAAGATCTCTTCCTTCTTTTGTAAAGGACAGGCTCCTTCTTCTTTGAGGAAGTGGCGGCTAATGATAAAGGATCATTGAGAGAAACAACAGACCAACATGTCCAGAGACTCAAAATGAGGACCTTCTTGTTCTTCATCAGAGGAAACCACAAGTTTCCTTTTGGAGGCCCCTTTTAGTTTGTGCTCTAAGACCTTGACCTGATTTCGCAGTTCTTCAATCTTACCCTCAAGAGAAGACTTGGTCTCTGCAAGCTCCTTTTTCGGACTATTAACCTCTCGCGGATACCTGTTGACAAGAGCATACACGGATGAGAGTGTAATGGGGTCCTCACCACCAGCATTGCTCTGTGGTAAGGGAGCCTTATTGGACCTTCGAAGTAACCGGTCATGCTCAATGTGAGGAAGATCTTCATCGAGAGGATTCCTCACAGGACTTGGTGTGGGTGGTCTATTGAGATCCGACTCAACATGAGTAGCTAGAGTGGGTGAAGGACTGGGACATGGTGGTTGGACTGGAGCAACATGAGTTGCTTCAACAGTTGAAGATGGGCCCTCATCAATGTGAACCAATGGATTACCATCAGTAGCAACAGGTGAGGAAGGAGGATTATGAGCCACATTCTCCTCATCAGCAGCCTCATTACATTGGGGCAACATGGCTGCTAGCAAGGGATGATGTTCCCCCTGAAAGTGGGTTTTCATAGTAGCAAACAATTTAGCGCTTAAAGTACCTATGGGATAGAAAGATTGGGCCTGGGTAGAGGTGTCTAAAATCATTTGAAGAAACCCGGGGTACATTAAAAATTTTCCCTTTGTCTTTTGAATATTTTCAACCAAGTTTTCAAAAATATACTTAGAAAAATTGAAAGTTACCCCTTGTGAAAGACACACAATACCAAAGCCCAGTCGTGTAGAGAACTGGTCCCATCCTCCAGTCTTGTTGCTCATGCATTGGAGCAGTGTGTGAACCATGAACCTCCATTTTGGGCAGAGTTCCTTCTTTAGCCACATATCTGTTCTTGTTCCTCGATACCCAATAGTCCTTAGCCCATTAAGCACATCTTCCTGATTAGAGTGAAATACTCCTTCAGCATCTTCCAGGTGAAGCTTCCTTCTGATCAGGTCCTCGGTCACAATGTACTCTGTTTCATCAATCACGCCCTAATCTCTGTCTCGCTCCTCTTCTCAGCAGTTTCCCAAAATTGAGTGATCAGTGACTCATATATTTCATTTGGAGAATGATTTAGAGCATAATAAATTTTGGACCTTTTCAGAAATTCCACCATTGGTTCGTACAGTTCATATCCCTTGCCATTTCCTAGAAATGCAACTTTGTTGTGATCATGTTTAAATTCAAGAGCCATGAGGAATATGAGTGTTTAGGATTATGATTCTTGAAATGGTGAGAGTTTGTGAAAGTGGAATGAGAGGGAATTGGTTTGTTCTGAAGCGAGTAACGGTGGATGAAGTGTTTTTGCCCAAATTATAGTCAAAGAAAAATGGACCGTTTGGTTGACCTTTGCTGACGTGTATTGCATCTTGGACCCAACCCAAAGTAACACTTCGGCAGAAACACATGATCAATCTGCTGAAGTTATAGCTTCAGCAGAATGCATCAAAGATAAGAATATCTTTGGTAAGTTTCTAGAATTACTGTGCCACCCACTTGCATTAAACTCATTGAACCTCGAACCCGTCTATAAAATGATCCCAATGTAACCCTTCTCTTCATCAAGATCCTTAAATAATTACCACAAACCCTAGAAGCCAAAATAACTCCAACCAACTAAATTGCACCATGAATACCAGACCTGAGATCATAGATCTCACTTCCTCATCTTCATCATCCTCTTCATCATCATCAAGTGGTGAATCAAACCCATGGCTGTATAACTTTCCTCAACCCTATCCACGACCAAATAAATCGCCCTTTCTCCCTTCTTCAGAAGATGACAGTGTAGTGAATCCAAGTGAATCTGCTGATTATTCTGATGACTCCTATAAGGAGGGAACGACTTACTCCCAACCTCCGGCATCTTGGTCTCCACAAAGACCTCGTGCCAGGAATCCGCCACTCCCTAAAGATAGAGAGGTGGTTCTTGGTCTCACTGCGCCATCTTTTGGTGTATTAACACACATCGTATAATAGAAGGGCTTAAGGAGGGTGGATCGATTGCATTTTGGTTGAAATGAATAGATGAAGCACACAGGACACGTTAGTTCTCTACGTCATCCTGCGTGGTCATCGTCATCATCATCGTTGCATCAATCCATCCTCCCATTTTGGTCCTTAGCATCTTCGTCGAGTTGGTCATGCATATCCAACCAGCCAGTTAAACGGAATGGGTGGTTACGCAAGACCTACGAAAGCAAAGCCAGCATCTAATGCATATCCAACATTCACTTAGATTTCGGAATGAGGGATATACACTAGATTAGGATTAGCTTAAGTGTACAGCTCGTATCTTGTAGATGCATAGTAGTAGGTTGACTTTATGTAAGCTGTAAGCTGTAAACTGTTTCTTGAATGAATGAATGAACAATTTGACTTCAATTTCTTTTCTTCAGTATTATAACTTCAGTGGAATCAAATTGTATGCTTCAGTATTTGATATCAGAAGAAACAAGTAACACCCTTTCAGCTATCTGACCATTTACTAATGAACCACACTTGATGACTTTGATCTTGATCAAGGGATATATACATTGCAATCCAGATAAGGAACAGACAAAATGCAGTACAGACAACTGCAAAACAGACACAAAAACATACACAACAACAAAAACAAACAAACTAGAGAAATATTAGTAGTTAGTGTTAGAATACAAACTAATATACAAAAATAATGCAGAGTTTGCACAAAATCCTCCCCTGAGGCATATGCCTCCCCTCAAACTATGCAGTCAAGGGTTTAACATTCCAATATTGACCACGAGGTGTTGAAACCTTGGTCCATCAAACGCTTTTGTTAACAAGTCTGCCACATTATCATCAGTATGGATTTTAGCCACTTTTATCAAATGTTTTTCATAAGTATCTCTTATAAAGTGGTGCCTGATTTCAATGTGTTTTGTCCGACTGTGAAAAACTGGATTTTGACTATGCAGATGGTACTTTGATTATCTATATGAATTGTAGTGTTCATAAAGTTGTACCCATAGTCCAGCAATTGGTTCTGAATCCAAAGGACTTGTCCACAGCAATTTGCAGCAGCAACGTACTCCGCTTCAGTAGTTGAGGTGGCCACGATGGTTTGTTTCTTGCATTGCCAAGAAATCAACCGCTTGCCAAGAAATTGGCGGCCGTTGTGGATCTTCTATCCAGATTTGCACCAGCATAATCACTGTCACTATATGCTTCCAACTTGAAAGGAGATTCTTGTGGGTACCAAAGGCCCAAAAGAGGTTGGCCTTTGAGGTACTTAAAGATCTTCTTGACAGCATTGAGATGGGAAGCAAGTGGAGTGACTTGATGTCTAGAACAAACACTCACAAAAATGTAATATCGGTCTTGAAGTCTGTCAAATACATCAATGAACCAATCATGGACCATGCAGATGAACATTTACAGGTAGATCTGGTTCATTATTTGCTTTAGCCTTTGGAGCTTCATAAGGTGTTGTGGCAGTCCTAACACTTTCCATACCAAACTTCTTCAAAATGTCCCTCACATATTTATCTTGACTGATAAAGATGCCATCCTGTTTCTGCTGAACCTGGAGACCCAAAAGAAAGTAAGCTCTCCCATAGCACTCATTTGAAATTCACCCTTCATAAGTTCCTCGAATTTCCTGCACCAAGCTTCGTTTGTGGAACCAAAAATAATGTCGTCCACATACACTTGTACCAGAATGATGTCTGAGTAATTCTTCTTGAGGAACAGAGTTTTATCAATAGCACCTCTTTTATAGCCATGCTTCAAAAGAACGATGAAAGCGAGCATACCAAGCTCTAGGTGCCTGATGTAAGCCATAAAGAGCTTTAACCACCTTGTAGACATGATTTGGGTGATCATGGTCTTCAAATCCCTTGGGTTGAGTGACATAGACCTCCTCTTCAATCTCACCATACAGAAAAGCACCCTTGACATCCATTTGATACACCATGAAACCCATGTATGAAGCATATGCCAAGAAAATGCGAATTGCTTCAACTCGGGCAACAGGTGCAAACACTTCATCATAATCAATCCCTTCTTCTTGTCTGAAGCCTTGAGCTACCAACCTTGCTTTGTTTTTTATCACAACACCCCTAGCATCTCTCTTATTCTTCAAAACCCATTTTGTCCCAATGGCATATTTGCCATCAGGGAGTGGAACCAAAATCCAGACCTGCTGATTGTGAAATTGTTGCATTTCTTCTTGCATTGCTTCGAGCCAGCTTGAATCGTTGAGAGCTTGAGAAACACTAGTTGGTTCCACTTTAGAGAGAAAACAAGCAAACAGACAATGCTTGAGGTCTGTGTGATTGTCTCTTTGCTGGTTGGAGACATAAGAGAGAAATGCAATCTGTCCAAACTGAGGACTGGTGATAGCCCTTCTAGTTCTAACCGGTGCCGTAAGATCACCTATGAGTTGGATTGAGGATGAGCAATGTTGATCCGCTGAGTAGTGGTGGGGTTGACTTCAATGGATGAGTCAAGATTAGTGATGGTTGGCTCAAATTCAGCATCATAAGAGGGTGAGGTGAAGATGCCAGCTTTGGGTTGATGATTTCCAAGATCTGAAGGTTTTGGAAAGCGTGTATAGGGTTCACCAAAGTCTGAAAATACTTGAGAAGGAACAGATAGCCTTCACAGATTTGGGGAAGGTAGGTGTGTGAGAATCAACTTCAGCAGAAACACGGTTTCCACCGACTCCTTCATGAGCAACCTCTCCATTCAGTTTCTCTGCTTCAAGCTTAGCTGCAAATTCTTGAGTCTGGAGCCTAGCAAGGTCCTCAGCATAATGAGAGTCATCTTCATCACTCGAATCAGCAGTATCCTTGGAGGTGGTACCTGAAATATTGTTAGGGGAGAAAGAAGGTACAAGTATGGGTTGCTCATCATCTTCAAACTCATTTTCAGAGCCATCATCTAGGGGACTTGCATTGTTAGTTGGAGACACTTGAGGACCTGCATTTTGGTTAGCCGATGTCGTGGTAACCCGATAATCAGTTAAGTAGTCAAGATCAAAGGACCATGAATGACCTTGTCCTTGAACATTAGGCTTATCTTCTAAAAATCTCAGGTTCAACGTCTCCTCTATTTTCTTGGCTTGCAAGTTGTACACCCTGTATGCCTTACTATGAGCTGAATAGCCCACAATATAACCATCATCAGCCTTCTCATCAAACTTTCCCAATGGATCACTTGTGTTCAGAATGGTCACTTGACAACCAAAAGGTTTTAGGTAGTGAATGACAGGAACCTTCCCAAAGAGAAGTTCATATGGGGTTTTGAGTTGTGGTCTAGTAATGGACACCTTGTTTAGCACATAGCAAGCAGTGCAACACTTCATCCAGAACATAGTGGGCAGTTTAGAGTCTGCAAGCATTGATCTAGCAGCCTCTATTAAGGTCCTATTCTTTCTTTCAACCACCCCATTTTGTTGTGGGGTTCTTGGATTACTATAGTCCCTTTTTATGCCTTTTGACCCACAGAGTTCTATAAGAACAACATTTTTAAACTCTGTCCCATTATCACACCGAATACCTTTGACCTTGTTGTTCAACTGATTTTCAACAAGAGTGATGAATTCAATCAGCACTTGAGATGTTTCATCTTTGGTTCTGAGAAAGAAAACCCAACAAAATCTGCTATAGCCATCAGTGATCACCAAACAGAAGTACTTATGATCAATGCTTCTGACTTGAGTTGGACCAAACAGATCCATGTGAAGCAATGAAGAGGTTCAGAATGATGCTCATAGCATTGATAGCTTTGTAAGAGGCTCTGTGTTGTTTGCCTTTATTGCAAGCGACACAATTATGATCATTGGTAAAAACTTTGGTGGGAAGACCTTCAACAAGACTCATTTTAGAGAGTTTGTTAATGGTCTTGAAATTCACATGCGCCATCCTCCTATGCCATTTTGTGGATTCATCAAGTGATGCTTTAGCCACCAAACATTTGAGGTCACCATCAGGTTGAACTTCATTAAGGTTGAATGTGTATAAGTTGTGAGTGCGAGGAACTTTTAGTAGAATTGAAGTTTCTTTTGGGAGTTTGAAGTCTTTAGACAGCACAAGACATTCATTCTCTGTGAAGAGGACTTTGTTCTTAGTGTCACAGATTTGTGAAACAGAGAACAAGTTGAAATGTTGAAGTTCCTTAACATAGTACACATTTTCAAAATCTAGATGAGGTGTCTTTATGGTGCCTTTCCCTGTGATACTACCGTCACTTCCTCCAAATGTCACATTGCCTCCTCCTTCTATAGGGACAAAATTGTGCATCATATCCTGTTCCCGGACATGCTTCGGAACAACCACTATCAACAATACCAATATTCTTATGCTTAAGGGGATGATCCTACAAACAACAACAAAATATATACAAACTGTTAGAATACGATGGAGGTTCAAGTCATTACTGACTTGAACCTGCCTTGTGGATCACGTGTTTAGGACAAGAGTATTTAGAGGATCCACCATTGTTCTTGGTCCTCCATTGATAATTGGGTCCCTTATTAGTCCAAGAACAACTGCGAGGGCTTCACAGCAGTGCTCCCATATCCCATCCCCGCATACATAGAGTCAACATATGTAGGCCAATAACCATGTTTAAAGTATGGGCTAGGTGGTTGCACATAAGGTCTCGGTGATGAACCTCTCCAATGAGAGTCAGTATTAGATGCTTGTGGGACATAAGGTGGAATATTAGCAACATTGGTCCATTTAGATTTGTGTTTCTGGTGAGTAGCACATGCACCCAATCTTTGCTCATAAAAGTCACAATCCTTAATTAAATGAAATTTACTTCCACATACAAAACATGTCTTCTTTTTGGAAGATTTATTCAAATAGGGAGATGTTTGATTACATGAAGAAGTACTTAAATTTGAAACATTCAAGAAATTGTTGTTAACAGACTGATTATTCAAAGATTTAAAAGACAAGTCTTCAGAAGAAACTGTCTTGGAAGTTGATTCCTCAGCAGCTTCCTTAGAAGGCTTGTAAGTAGACTGGGGTGCAGACTTGGGTGTAGGCTCAGCTTGGAAAGGTCGACTTCTCATTTGAATCACAGCTTTCATAGGAATTAGACCCTTGATCCGATGAATTGTCACTGTCAGAGCAAGAGACAAAGTCATTAGATGAGGTATCGGGGTCTGGCAAGTCTTTTGACTTTTTGCCATATAGATGATGTGATCCATCAAAGTCAACAGTGATGGACAGGTCTGTGGGCATAAATTCACCTCTAATAGGTCCAGGGACAGCATGCATATTGCCCTCTTTTACAAAGTTAGCTAACCCTGCTGGTGTGGATTTACGACCATCATACCTAGCTTCTACTCCTACATATTTTTGAAAGCCTAATCCTAAGCCAGAGGTTACAGATTGACTGTTATATAGTTCTCTAGCTAGATTATCACCTGAAATTAACCATTGTTTATTCCTAGCTATTTCCTCAGCTACCTTTTCTTTAAGCTCTAGGTTTTCAGATACAGCTTCATCCTTAGCTTTCTCAGACAGTTTTAAATAATTATTAGCAACTTCAAGATCAAACTGTAACACCTTTATCTTTTCTTCATACGCTATTTGATTCTTTTGAAACCATACCTTTTGTCTTTCTACTGTTTTTAATGCTAGTTTATGAGCTTCATTTTCAACATAGCATTCATCAAACTTAGGTTTCATAGCATCATACTCTTCTTTAAGTTCATTGTATCTTAGACTACAACCAAATATACAGTTGTGTACCTGAGATAGTCCCATCAAGGCAACCTGATCATGCCTTTCATCCGAAGTACACCTTGCCAGCAATCCAAGCTTATCAGAATCATGAGCTTCCTCATTCACAGGTTCATGTGCAGTCCAGTTGACTTGTTCATCCATGGTGAGGAGAGCTGCTGAAGCTCCAACTTCCTGCTGTTTCTGCTGATTGGAGAGGTAGTTTGCTCCATCTCCACTTTTCCTGTCTTTGCATTCCCTTGAGAAATGCCCCATTTGGTGGCAAGTGAAACACTTGACTTTTCTCCTATCAAAGCGAGTTGGTTCCTTTCCCTTGAAAGCAAACTTCCTTCCAGACTTCTCTTCAAACCTTTTGATGTCCACTGACAGTAATGCCAACTGCATTTTCAGTTTCATCTCCTCCATTTCAAGTGGGTCCAACTGATCAAAGTCTTCATATGCAAGATATTGCTGAGTATCATAGTCAGCAACAAATGAATGAAGAACATCCTCCATCACACTACTAGTCTTAGATTGAGAAGATGGTGGCGTGGGACGAGTGTTATGTGGTGGAGTGGGAGAGCAGGATGATGGAAAGTAGTTGGAACTAGTAGATGATGGAAAATAGTTGGAACTAGGAGCAGGTACCATCATGTTTGAGTGAGATGTCCCAACAAAAGCTGCATGGCCAGAAGAAGATGTACGGTAGGGAGTTCTTACATCAGGTTCAAGAGTTCTGAGTCTGTTGTACAGCTCATCAAAGGTGAGCATGTCCAACCCACCTTTAGCCTTGAGGGCTATACTTACATGCAACCATGATGGAGGCAAGGATCGAAGGAACTTTGAGTTGCAGTCATCATTATCAGGTTTTGCATTCAGCTGGTTTAGCTGACTCAAGATCCTATGGAACCTGTCGTATCCCTTGTGAATACCTTCTTCTTCAGAGATATTAAAGTCCTGAAATTGTTGTCTCAGCATGGACTTCCTCATTCTCTTTGATTCTTCATTTCCACCGAACCTTGCTTTGAGAGCCATCCATATGTCCTTCGCATCATCCATATGATGAAAATCACATAGATGATCTTCAGGTATGGCTTGAAGCAGAATAGTTTTCACTTTATGCTCTCTCGCATAGCCAGCACCTCTTCGCAGTTTTTGGTGGAGCCATGATAAACTTCCCATCCCCTGCCGGAATCATTTTCTTTAGACTATTTCCTTTCTTCACAACCTCCCACAGATTCCAATCAATATTGGAAATCCAGTTTTCCATCTTCATAGTCCAAAGTTCATACTCTTCCCTTTTCAAATAAGGAAATTTACCGTTACTGTTTGAGAGACCGAATGTTGCATGGAAGTGGTGTTGGTGTTGTTTGTGTTGGTGACTTCAGTTTCATTATCGGATCCAAGCATGGTGACGGTATGTATGGTTGTATGAGGGTATGAATGGTTCTTAGTATGGTAGAGACTTCCCGAGGCTCTGATACCACTTGTTAAACACAAAGACCTTGATAGATCTTTAAGCACTCGGAGATCGTTAGTGTTGCCAATGTAATCACAAGCAAACTAATAGAAGATCTCTACAACTTGGTATTGTAGCGGAAAATAAATACAAGTTATAATAACTAAGAACGCTTTTGATCCTCTATGGATCTTTGATTATTGAAACTCTATGTTTCAGATATTTTTCAAGACTTGAAAGATTTTCGAAAAGCTTATCTATTACAAACTATAATGGTTCCTTATATAGGCAAGAAACCCTAAAATGAGCGTTTACAATGTACGCTCCTAATACTAACATAGACCAAGCATGCATCTAGACAAGCATGCAACTAATCATATTGTTTTGTTCATCATATTGTTTATTCCGATTAAGCTCTACATAATACGGCGCCAACCTATCTTTAATACGGCGCTGACTTTTACTCTATACTGAGCTTATCTCTCCTACGTGGTTCGCACTTTCAGCAGCAACACAATCTGCTTTAGCACTTCTGCTTTCTTCTTCGGCAGAATCTTTGGCAGAATCTTCGGCAGAATCAGTAGTTTACCTTAATTCCCAACATAAAGGATAATCATTAGGATAAGGACCGAAAGGATTACCTACATGTTATTGTTCTTAGAATGATTTTACAAAACATAAACCATGGGTTGGAAATCATTTGCTTATGATTGATGCATCACATCAAGAGTTTACACCAAGCCTTCATGAACACTTTCTATGATTGCCTATAGACTTCACACCAGTATATGTTTCTTAATATTGCTTTTCATTAAACCATAATTTTGAGGAAGCCTTGACAAGCTTTCTTGTTATGAATATTTTTAAAACAAATTAAAACGCAAATCTCTTGGGACTATCTCGACTTACCCACCTTTGCTAACGCGAACGAGTATACTTGCTCGTATGTGTTTATAGTAATTGCCAGATAATTCATGTTTATAATTTTTTAAAACTTGCACACGGTGAGCACATCAAGTTTTTGGTGCCGCTGCCGGGGATTTGAATGTTTTTTATTTGTTCTGTTTCTGTAAAATTGGTAATATTAGAATTTGGTTTCGAGTTGATAAGTAAAAAAAATAAATTTGGTTTAAGGACCAACCGATTCGGCTGCGCGAGCAACCGAACCGGTTGGTGGTCTCGGTAAAATTATGATTTTTAATTTTTCTAGTTTCTAGTTTATCTATTGTTTTGTGTTTTAGTTTATAGATTATTTCTTGTCATTTTTGATTTTTAGGATAGTTTAGAAGATTGTTTATGATTGTTTTAGTCATTTTTAGATTTTTGGTTATATGTCATTTTTAGTTTTATTTAATTTTCTAATTAATATTGTCTTTATTAGAGTAATTATCTAGTTAATTTTCAGTTTTATATGTTTAGTTAGTTTTAATGATTAGTTAATTTTATCTAGTTAATGTAGTTTATGGTTAATTAGTATCATTAATGTTTTTAATTAATAAGGGTAATGAGTAGACACACTTATTAGAGTTTAAGTTATAATTAATTGTCTTTAATTAGTTTTTAATTAATAAGTTTAATTAATTTCATTTTATTTAAAAAAAAATCTTTGGAAACCACTCCAACCGATCGGTTGCAACCGGCAACCGGATCGGCTGGGTGTTTTTGGTTTGAGACTCACCACCAACCGAATCGGTTGGAGCTCTCGATAAGAATTTTTCTAGTTTTTTAATTTCAAGTTTCAACTTGTGTTTTTAGTCTTAATAAGTGTCTTTACTTGTTTAGAATATGTTTCTGTAGTTTGTTTTGATTTTTACTAACTCTAACGCTAATGATTTGGATGTTTTGTCTTTGGTTTTGTTTTATTTTGTTAGATAGTTTGTTATGGATAGTTTAAGTGGAATTTCCGAGTATCTACGCAACTTGGATGAGATGTTTAAGGACACCGGTAACTCGTTGGAGAAGATTGGGAATATCTTGGAAGAAAGTAAGAAAGAGTTTGCTATCGATTTGGAATGTTTGGAAGAAGTTGGAGAAAACAAGGTTCAAGTTCCTAAAAAGAATAGGGTCGTGATTTTCACGCAAGCACCTCTCACAGGGTACGATTCACCATTTATGAGGTTCGGGACACCGTGTAGTGTTGAAGGGGTGAGCACGTGGGATGCTCAATTGAACATGGCTTATGGGGACAACTATATTGTGGACAAAGTTCTTGACAAAATTGGCCACGTTCGTTTGGATTATGAAGCTTATGGGAGAAAAATGGTTAAGAATCTTCGGATTAATATCCATGGTCATATTTTCGAGGCCGATTTTGTAGTTTTGGAAGAAGGGAACGCGGATGAACCGGACGTATGCTTTGGGCGAGATTTCCTTGTGACAACCAAATGTCAATTGGATTTTGCTCTTGGTGAGATGAGAATCAACATTACCGATTTGGAGGAAGAGAAGGAAGTGAATGAAATGCTTGTGGAATTATGTGCAAACATGGAGAAGGAGAATGTGGAAATTGTGAAAATGGGGAAGGCTAGTAGAAAGAAAACCTCATCAAATAAACTAACTCCCACCACCTCTACCACCAACAAGACCCATGATTACACACCATCACCACCAAATTCACCAAACACCTTCAAACCCTTAACTCAAGACCAAAAGGAAGCCATCCTAGCAAACCTTGAACAAAAATTCCTCGAACTTAACGAGAAGAAACCGGTGATTGAAGTGCTACAAGATTACGTTCTATACCGCAAAAAGCTAGATGCGGATATGTTAGCTAGAGCAAGGTTGGAAGATAAGGATCTTTCGGATGAGGATAGGGATAGGATCTTATTTCGGGGTATGCCACGGAAAGAGAGTGACCCGGGTAACTTCGTTTTGCCTATAAAAGTTAACGGGACCACTCCGGTTTATGCTTTGGCGGATACGGGATCAAGCGTCAACGTTATGCCTTATCCACTATTCAAGACGTTGGGACTAAGCAAACCTCAACCAAATCATTCTAAACTAACCATGGCGGACAACTCTCAAGCTAAGGCTATGGGGGAAGTGAAAAATGTGAGGGTGCAAATTGGCTACCAACCTTATTTAGCTGATTTTCTAGTCTTGGACATACCGGTTGAAAAAAGTCTACCTCTCCTACTTGGAAGACCTTTCCTACGCACATGTGGAGCGATTATAGATATGGGGAGGGGGACTATGACAATCGATGATGAGATCTTAAAGCAAACTTATTATCCCAAGCCTAGGGGTAAAGTGTTAAAATTTATGGAGGATTTGGAACTCTTAGATGGGGAAGATGATTGAACTTGCTTCGAAGTTGGGCGTGATGTCCATGGAAACCCTATGTATGGACCGCTTGCCCCACCATATTTTGATATTGATGATGAAATGGAACGTGCACTTGCTGTGAAAGCCTTCTACAACCCATTGAAGAACATCCTTGTTTACAAAAAGCTCACGGATTTCTTAGGATCTCTACCCGTACAATTGAAAATTTTGGAATGGGGACCCGAGGGGTCGAGTGTATACAAAAGAGAAGAGGGAGACGGGGAATGACATGTCAAATTCGATATACTATGCCCGGATGGAAGGAGATTTGTTAGAAAGTTCAAAACTCATGAAACATATCATGAGTTGACCGGAAAATTCCAAAGCGAGGATATTTTGAGGCATGAATATTTTGAGGAGTGATAAGGAGAAGAACAATAATAACAAGCAATTGTTTGCTTGATTTTCATCTTTTGATAAAATTTTATTTTATGCACTTAGGGATTTTGTTTTTCATTTGATTTTTATTTTTCTTATTATTATGGTTTGAAGTTATTTTAATCAATGCATTTTGAGTTTTAGTTTAAGTTTATGATGATAAGTATGAGGATTTAGTTCTTGAGCTAGATGTTGTTGAAATTTACAAATGGTTGGATGAATGTTGTGTGCATCTTTAATCGGATTTTTGAGTAAACGATTTTTGCTTGGAAGGTGAAATTCCCAAGTAAAGTTAAAAAGGCAAAATTCTGCAAAAATGCAATCCGAAACGGTTGTGTCCATGACTGAATCGATTGGATGCAAGTATAAGTACCAAAAATTCATTTTTCCAGAAAAAAACACAGACACACACTAATCCTCCATCTGGGTTTCACAAAATTTGACCATTAGAAGTTGTTTGAAGATTGAAGGAGTTTTAGGAGATCATCATGGCACCTAAACACGTAAGCATCTGCAATCAATTAACTTAATTAGGGTATAATTAGAGTATTTGATTCGAATTGCAAATTAGGTCACTAATTTGGGGATTTTTGATAGGATTCGAATTAAGTTATAATCTTTTAGAATTAAGTGGGTAATTGATATAGGAATGCATTGCAAAAAGAATTGTAGTGATTGATTCAACATGGAATGAGTATTAGATGATTGAATTTTCTAATTTAATTAGGTTGTGCCATTGAATCAAATTAAGTTGCAATTGATGATTCCTAGTTGGTAGATGATGCATTTTCAGTGAATTTTAGATGCCACATTGTTGATTAGAACAAGTGATTGATGAATTAGAGTTAAGATTGTTAGTTCTAAGCAAGATGAACATGTGATGAACGGAAGTTTGAATGCGAATTAAGAGCAATTTGAGGTTGTGGAAATCATTGGTGATGTTAGAATGCAGTTTAGGAGTGAATTGGAATTGGAAGAATCTAGTGGGAAATCGATTGGAAGGCCAAAGCCTTCTGCAGAACAGGTAACCGATTCGGTTGCGTATCGCAACCGAACGGTTGGACAGTGGTCATGAGAGGAGCCGGATCGGCTGGCCCTCAACCGATCAGGTTCCAGGTTCTGTTTTGGGAAATTGCAAAATTTTGAACTAGACTTTAGAGGCTTCTATAAACCTTATCGATTGTTCTAACACTCTTATATTGACTTATATTTGTGATTTCTATAGAGAAATGTTGTAGGTTGTTCGAGTTCGACGCGGATTTCACCGAACCCGATTGTTACCAAGTATTGCCAAAGGAATGCAAGGAAGAAGGTTACGTATAGCTTGAAAGCTGAAAGGAATGCAAACTTGAAGTTTAAAGATCTCACCAATGAGGAGAAACATGCTTTTAGGGAACGTTTGTCAAAATTTCAAAATAGGACTGTTTCGGTTCCTAGGTTGATAGATTGGGATTTGTTTAACGAATATGAGTGTGAGAATGAATTGCGGGGTATGATGCGGATATATTATGTCTACTCGGTTGATGGAGATTCGTTTGATGATTTTTCTTGGGAGAGAGCTTTTAGCATTAATGAAGAAGTTTACCGTGAATGGTGTATGGAGTTCTTTTCGACTATGTACTTTGAAAGGAAGGTCAATGTTCGGAACATCATGAATGAAGTTTGTGTTTGGTTTAGGCTTTGTGGCCAGGATCACACGTATACTTTGCCGGGTTTTGCTGTTGCTCTTAGGTTATATGATCAAGATGATGTCAATCATCGATTGTTTGAAGCTCATTTCTCGAGGCTTAGGAGATTTGAAAAAGATTAACCTAGTGTTCCCGCGTATTGGAATCTCGTAGGAGATCCTTCTTGTACTCGAAGGAATTTTGCAACCATTCGGAATCCATTGATGAGAGTGCTACACAAGTTGTTAGTATGGGGGCCGTTTCACAAAATTGGAAGCCGGGACAAATGCCATAAGCCGGACTTGTGGATTATGATGTTGTTGGAAGAGACTAAGGATGTGAATGCGGCTTGGCTCATAGCCGAGTATTTGTCTAGGAAAGCCCCAGGTATCAAAGGTAATAGCAAAATATGTGGAGGCCATTATGTGACGAGGTTAGCAAAGAATCTTGTGTATTATAGTAGCAATGAGTTGGCTAAGTGTGGAGAGTCACAAGTTAGTGAGATATGGAATGCAA
>OU343223.1:118820222-118881915 GCA_910596185.1 Chrysanthemum makinoi | reverse complement strand
GAATGTATATTGAGACAAATGTAATTACAAGTAACTTGTACATTTTACGTTATGTATTACAAGTTACATGTTTGTCATCAATCAAAACAAACGAGACTGTATAGATTAAATATCGTAATATTTGCACTAACAGAGGAAATATGTAATCCTGTGGAGCATATCCAAAAAGGTAAATCTGTACAGGTATGTGAAATCGATGAAGCTTTAAGTGATGACAATGTGAGTGACACAGATAGTTATATGAGTGATGATGATGATATTGAGAACAATCATGATGGAAACACGCAGTTATCGCCGAGGCTAATACTTTTGAGGAGCTCGATTTTGATGTTAACTGTTCAAAGTGATGAGACTACAGAGTTACCATATATAGGTACCTCCAGCCAACCGATACAGATGATTTTTTAAGAAAAATAAGTTGGATCTGTTAGATGATAATGATTTTGCAAGTGGTTCTGAGAATGAGGATGAGTATGTTATTAGGAAGAAAAAAATGAGGGCATACAAGAAACAAAAGTTAAGTGAGGCAGCACAAATAGAGGACGAAATATATTTATTCTGTGGTCAAACTTTTGTAACTGCAAAAGAAGTGAAAGATAGGATCTACCTACTTTCAATAAAGACTATGAGGAAATTGCAACTCATTAAGAATGACAAACAGAGAATTAGGGTTAGGTGTCTTGGAAAAATACCTGTTTGTGGAATAACCGAAGGTGTTGGGCTGGGAAAAGCCCCAAAGAGGAAAACTGGTCTGATAACTAGAGGCCTT
Source organism: Chrysanthemum makinoi (assembly GCA_910596185.1). Classification (NCBI taxonomy): domain Eukaryota; kingdom Viridiplantae; phylum Streptophyta; class Magnoliopsida; order Asterales; family Asteraceae; genus Chrysanthemum; species Chrysanthemum makinoi. Next base: position 118,881,146 of record OU343223.1, on the reverse strand, counting down.
GGAAGGGATGTATATTTGCGATCACTCAAGGAGAAAGCAACAGACTGCCCATGGTTGTTGTATGTAGCCAAAAATACAGCTAAAGATGTATGGATTGTTCGAACTTTCAGGGATGAACACAAATGTTTGCAATCAAGAGAGATTAAAGGTTGTGACTACAAGTTTCTTTCGAAGCAAATAGTTGACCAAGTTCAAGTCAATCCAGATATTCCAATCAAGGCTGTTCAAGATCACCAAGAACAGTTTAGTTCAGTGTCTATGCAAAAGGCATTAAGGGCAAAAACAAGGCGTAAAATGAGATTAGGTGATCATAAGCAGAACACACCCTTTTAAGAGACTATGTTGAAGAGTTGCGTAAAACAAACCCATATACAACAGTTATGATAAGTGTACAAACTGCAACAGATGCAACAAGTCCAACCAGAGTTTTCAAGAGAATGTATGTATGCTTAGGTGCTTTGAAGGAAGGATATAAAGCGGTCGGTATAGACATCAATAATGGAATATACCCTTTAGCCTATGCGGTTGCAGAAGCTGAAAGCAAAGACTCATGGATTTGGTTTCTTGAATGTCTAAGAGATGATCTTGACTTGTCACACCCCCAAATTACCTGTTTTGCAGCGGAATGGAATTCCTGGGGATTGACTGTCATAGCATCACAATCACAGTTATATTGAACGACCTAAAGTGTCGTTTGGAAAATACATCGTTTGATTTAATAAAACAATCAGAGTTTACAAAGTAGGTCCCAAATGAAATCAACTTGTGCGGAAAATAAGTTTAGTACAGTCAAACGATGTTTTTAAGGTATATAAATCCCATGTAAGACGCGTCGCCACCACGACTCCATGATGTGTCCAAATGCATGCCATGAAGTGAATGCCTTAGATACCGGAGATAAAACATGCTAAAAGTGTCAACACAATGGTTGAGTGAGTTCATAGAGTTTGAGTTGAAATGTAAAGCCTTTCAAAATCGTTTATGCAGCAAAGGCATTGGAAATCGTTGATATGTAAAGACTTTCAAAATCGTTTATGTAGCAAAGGCATTGTAAATCCACTCAGTTCCAAGTCCCGCCCATACAAAACTTGCAACCTCGTGTGTTCACAACCCGCTGCCAGAATATGCATAGTTTATGTTCAAACAGAAATCGTCAAATGAATTCACAAAATAGTGCATGACTCAATGTATCGAAATCGTTTATGCAAAAGAAAGGCATTGTGAATTCACTCAGTTCCAAGTCCCGCCCATACAAAACTTGCAACCTGTGTGTTCACAACCCACTGCCAGAATGTATATAGTGTATGTTCAAACAGAAATCGTCAAATGAATTCACAATAGTACCTAACTCGACGTAAAACCATAGGTTTAATTAATTCATTTGAACACAATCATCGTAGTGTGAGTTAAATTGTTTCACACTCATCGTAAAAAAAAACAACATCGTATTTATTTCACTAAGTTCATGACACCAAAGCGTAAACATCGCACCAATAAAAATTGGTAATCATCGTTTCATCGCCCCCTAATGTAACTTGCCAAATTACCCATGGTTCAAATATAAATGCGCCGATTTCCCTAACTGGGTCAATAAGAGCGGAGTGTTAATTCCAATAGGCCTATTCACAATATTCGCCACCGCAAGTGACTAATGGTTCATGATGTAGGGACTTCTAACATGGCAAATACTTAGTGACAATAAAACATTCGGATATAGCATACAGTTCAAAGCATTTGTGTTCGGTTAAAAATGTAGCATGTATCTCCCCCAAGAGTTTGTAAAACAGTTAAAAGAGTAAAAGTGGGGCTATGAACTCACGGTAATTCATATAAGTTAAAGTACTTGTGAAAGTAAATGAAAACAGTTTGAGCATGTATCTCCCCCAAAACAGTTATGAAAGCAAGTAAAAGTAGGGGCCATGAAACTCACCTGTTGCAATGATTACGATGACAAAAGTGGATACACTGAAATATAGCGTGAATCTCGAAAACGACCTATTATGAATGATATGATATGTAATGAGTTGCAATGTAATGTTATGCATGCATTTTGTATGTTATTTATACCATTTACGAGTTTTGAAAAATATTACTTGTCGTCGAAAAATACTCGTTTGACGTCTTGACCCTTCAAAAATGACTTTACAAGTATTTACGTCAAAATGTCATCCTACAATGGTTTTGTAATGATTTATGGTGAAATTATCACTTTTCGTCGTAAAACAATGTCGTCGGAATATCATGAAATTAACAAAAATGGCTTCGGAAAACTAGTCGTAAAACGGTGTACGTCGATCGTTAGAGAACGAACTCGAAGGTTTTGGAAAGTTTGTATCGATATCTAAAAGTTTCAGTTCAGGAGTTTTCGTCCAAAAGGTCTCTAACATAAAGATATTAAGGGTTAAAGATAGTGATTTTAGTTACCGTAACACTTATCTCGTAAAAATAATATAGTTTTTCTAAAAATAATAGTTACGGCAAGTTTATGAAAACGTGTATATCTTAGTCGTTTCAAATCCGTTTTCTACGTATTATACGTCCTTAGCTTCGTATCAAAGTATACTAATATATTTTTGACAAGTCTAAATAATTTGTGAAGCTTAAGGCTCGTTTTTGACCCGAACAAGATAAATATATGTTGCTGAAATTTCAGAAAACTATTTATTTCGTCGCCAAACTTTAAAAATTCATAACTTCTTCGTTATAACTCCGTTTTAATCCGTTCAAGCGGCCACGGATTCGTTTTAAAGTATATTTTCTAAATATCAAGGCCAAAATTTCGTGACTAAAGTCGGATTTTCCAGAAAAATGAAACAAGGACAGAACCAAATTTATAGTTATCGAAAATAGTTTTTCTCGGACAAACCTATTCTAATCCCTTCAAATCAACTCCAAAGCTAATCTAATCCTACCATACACCTTCTTAGGGTGTCATGGGTTCCTAGACATCATCAAGACCAAAGTATAACAAGGGAATAATTATAGGATGACCTTATATATATAAAACTCTAAAAATCATGTAAAAATGGTATAAACAACCCAAGTCTTGCATGTTTTTGCTCAAAAATGATGAGATGAGTATGAAATGAATATGTAAGATGAAAAATAAATATGAGGTGCTTACAAGTGATATGATGAGGTGATTAGAACCAAGGATTAACCTAAACACCCTAGGTTTTTATTTCAAAACCTAATAAAGAGTGATATCTAGATTGTAAATACTTGAGCTTTGAAAATTTTTGTGATTCCTTGCTACTCCTCTTGAAGAACCGGTTTTGGAAGAGAAAACAAGAGAGAAAGAAAAAGTTTTACTACTTGTTGAATGATTTGATGATTGAATGAATAAGTGAGGTCTTTGGAGTATAAATCTATACTTGTACAAAATTTTCACCAACAATAAATGTCACCCTCCCCATAGGGCCGGTTTTAGGGGAGATATGTTTCATCAATTTATATATATATTTTTTTCTTTTATTATGCATATGTATATATAAATGTGCAAGTAGTTGTAAGTAAAAGAAATATGTTAGGTAACTGTATACATTTGTGAACTATAGTAGTTTTAGTTAAAATAAATTTTAATGGACCAAAGTAAATTATATTAAGATCATAAAAATTGTAAAAATATATTTCTTGCATAGTTTAAGTGATAATATAATTATCGTGTAGTTTTTAAGAAAAGCGTCGTAATAATATAACTTTAACGATTAATATAGCAAATAAATTTAAAACGCTAGGAAAACTAAAAATATAGTTTTTATAAACTAAATGTAAGTTTAAAAATACATCGGGATCATTTTTGAAAGTAACGGGTTAAATATTCAAAATAATAACTCACGCGATAACGATTATTAAACATAAAAATTACGCGTTGGAAGTGAAATGAAATGTCATGAATGAATTAATGTGATGCAAATGATGTGAATGAAATGTAGACTAATCTTAGTCCATATGAAATGTACGTGATGTTATGATCATGAATTCGCCGCTAAACCTTTAAGGTTACGCGAATTTGGAACACGTAAACCAAGTTTACGATAAATGTTGAAATAGTGAAGCATAAATCGTTTCGAAATGACCTGAAGTACGGGTTGTCACATTCGCCCATCCAAAAAAGGAATTCAGTCCCTGAATTCAATCGTTGTTAGGTCTAACGGTTTAGGGTTTGATGTGGCAAACTTTCCCATTCTCGAGCAAAACCCTCAAAAGACTTTTTGGCAACCGATTTTTACTTAATCCCACAACTCATCAAACAAGAACTGTCATACGATTAGGCTAAATCGGTTTAGGTAACAACTTGTTTCTAGCTCGATCTTTGCAACTCATCAAACAAGAATCACACGCGGATCAAACTGGAAACAAGTGGTTTGAAGAAAATCTTTTGAAAATTTGGCTCGATTACGGAATTGCTTACACATATAAGCCTACTACTCCCTTCATTGCATGATTCTTCCTGAATTAGACATAGGTGATCGGGCTATGTATAATTTAGGAGTAACTATGCAATGCTTGGACTAATCGACTCATATGTTGTTTGGTGTTGAGTCAACTGATGATAAAATTGTGATGAACATCGAGGAGAGAAGACATGGAGAAGTGTCGTTAAAATGATAGTTAAAGTAAAAAGAATTGAAATCCTCGTAAATGATAACAAATCGAAAAGAAAATAAAGTACGATAGATGAGAATATTTTACAACAAGTGGTTTATCAAAAGAAATACATCTTAGGTTATAAAGATTCGGATACGATGGAAAACATAAAATTAGTACGACATAGTACATAAGGAGAAATAAGATGTTAGTTTCCTCAACTTCTTCCTTCGCGTCGTTGATACCTTGACGAGCTCCTCCTCCTCCTTCCAACCTATATACATTCCCATGAGCACCTTCAACTGGTTGACCTTGGTTTTGAGGACATTGATTCCGATAGTGTCCTTGTTCCCCACATCCGAAGCATGTGACTACGGCTTTACCTTTACAATCCCTGGCTAGATGTCCCGGTGTTTTGCATTTGTGGCACTTAAGGGGCAAGGACCCGAGTGATGAAAATTACATCGATTACATAGTGGGTGTGTTCCAGATACCCTCTACCTCATTGGTGCAAAGCCGACATAAACCATTCCTGCTTCTTGCCTTCTATTTTGTTGTTGATGACGGTTAGTGTTGCGGTTTTGGTTGTTGTTGTTATCATCTCCTTGGTCGTTTTCCCATTTCCTTTGTTGTTGTTGATTTGATTATCGTCGTTGTTGTTGTTTTGGTTATTGTTGTAGTTGGTGCGGTTGTTGGGGTTGTTGTTGTTTTGGTTGGTGTTGGTGTACTTACCTCTTCACTACCGGCCATGAGCTTTTGAGCCACCCTAATAGCTTCCTCGATTGTTTGTGGATCAAACGAAGTCACATTTCCTTGAATAACTTCGAAGTCCCCATAAAAGCCTCTAGCAACTTCTCGTTATCCACCACCATCGACGGGCATCACGCGGCCAATTCCTGAAATCTCCGAATGTATGTGTCAATATCGTACCCAATCGTTACTAGTTCGTAGAACTCTGTCTCCAACTTTTTCACTTCCGCATAGGACAAAACTTCTTAATCACCAAACCCTTAAATTGCTCCCAAGTAAGCTTGAAAGCATTCTCCATTCCAATCGGTTGAGCATATGAATTCCACCACGACAACGCTCCATCGAGTAATGTACTTGTAGCAAATTTGACCTTACTATCATCCAGGCAATTACAAAGCAAAAACACGGATTCCAACTTTTCAAACCATCGTACCATGGCTGTGGCTCCTTCAGTCCCCCTAAACTTCGTGGGCTCACCACTTTTGAAATCCTTGTACGAACATCTCTTAACTCCGAATCCTCCGGCATTTCCAGAGCAGCCTAGCCTAGTTCAAAGCAGCCGCCTCAAAGCAAAGCAGCAGCACCGCTTCCCTTTCGACTCTTAAAGCATCAGCTATGCTATCATTCACTAACTTTTGAATAGCCGCTTGGGTCATTTCAACTGTAGCTTTCTTCGGTGCCATATCTTCTTCAAAACAAGAGGAAATGTGAGACGTAGCAAAATCCGATGTTAATAATAAACACTCCAAAGAGATGTGATAAGAAATGGTAAATTTGAGGTTATTTTTCAAAATAATCGACGGGTTCCGAAAAGATGGGTTATGAGGTGTCGTAAGTGCTTCAAGTGTATAATGGTTTAGTGACTTAATGTGTTAGTAACGTGTAACTCGACATGTTAGTGATGAAACAAAGGAGTGAGAGTGACTTTGCCCTACTTAAGGGTTTATCTCGGCATTCAACGTTATCGGTGATGAGTCAATTGATGTAAAGATTGTGATAGGGAATAACAAGGAATTCTCCACATTAGAGTATGAGGAAAGGATAATGGGATGGGTATTTAAGGGCATCCATGTGACAATCGATATGAAATGAAAGTAAATAACTCAAAATGTAACGTATAAACCGCATGTAAAATGAACATGCACTTATGATGAAATGATGAGATGCTATGATAATGTAGTTATAGTCTAGGGTCAATGATGCAACCTAGTTCTCTATAACCAAGCTCATGCCAATCACACCCCCAAATTACTGTTTTGCGGAATGGAATTCCTGGTAGTTGACTGTCATAGCATCACAATCACAGTTATATTGAACGACCTAAAGTGTCGTTTGGAAAATACATCGTTTGATTTAATAAAACAATCAGAGTTTACAAAGTAGGTCCCAAATGAAATCAACTTGTGCGGAAAATAAGTTTAGTACAACAAACGATGTTTTAATGGTATATAAATCCCATGTAAGACGCGTCGTCACCACGACTCCATGATGTGTCCAAATGCATGCCATGAAGTGAATGCCTTAGATACCTGAGATAAAACATGCTAAAAAGTGTCAACACAAAGGTTGAGTGAGTTCATAGAGTTTGTATTGAAATGTAAAACCTTTAAAAATCGTTTATGCAGCAAAGGCATTGGAAATCGTTGATATGTAAAGACTTTCAAAATCGTTTATGTAGCAAAGGCATTGTAAATCCACTCAGTTCCAAGTCCCGCCCATACAAAACTTGCAACCTGTGTGTTCACAACCCATTGCCAGAATATGCATAGTTTATGTTCAAACATAAATCGTCAAATGAATTCACAAAATAGTGCATGACTCAATGTATCGAAATCGTTTATGCAGCAAAGGCATTGTGAATCCACTCAGTTCCAAGTCCCGCCCATACAAAACTTGCAACCTGTGTGTTCACAACCCACTGCCAGAATGTATATAGTGTATGTTCAAACAGAAATCGTCAAATGAATTCACAATAGTACCTAACTCGACGTAAAACCATAGGTTTAATTAATTCATTTGAACACAATCATCGTAGTGTGAGTTAAATTGTTTCACACTCATCGTAAAAAAAAACAACATCGTATTTATTTCACTAAGTTCATGACACCAAAGCGTAAACATCGCACCAATAAAAATTGGTAATCATCGTTTCATCGCCGCCCCATAGGTAACTTGCCAAATTACCTTACTGGTTCCAATATAGTGCGCTCGATTTCCCCTAACTGGGTCAATAAGAGCGGGAGTGTTAATTCCAATAGGCCTATTCACAATATTCGCACTCACTCGCAAGTGACTAATGGTTCATGATGTAGGGACTTCGAACATGGCAAATACTTAGTGACAATAAAACATTCGGATATAGCATACAGTTCAAAGCATTTGTGTTCGGTTAAAAAAATGTAGCATGTATCTCCCCCAAGAGTTTGTAAAACAGTTAAAAGAGTAAAAGTGGGGCTATGAACTCACGGTAATTCATATAAGTTAAAGTACTTGTGAAAGTAAATGAAAATAGTTTGAGCATGTATCTCCCCAAAAACAGTTATGAAAGCAAGTAAAAGTAGGGGCCATGAAACTCACCTGTTGCAATGATTACGATGACAAAAGTGGATACACTGAAATATAGCGTGAATCTCGAAAACGACCTATTATGAATGATATGATATGTAATGAGTTGCAATGTAATGTTATGCATGCATTTCGTATGTTATTTATACCATTTACGAGTTTTGAAAAATATTACTTGTCGTCGAAAAATACTCGTTTGACGTCTTGACCCTTCAAAAATGACTTTACAAGTATTTACGTCAAAATGTCATCCTACAATGGTTTTGTAATGATTTATGGTGAAATTATCACTTTTCGTCGTAAAACAATGTCGTCGGAATATCATGAAATTAACAAAAATGGCTTCGGAAAACTAGTCGTAAAACGGTGTACGTCGATCGTTAGAGAACGAACTCGAAGGTTTTGGAAAGTTTGTATCGATATCTAAAAGTTTCAGTTCAGGAGTTTTCGTCCAAAAGGTCTCTAACATAAAGATATTAAGGGTTAAAGATAGTGATTTTAGTTACCGTAACACTTATCTCGTAAAAATAATATAGTTTTTCTAAAAATAATAGTTACGGCAAGTTTATGAAAACGTGTATATCTTAGTCGTTTCAAATCCGTTTTCTACGTATTATACGTCCTTAGCTTCGTATCAAAGTATACTAATATATTTTTGACAAGTCTAAATAATTTGTGAAGCTTAAGGCTCGTTTTTGACCCGAACAAGATAAATATATGTTGCTGAAATTTCAGAAAACTATTTATTTCGTCGCCAAACTTTAAAAATTCATAACTTCTTCGTTATAACTCCGTTTTAATCCGTTCAAGCGGCCACGGATTCGTTTTAAAGTATATTTTCTAAATATCAAGGCCAAAATTTCGTGACTAAAGTCGGATTTTCCAGAAAAATGAAACAAGGACAGAACCAAATTTATAGTTATCGAAAATAGTTTTTCTCGGACAAAACCTATTCTAATCCCTTCAAATCAACTCCAAAGCTAATCTAATCCTACCATACACCTTCTTAGGGTGTCATGGGTTCCTAGACATCATCAAGACCAAAGTATAACAAGGGAATAATTATAGGATGACCTTATATATATAAAACTCTAAAAATCATGTAAAAATGGTATAAACAACCCAAGTCTTGCATGTTTTTGCTCAAAAATGATGAGATGAGTATGAAATGAATATGTAAGATGAAAAATAAATATGAGGTGCTTACAAGTGATATGATGAGGTGATTAGAACCAAGGATTAACCTAAACACCCTAGGTTTTTATTTCAAAACCTAATAAAGAGTGATATCTAGATTGTAAATACTTGAGCTTTGAAAATTTTTGTGATTCCTTGCTACTCCTCTTGAAGAACCGGTTTTGGAAGAGAAAACAAGAGAGAAAGAAAAAGTTTTACTACTTGTTGAATGATTTGATGATTGAATGAATAAGTGAGGTCTTTGGAGTATAAATCTATACTTGTACAAAATTTTCACCAACAATAAATGTCACCCTCCCCATAGGGCCGGTTTTAGGGGAGGTATGTTTCATCAATTTATATTTTTTTTTTTTTTATAATGCATATGTATATATAAATGTGCAAGTAGTTGTAAGTAAAAGAAATATAAGTTAGGGTAACTTGTATACATTTGTGAACTATAGTAGTTTTAGTTAAAATAAATTTTAATGGACCAAAGTAAATTATATTAAGATCATAAAAATTGTAAAAATATATTTCTTGCATAGTTTAAGTGATAATATAATTATCGTGTAGTTTTTAAGAAAAGCGTCGTAATAATATAACTTTAACGATTAATATAGCAAATAAATTTAAAACGCTAGGAAAACTAAAAATATAGTTTTTATAAACTAAATGTAAGTTTAAAAATACATCGGGATCATTTTTGAAAGTAACGGGTTAAATATTCAAAATAATAACTCACGCGATAACGATTATTAAACATAAAAATTACGCGTTGGAAGTGAAATGAAATGTCATGAATGAATTAATGTGATGCAAATGATGTGAATGAAATGTAGACTAATCTTAGTCCATATGAAATGTACGTGATGTTATGATCATGAATTCGCCGCTAAACCTTTAAGGTTACGCGAATTTGGAACACGTAAACCAAGTTTACGATAAATGTTGAAATAGTGAAGCATAAATCGTTTCGAGAAATGACCTGAAAGTACGGGTTGTCACACTTGCAACCAAACTCAAACTACACTTTTATCAGCGACAGGCAAAAGGTGATGTTACCATTTAGTTGATTAGATTCACTTGTATTTTCGATAAATGCAAGTTTTATTAGTAATGAATTGATGTTTATTTGTGTAGGGTATCATTCCAGCATTAGCAGCAGTATTCCTTAGTGCTGAATACAGATATTGTTTGAAGCACATCCATGGTAATATGAAATTGCAATGGAATGCTAAAGCATACAAGGAACATTTTTGGAGATGTGCAGCAGCAACAACCGTCCAACAATTTGAGGCAGCTATGCTGGCATTCAAGAGGTTTAGCGAACTTGCCCATGCTTGGTTAAGTAATATACCACCAACCCATTGGTCAAGGTCGCATTTTTCAGGTAACTAACCAAATCTATGTCTACGTGTACATCTTTTGTTCTACGACATTGTTCAACGCTGTTGTTTGTATAAATCAAACATGTTGTATAAATGTATAGGGAGGGCTCATTCTGATGTGTTACTTAATAACATGTGTGAGGTGTTCAATGGGAAACTATTGGGAGGTAGGCACCAACCCATCATTACTGCTTTGGAATACATTAGAGAATATTGTATGAAAAGAATAGTGAATGTTGTGAATGTGATTCACAAGTGTGCCGGACCATTAACACCAAAGGTAACACTCATGTTAGACTTGATAAAGAAAGAGGCTTATAAGTACACCGTTTTACGGGTTGGAGGAGATAAGTATGAGGTCAGTGGATGGGTTTTGTGAATGTTGAAGCTAGGGCTTGTACATGTAGAAGATGGGAGCTTACAGGTATGCCATGTAAACATGTTGTTGCTACCCACCGGTGTATGAGGTTCAATAGAATGCAAGTAGGATCTGTTGAATCATTGGTTCATCCATGTTACTTGCTTAAGACTTAGGAAGAAACTTACAAACACCACATCCAGCCAATAAATGGTTATCAACATTGGAATAAGTCACAAGTGCCTACAACCATTCTTCCACCTAAACATCATAAACCATTAGGTAGGCCACGAAAGAAAAGAACTAGGGCTTTTACTGAAAATGATAATAGTGACAAAACCAGTAACTTGTCACAGTCTAGTAATAGTGTGGTTTGTGGTATATGTGGCAATGATGGACACAACAAAAAAACATGTCTTGGGCAAGGAGGTGTAACAGGAAGTCAAGGCAGTACACAACAGTCTCAAAAAACAGGTTCATCCCAGCCAAAAGTTACAGCAAAGAAGAAGACAAAGGTTACAGGTCACAACTTTGAAGGAAATGAAAAACCTCAGTGTCAAACTGATGCTCAATTTGAAGGTGATTTTCAACCAAGTGTGGTTGATGTGCTCACCGTGTGCAAGTTTTAAAAATTTATAAACACGAATTATCCGGCAATTAGTATAAACACATACTATCAAGTATACTCGTTCGCGATATCAAAGGTGGGTAAGTCGAGATCGTCCCAAGAGATTTGCGTTTTAATTTGTTTTAAAAATATTCGTAACAAGAAAGCTTGTCAAGGCTTCCTCAAAATTATGGTTTAATTAAAGCAATATTAAGAAACATATACTTGTGTGAAGTCTATAGGCAATCATAGAAAGTGTTCATGAAGGCTTGGTGTAAACTCTTGATGTGATGCACAAATCATAAGCAAATGATTTCCAACCCATGGTTTATGTTTTCTAAAATCATTCTAAGAACAATAACATGTAGGTAATCCTTTAGGTCCTTATCCTAATGATTATCCTTTAGAAAATCCATTTGTTTGTAAAAGGTTCTTATTAAACTTGTTCCTACGAATCTTTCGACCTTTCGTGATGAAAATGTTTCTAGTCTTGTTTTAATAAGTAAACATTGTGAGTGTCAATCACCATATCCCCATACTAGTTTTTCACTTAACTTTTTGGAATAAAACACAAGAGAAATCCTTTCGGTCCTTTTTCTTAAACATGTTTTACCGACAAATCAAACAAAACTAGTAGTTTTCCAACAAACTCATTTAAACAAGATCATTTACATGCATCACATATAAGAACACTACTATGATTTCCTACATCCTTACACACAAGTATATTCAAGAATTATTCCATGACAATCATAACAAAACATAAGTAGTAACAAGGTAATTCAAATAATTCAAGAGAATAGAAATTCATGACAAGTTCCATAGAATACCTAAGCTTTTGGATTACAAGAATTAGAAATCGTGGAATATAGCAACCACACGCCTCCAATCGTCTAGCCTAACCGTACAACTCCGAATGATCAAACAATGGATGAGAATTCGTCTCTCCACCCTCCTGGACGTTTTACATCAATCGTTTATAAGCTCATCTAGGGATCAATAACAAAGACTAATAACATGCACAACGGAATAAACTAATCAATTCTTTGTTATTGAACAAGGTTTTCATCATCATCTAACTAACACTAACTAATAATCTGCTAATCGACTAACTAACTATCTAACCCTAGACGTTTATACACTACGCCTAGGTTACACACACACACCTTTACTAATGGTGTTCACATCTTGACACACATAAATCTAATTCCCTGTCTCTCTTTATATACTAGAGAGTCTAGGGTTACAATTGACTACTAGGGACTAAATAATAAAGTCTTTTTTAACAAGTAAGTCCCTTGTCTTTCTTTGTCTTCATAAGTTCTTCATCTTTCATATTTTGTCATAATCAACTCAAATATAATTCCTAACAATCTTCCCCTAGTTGATAATGCCAAAACCAAATAAGCACGAACTTTCCCTGAAGTTTATATGTCATGAAAGATAAACAAACTTCCCCTTAAACATGCAATATCACCAAGGATCTTCAAGTTGCAAATCTTCTATGTAATGCCTTATTCTCCTTTTTGTCATAATCCAATAGGAGACGCTAAGTAGAAGCAACTTTGATTCCAACCACCACGAACCAATATCATACGACTAATCCATCCTTCTAATGCCTCAAGATACCCGCCATGAAGATCACCAAAAAGCTTGCTAAAAATGAAATTAAGGCAAAAGAAATCTGAACTAGGAGTATAAATACCAACAAGTAGTAGTAAAAATCTTCCTCGCGAATGATGCATGTAAATAACCATAAGAACTTGTCGAATAACTAACCACCATAATCACAAATACGTTGTAGTTCCAGCCATGAAGAACATAGTACCACCCAAAATACTAATAAAGATGACTATAATCGCATTTGAAACTAAGTAGTAGTAACATGAAGAATAGTTCAAAGAGTAACCGGTAGAAACCATATAAAAGTATCCATATCTTCCCCTGAACATGATAACTACCTTTACCAATCTTCCAATCTCGTGTGTGTGTATACAAATAACCTCATGTGTGTGTCGCCAAAAATCCATAACAAATATCACGCTCGACTTCCCCTCAAGTCGAAAACAAGCCTATTAGCAACACTTTTTCTGTCACTAAACTGTCGCTAATCTGTCACTATGTTGCATTCTCCTTCCTCTCAAATCTGTTAGTGACTTGCTGAGCTGTTGCTAAACTGTCTCAAATCACAAACCACTTTAAACCTTATATATGCATTTACTTGCACTTGCTCCCTTTAATATATCATGCAAGACTAATGTATACAAAAATATTCTTTAAGCACATAACCAATCTCAACTTGAACCTTGACGACCAATAAAACCATGAGTAGTAGTTTAAATATATTGAGATCAGTAGCATGATTTTAAAAAAACTCTAGGAATATTTTGCAAACTTTAAGCCACAACAAGCAAAACCATGACCACTCTATCATGTAGTCAACGTTGTCAAGCTCTCACAATCTTAATTGTCATCTACCCACGTCATCCAATCAATCTTGAAAATAACGTATCATGTAACCCATGATATTATATGCACCGTCCATATCACCCATCATATTAGAATAAAGATATATACTAACCATAGGTACGAGGTAAAATCATGCAAATTCACTATATCCTATTCAAAGTCAACCACCAATACTTAAATAAGCATTGAAACCCTTGCATTCATTCTCATAAATCTGATCTTGTACTGGTCATGAAAATCGAAGCATAATACCCTCGTATAGATCAACACAAGCTCCATCATATGCAAGGTATATCATTCTATCTATCATATGCATGATTAGAACGCTTTGAAATATCAATATGAAACAGTACCTATCTGAATATTGAAGCAGTACTTTCGTCCAAGTAGTAGTACTTTCGTCCACGCAGTACTTTCGTCCAAGCAGTACTTTCATCCAAGCAGTTGTTTCGTCCAAGCAGCAGAAATTACGAATTAGTAGCAGTATTAATCGTTGTCGAACAGTACAAACTTACTTGTTCACATGATTAAGCAGTTGTAATATCAAGCATAGCAGTATAAACCACTCTAAACACAACCCAACATGCTCGATCTACCAAAACCGAAAACCAAACAATTTGATCGACCATGTACTTCACCTTGACGTTCAAGAAAACCGAATACTAATACCCTGTCGATATATATAACCCTTGTAAATCGATTCGCATCTTGTCGTAAAACCCAGCTTTCAACATCATGAACTGTAAATCAAATATTATCTTCAAACGAGACACCTTATTATTGATAAACGAATCCCAGTACCAATATCCCATGCAATAAATGATAATTGATAAACAACCAATCAGTACTAGGTAGGAACTAGTGACCTTGATAAATAATACCATTGGTTTACTATCTCAGCCTTCACGTGGTGAGTAACACACTGACCCATGATTTAAACCTCGACAATGAAATCAATATATCGACAAATCAGAATATAATTAATAAAGAGCACATGCACAAAACGACAAACCTTAATATTGAATCAATATTCTAAGCGTATTTGGCTTAGAGTTTTTGGTTTCTTTATTTTTATTGTTTCCTAAAACCAAATACGATAGACTAAAAAATCTTCTTTAGTAGCAGACTTCGACAACCTATAACTTACACATGAAAGCTCAGATCGACAATCTTTAACAGCTTCGTTCCAACGGTTAACGAAAAAGTTATCGCTGTTTGAAAACAGCCCTACAGAAACATTACGAAAATTTTTAACAGCTTCGAATTTTGTATCTTTTCTTCGAAAAACCTTGTAGATCCCTATATCAAGAGCTCCTCGCTCTGATACCAGTTGATAAGATAGTTTATAAGCTCATCTAGGGATCAATAACAAAGACTAATAACATGCACAGCGGAATAAACTAATCAATTTTTTGTTATTGAACAAGGTTTTCATCATCATCTAACTAACACTAACTAATAATCTGCTAATCGACTAACTAACTATCTAACCCTAGACGTTTATACACTACGCCTAGGTTACACACGCACACCTTTACTAATGGTGTTCACATCTTGACACACATAAATCTAATTCCCTGCCTCTCTTTATATACTAGAGAGTCTAGGGTTACAATTGACTACTAGGGACTAAATAATAAAGTCTTTTTTAACAAGTAAGTCCCTTGTCTTTCTTTGTCTTCATAAGTTCTTCATCTTTCATATTTTGTCATAATCAACTCAAATATAATTCCTAACAAGTAACAAGACTTTTGGGATGAATAATAAGGGTTGGTAATAGCTTTGGTGTAAACTATTACAGTTTTGGTTGTGTCACACCTAGACTACTAAGTCTAGGTTCATTTTATAGCTAAAAACCCTTAACTATCAGGCTAAAAACGTCCCTTACAAGTTATTAACTGGAAATGATCGGCCTCTAATGATTAATGGAAGTTAAGGCAACATTAAATGACAAAATGTGTAACTCCAGGGGTCGCAGCCGGATCGGTTGCGACGCAGCCTATCCGGTTGCATTTTGACCATTAGCCCAGCCGAATCGGTTGCGGGCTCCAACCGATAGGCTGGGAGTCTCTCATACACCCAATTTTGACTTCTATTGACTTTTCTTGATTCGCGCCTTTTTCTTTGCTTTCGCAGCTGATTTCCAAGACGAAACTTGATCTTTAATTGTTGTAGACACTTAGAAATCATTGCGCTTCCTAATCATTGAGTCCAAGAGCTTCCTTACTTGACTTCCTTCCTCGGGAATTGTCCAAATGTGCATGAAATCTTCATTTCTTCATCTTTTGCGATACCAGGCTACATTCACATACAAATACGCATCTTTTGCACTTTTGCAACAGTGATGAGTAAATATAGCCGATTATCATACACAAAACCAACAATAACGCTACTAAAAACATAATCATTTTGAGCGTTATCAAATTCCCCCATACTTAAGTTCTACTCACCCTCGAGTAGGTATAACATTTTCGAAAATCGATTTCAATGGTCTCGATACCGTGGTTCCGAAAATCTAACAATCATCTCAAAAATAATTGTTAATTTGCTTTTAACATGTGAAAATTTTAAAATGAACCAAATAACTTTAGATAACATAACTAAACACCTCACGAATGATTTTGAGAATTCACTCAACACTCATATATTGGTGGGTATATGTAAATCACTCAATGCCTAGTCATGATCAATGCTTTTTACCATAAGCTTGTACAAGTATCAAGACAAATAAAATAAATTCATCAAAGAGGGCTTTTATTCGGGTTATAATGTTAAGGATTTGTGTTTATTAAATAGTATGGATAAGGCATGGGATGGTTTATGAAATTGGTTTTAAAAGAAAAATAAAGTCAAGTCTAAACCTCCATGTTGCTAGCCATCATACAAACCACAATCCCGAAAATGATTATATTTTCCTCTTCTTCACATATCGATCTCCAAACATATACTCAATTTAGCTCATTGGCCAATCAATATACTCCATATAGCACATTGGCTATAACCATAAATCTCTTTCTTTTTTTTATTTTTTATTTTTTAACTCCCCTACACTTAGTATAAGCATACACCACAAAAATACAAATGAGAAAGACGTCTCCTTCATCTTTGTTGGAGAATGGTACACACAAACGACAAAGTGTAGCTTCTTCATAATCATCAAAAAGAATCCAACACTCAAAACAACTAGCAACAAACCAATAGACATGACATGGGTTGGCTAAGGTTTAAGGTGTAAAATATTTTTGTATTTTTCAGATTAAACAAAATGAAAAGATTGGCTCGAATGGTGTAACTAAGAGTATCTAGTGCTAAAAATGAGCACTAACAAATGGGTCTATATAAGGTGGTTAACTAACCGATGTGGTTAGCAAAAAACATTAGATGTAAAATGGAAGGCCATTTGGGTTAAATCCTACGATGCCTCTTATCATTTGAACATATTTTTATCACTTGAGAGTGATTTTAACCGTAATGTATAACAAGTACAAGTTCTAGAATCGACATAATCACCGGCACACTCATAGCAAATATAAAACAAAAGATATGTTTTATACAAAAAGAATCCTCACAATTTAATGGAAAAGGCTACAATGCGCGCTAGAAAATGCTATCGAATCCAAAATGAATTACTTTCTTAATTTGGTTCAAATCAAAAACTTTCAAAAACCTCATTTTACCATTGAAATACCCAAGTTGTTTTTTAATATATCTTAATAACGTGTGAAAACAACTAGACAATCAAGGGCGATTTTCTACTAATTACTTGAATCCAAAAACTTTACCTAAAAATAAAAAATAAGACTAAAAACTAAAAAATTAAAAAGGGAAAATTAGTCAAATAGACCGTGCGCCCTGATGCATATCACTTTATGGACCACGCTTTTTTGAGTTCCGAAAATAGACTAGTTGCCAAGCGATTTTCTTGTATCCAACCATGGGGTGGTACGTGTCCGACAAAAGCCTGACGTAAGTACATATTTTGACAGTATTTGTGATGTATTGTAAGGTATTGTTTTTTGGGCAACCAAAATGTATTTTCGGGCAACTATATAATATTGGGCAACTTGTATTTATACACGAGGATAATATGGTCATTTTACACTGGTTGTATTATAAAACTAATAATAATAACTCAGACACGTACTCACACAACATCACGCGCACACACATACAATGAAACATCTGCTTGTGCAATGTTTAACAGCTTCTACAATTAAACGTCTTCTTCTACATCACGCGCACACACTCACAAACCACATCTTATTCACAGAACCCTCTAAACCCTAATTAATTTTACTGTATAATTCCATATGACAAAATTAAAGTTGTACAATTGTAAAATCGCAGTTCGTTCTACATTGAAGTTGCTGCAAGATATTAAACTCTGTTTGTCAAAGAACGAAAACCGCGAAAGGTTGTTCAGGCAAACAGTATTTGGTCCATGGTTGGATATAAAGTCGTGCGAGAATGACTGCCTTCTGATGCATTATGTTTTGCAACACCAGGTATATGTTTCTAACATATCCTCTGATTTCCCTCCACTAACATTCCAAATTGGGGAGCATTCGTTAAGGTTTGGCTGGAAAGAATTTTGTCTGATAACAGGGTTTCGATTTGGCAAAGTTTCAAAAGCGAATAAACGATCTAGCGCTTTCTGTGATCGTGTATTTCCTGAAAAAAGAGTAATGGTATAACAAATGTGCATGCCATTAATCTTTTGGAACTTGTTAATGATGGAAAAAAGGATGGAAAAAGGTGGTTATCGCTTTCTGATGAGGATGCTGTTAAGGTGTGTCTGTTGGTAGCTGCAGAGCTGGTGTTTATGGGAAAAGAAGACAGGAATTGCATCCATAATCACTTATTGTCCTTGGTTGATGATTTTTAAGCCTGGAATGTATTTCCTTGGGGTGAATATATGTGGTATAAATTTTATCAAAGGACTGTCAATATTGTTCATATTCACAGAAAAGATCATCTGTTAAAATTGAAAAAAAACCCAAAGTTCAGTGCCACATACAATCTATACGGGTTCGCTTGGGCTTTCAAGGTTTGAATTCTCTGTAGTTTGTAGTAATGTATGTATGTCTTAGTTTGATAACATCTTTGTTTTAGAAAACAGGTTATTAAAAGCTTTTGATTCTATTTTGTTGTGCTATTACTTGTTCAATCGAAAAGTAGCTATAAATAATGATGTTGTTTTATTGTTATGCAATGCTGGTCTTTTGGTGTGTATACACATAATATAAATGTTACCCGTAATTTAGATTATAGCAATGTTATAACACTTTTTAGTTTGCGATTTTTTAGTAATTGTAATCATAAAGGTATTGTTTCATCCTAAACAGATGACCTTTAGTTTGTTAAAACTTTAAACAAATTCAAAAACGATAACTGCATAACTAGACATTTTTAACGATGACGGGTGTGCCTATTACAGATTTGGATTTTGGAGAGTTTTCCTAAAAGCTCACTTTGGTGGGTGAAAGACAACAAGGTGATTCCACGTGGTCTTGCTTGGTCAGAACTTTCAAAGTTTCAGAACGCAGACTGTTGTAATCTCTTTGGACCGGTAGGCATCACACACTCTTATTGATATGTGTCTAAAAACACATATATTTTACCTTGTTTAAACCCACAAAAACAGCCAAAAACACACAAATGACTATATAAATGTTACAAATATCATGAAAATGTGTTTTTATGTGTTACAGATGCAAAAGGATTGAAAACTAATGAAAAACAACAAAGTTTACAAAATTGGCAGTTTCAGTCCCTGAACTTTCACAGACTGTCAGAAATGGTCCCTGGATAAAATATTTTGAAGAAAAATCAACAATAGTCCCCCCAGGAATCATGAAATGACAAATTTTACCCTTGAAGTTCAAGTTTTCAAAATGGCAACTTAGGTCCCTAAAGTTTCAAAAGTGTCATAAATAGTCCTTGGATATTTAAAAAATGAAAATAATCAAATATGGTCCTTGTACTATTCATAAATGGCAGGATAGGTCCTTGTGATAACTTTGGAAAATGGGCAAGATCAGTCCCTCAAGTTTGGTGGAATTGCAAAATTAGTCCTTGTGCTTAAATTATACCAAACGGACCCTTTATGTTATTTATCCAATCCAAAACACAAACACAACCCAATACCCATCCGGCCCCGTCCCAAGCCCAATACAAACCCACGTTTTTAAAAATATACCGCCATCACTGTGCTCCTTTCTCTCTCACGTCTGCAACTCAAAACCACCATGGTTTCCACCTCACCACCACCTTTCCACCTTATCCCCCCACCTGTTTACCTAATCCCTAACACCTCCACAAACACCAAATTGCATTAAATGCACAAAACCTGCTTTAAGACTTTTCCCGCCAAAATTGACAAATGGACGAATATGATGAATTATGAGAATCCAATGGTTGGAAGAGGTGGGAAAGTTTCGGAGGTCGACAAGGAGTCAAATGGATCATTATAAAGAAAAAAGAAGCAGTGTGGAAGGATATGTAGAATAGTTTAGTTTTTTACATGTCGTAGGTAGTGTAATTTTACATTTCCAGTGTATTTCAAAGCTTTCAAGCTACTTGTTAAGTTATCTCAGTGTAATAAAAACTTGTTTTTCAGTTTCAATTTCAGTTCTTGTATACGAATTCAGTTTATGCATATTTCCTTGTTCAAATTCTCAAAATAATCAAATGTTGTTATTAGTTGTTGCCAAGGATTGAAAAAGCTCACATAAGCTCTTATAAAGCTTCTGAAAGCTTTTAGAAACAATAAAATTTAGTTTAGAGTTAAAAACCAAAAATACCAAAAAATTCACATAAAATAGATAGAAATTCAAAAATCATTGACTATGGTGAATAAAGCTGAAGCAGGGTAATCTCTGGATTGCTATTGGTTTAGAGGCTTAGTGGTAAGCCTATAGGAAGTGTCCTTTGATCTCAGTTCTCGTTTTTGCAACTTTACAAATTGTAAGCAATTTCCTTAAAATTTGAATTTCTTAGTATAAGTGTTACACTCTTGTTAATTTTAGCTTAAATCTGTTTAAATATAGTTAATATCAGTTAATAAATAGATTACTTGGTTTAAAAACTTGTTTTAGTACATTAAGCTTAAAAGCAGTTTTCTATAGGGGTGTTTGGTTTACTGTGTAAACTGGTTAGAAGGTTGTTCATGTTATTGTTCTTAGTTGTTTCATGTCATATTAGTCCAATTTAGCTCAGTCAAAGCATAAAATTCAGTCCTTGTTTTTATAAAAAGTCAAAATCATTTTTAATTTTATCTTAAGTGTTAACTGCTAGGAATTTGGAGTACAAATTACATCATAGTTGCTTATAACCTGTTACTCTAGCTTAAATTTATCTTATTACAGCTTAATATAACATAATTAGTAAGTAGAGCTGATCATAAGTTCATAAAAGTCAACTTAGTTCATTTCTTCAAAAAGTCAAAATTTCTTAATAGCAGTTTTTGAATAAACTTACGAATTTTAGTGTGTGTTTAATACCAAGTTTTAGCTTATAATCTTTTGGGATATTAAAGTTTAGTTGCTCATCTTAATTAGAAAAATATTATTTTATATCTACTTAACTTATAAACTGCTTATTTCTTTGTCTCTTTTAAGTATTTTTTCAAAATCATGCCCTGCAAGATTTACTAGCTTATTTCACAGGCTCTCACAAAGCTCATTAGTTAGCTTAAACTTGTGTACCTTAGCTTTTTGAGAAGCTCATCTAGCTATCTCAAAGTTCCAAGTTTAGTTTTTCCATTTCTAGCTTATTTAATAAGCCTGCAAATAGCTTTTTGTTTTGTCCATTTCCTGTGTACACCAATTAGTCAGTGTTTACCAGCTTTTTCAAAAGCTTCTCACAAGCTTATTAGTAAAAGCCAAACTTTGTAATTTAGATTTTTGGAAAGCTCAGCTAGTTAGCTTGTTAGTTCCAGTGTTTGTTTTTATTTCCTAACTTGTTACAGTGCTTAAAAATAAGCTAGTAAGTACCTAGAAAACCCAAAAGTGTCCTGTTTAACAGTTTAACTAGTGCTTATTTGGATTTTGCTAAGTGCTTATTTCTAAGTTTTTGTACTTATTCAGTTGTAATATTAGCTTGCTAACAGTTATTTAGCTTATTCTCAATTAGCTTTTGCTTATTCAATAGCTTATTAGCCATTTGGCTTAAGCTTGTGCTTATTCTTATTTTTGCTCACTGTTAAGTAAACATAAGCTCAAACTGAGCTTATTAGTGGTTTTAGAAAAGTTATAGTTTTAAAATTTGCTTAATATCAGTAGCTTAATCAGTTTCAAAAAGAAAAATCCAAAAATAAAATATTTTGCAAAAACGGAGTTGCTGGGATTCGAACACTGGCCACCCAGCTCACCACACACACACGTTACCAGTTGCCCTTGGGTCTTTGACTGGTTATCCTTTGCACTATTTAATACTTAACCCCTTTTTGTCTCTTTAGCTTATACGAACTAATTAGCTTATTTATAGCTTATTAAAACTAGCTGTCACATCTTTTGTATTTTTCTTAGCTTTGTATTGTTATAAAGTATTTTATAAAAAAGTTTCAGAATTTTATGAATAGTTTTAGTATTTTTAATCATTTAATTAGTTTAAAATAGTATTTAATTCATAATAAAAAATATAAAAGTAAAAAAAATATAAATCTTCTTTCTAAAATTTTCTTTTGTCATATAGTAAGTAAGAAAATTGTTTTTACATTCGTAGGACTTTTATTTTACAAATTTTACGTTTTTCTTGCACTCGCAATTTTTATATATAACGCACGTTTTCATTCTAGGTCACGTTTTTTATAATTTAGGTTTACGCTTTAATTAAAATAGTTTATTTAAGTTATTTTGTTTTATAAATCAAGAAAAACCAACTTTAAAAATAGTGATAGCGTTTATTTAATATAATCTAGCTTTTTGATTTTCTTTAATTTACATTTAAGCCCCTGTAATTTACAAACTTTCTCTTTAGGTGTAATTACCACTCAAAAATCCTTACTGGTCATTATCCTTAGTGATCATTCGACATCTGAAAGTGTTGAACACCATTAATCCTCCGTGGGACTTAACGACCCGGGAATCCACTATATTCCAAGGGAAATTGCATTGGTGTTAGACTGTTTTAATTTTATTACGGTTGACCATTTACAAGTGGTTGACTTGTGTAATAAACTTGACTGTTTGGAGCGAATCAAATTTTGGCGCCGTGTCGGGGAGGCTTTAGCGTGTCTTAAACCTTTTTAGACCCGTACTTGCACATATACCACCTTTTGTAAACAGTTTTTTTTGTAAAGTTATAAAAAAGTTCATTAACACTTTTCCTAAAGTGTTAACAACACCAAAAAATATAAAACAACAAAACAATCGTAACGTTTCTTATCTTGTATTTTCTTTAAGGTGATTCTTAAAGAGGTACGATTTGGTTAAACGAGACGATACCAAAAATATTGTCCAAAAGTTTTAAACCCTTAGCACAAATCCATACCTACGTCTTTTCAGTGGTACTTAATAAATACATAAAAATCAATCACCGCAAATCAAGGCAGACACCTACCAACCGGGGTGTGAACATTAATTAGTTCCCAATCTTAAAGATCAAAACTTGCCTTTGTGTCCTTGTGATTTGGTGTACCTTTTCTCAAAGAAGCCATTTCATTTGTGATTATTGGTTTAAGTTCACTTGTCGTTTTGCCTCGCATTTGTTTTGAAAATTGATTTTTATACTTAGTGCATGCGCACTCGCTCTTCCAGCTCTACAAGTCCACTTTCAGAGCTTGCTCCTTCACCGCGGATCGAGGAACGCCTAACACCACCACCCCCTGTCGTAATGGCAGAAGATAAACCGATGAATGAGCTTCTCCAAGCACCCATCGAGGGTTACGGAGATGCCATTATTGTCCCAAACCATCGTGGTGATACCTTCGAGCTCAAAACCGGGTTGCTTAATCTTGTAACCCAAAGCCAATTCTATGGTTTTGAGCGGAATGATCCTCATGCACATATTCGATGGTTTAACAAGATTGCATCTACCATCAAATACAAGAATGTCCCACATGAAGCAATTAAGCTTCTTCGGTTCCCATTCTCTCTAGAGGGACAAGCCCGGAATTGGCTTGAGAAACAACCCCTCGTTCCATTGAGACATGGGAGGATTTAGTCACCAAATTTGTTAACGAATTCTATCCTCCATTCCGAACTATAAGTCTTAAGAATGAGATAATGAAATTTTCTCAAAGATTTGATGAATCATTCGGGAAGGCATGGGATCGTTACAAAGAGTTGCTCCGCAAGTGTCCACATCATGGTTTTACCGAGTTAATGCAAATGGATACTTTCTACAATGGTCCGCACAGCTGACCAAGACTCTTTAAATGCCTCCGCGGGAGGTAATTTCTGAGCAAGACCACAAAAGAAGCCTTGCAAATCATAGAAAACAAGTCCTGTGTCCGCCTTTCCG
Source organism: Chrysanthemum makinoi (assembly GCA_910596185.1). Taxonomy (NCBI): domain Eukaryota; kingdom Viridiplantae; phylum Streptophyta; class Magnoliopsida; order Asterales; family Asteraceae; genus Chrysanthemum; species Chrysanthemum makinoi. The sequence goes on along the minus strand of OU343223.1, from coordinate 118,856,776 downwards.
AGCAAAGACATATCAATCTCAGTCTAATGCTGGACCTTCTACTTCATCTCATGTGAGTACATCTAGCACCGATGCTAAGATTGACAAACTCACGGATATTGTTCAGGCTTTGGTTCTTGCTAACCAAAAGAAAGTCACTTTCACACGGACACCATCACATGGTGAAGTTAAGAAAGTCGAAGTCTGTGTTACTTGTGGTGGCCCTCATGCATACTACAACTGATCGCCACCGATGGTAGTTCGTTTGAAGCCAATGCTATAGCCGGTACTTCACATCAAGGAGGTAATCAATACCGTCCTCAAAATGAACCAAGCTACCGTGCTAATACTTATCGAGGACCACCCGGTTTTAGCCAGAATCCTAACATGCAAAACCGGACTCAAAACCAACCTAGAATGAACCAAGGTTATCAAAACCAAGGTAATTTCTATCCCGAACCAAATCAAGGTTTCCAACATCAAGGAAATCTTAATCAAAACAATTTCAATCAAGGGAATCAATTTCATGGGAATGTGAATCCTAATCATGGAAATTTTCAAAATCAAGGCCCTAATCCGAACATTAGAGGCCAGAATTTTCCTAATCAAACTCAAGCCATTGTTCCAACCGACCATCATCCGATGAGTTATTGAAGCAGTTCATGAAATCCCAAGATGAAATGAACAGGTTGTTGGTCAGTCCGATCGCTGATCTAAAGAAGTCTTTAAATGATCAACCCTCGGGCTCAGGAAAACTTCCGAGCAACACGATCGCTAACCCGAGGGCGATGCAAAGGCGATCACAACCAGAAGTGGTGTTTCATACAATGGACCCGCTATTCCTACTACCTCTTCTTCTTCTCTCCCAAAGGTAGTGGAAAGTGAACCCGAGGCGACAAAGGACAAGGAACTTCCTACTAATAACGGAGGTACCAACGATGTCCAACCTCAAGTTGTCCCGAAACCCAAATCCAATCCGGAGTTGTTTTGAACCTCCAGTAGCTTCCGTTGAAAACCCCAAATCCAAATCTTCTATTCCTTACCCATCACGCTTGAATGAGCAAAAGCTCCGCGAAAAAGCCAGTCATCAAATGGACAAATTTTTTCAAATTTTCCAAGAACTACATTTTGACATAAGCTTTGCGGATGCTATCATGCCGATGCCCAAGTTTGCATCAACTCTCAAACACATGTTAAGTAACAAGGAAAAGCTGTTTGAAATGGCTAAAACTCCTCTGAACGAGAACTGCTCTGCGGTTATCTTGAAGAAGCTTCCCAAAAGCTTGGAGATCCTGGAAAATTTCTCTTACCTTGTGTATTTCCAGGAATGGTTGAATGCTTTGCCTTAGCAGATCTTGGTGCAAGCATCAATCGATGCCTCATTCAAGATGGAAGAAACTTTCTATTCCGGACCTTACTCCTACATGCATGACTCTCGAGCTTGCAGATCGTACAATATCCCGTCCCCTTGGCATTGCCGAGGACGTATTTGTGAAAGTAGGAAAGTTCCATTTTCCACCTGACTTTGTGGTTGTTGATTTCGATGCCGATCATCGGGTTCCTCTCATTGTTGGACGAGGATTCCCGAGAACGGGCCGTGCTCTCATTGATGTATTTGAGCAAGAAATCACATTACGTGTGTTGGTAATGAAGTTGTCACCTTTAACCTTGATCAAACTTCGAGGTACTCCGCAAACTATGATTCCGAGTCGGTTAACCGAATAGATATCATTGATGTTGCTTCTGAAGAGTACTCTCAAGAAGTTCTTGGTTATGATCATAATTCTTCGAGTGATAATATCACTCATTCATCTCAACCCATCATCGCTAATTCTACTCCTTCTCTCACTCCATTTGAGGAAAGTGACTTCATCTTGGAAGAGATTGAAGCATACTTGTCTAGTGATTCGGTTTCATGGGAAATTGATCACGCCAAATTGACATCGAGGGAGACATACTTTTCATTGAGAAGTTGCTTAATGATGATCCATCTCCACTCCCTCCCGTCAAGCTTCATAACAAGGAAGTCAAGTCAGTTGAGAAAACTGAAGAATTTCCTGAAGTCGAACTTAAGGACTTACCACCTCATCTCGAATATGCATTTCTTGAAGGTGATGATAAATTACCAGTCATTATTGCTCGAGATTTGAGTAAAGATGAAAAGACTGCTCTCATAAAGGTCTTGAAGTCACACAAGCAAGCAATTGCTTGGAAACTCTCTGACATTAAGGGTATCAACCCGGAGTTTTGTACTCACAAAATCTTGATGGAGGATGACTTCAAACCAGCAGTCCAACATCAGAGACGAGTAAATCCAAAAATCCATGATGTTATTAAACAAGAGGTTCTTAAACTTCTTGATGCAGGATTAATTTACCTGATCTCAGATAGTCCTTGGGTTAGCCCAATTCATTGTGTTCCTAAAAAGGGTGGCATAACTGTTGTCACAAATGAAGAAAACGAGTTAATTCCAACTCGGCCGGTAACGGATGGCGTGTTTGCAGTGACTATCGTAAGTTGAATGACGCCACCCGAAAAGACCATTTTCCTCTACCCTTCATGGACCAAATGCTTGAGAGATTAGCAGGGAACGAATACTATTGTTTCCTTGATGGTTTCTCGGGTTATTTTCAGATTCCCATTGATCCACAGGATCAAGAAAAGACCACATTCACCTGCCCATACGGAACTTTTGCCTATAGACGTATGCCTTTTGGCCTATGTAATGCTCCCCGCACGCTCCAACGATGTATGATGGCAATTTTCCACGACATGATCGGGGAAACAATGGAGGTGTTTATGGATGACTTCTCGGTCATTGGGGACTCGTTTCAAACATGTCTCTCCCATTTAGATAAAATGCTAAAACGGTGTGAAGACACCAATCTTTGTCTAAATTGGGAGAAGAGCCACTTTATGGTCAAAGAAGGCATAGTCCTTGGCCATAAGATTTCCAAAAACGGGATTGAGGTTGATAGAGCAAAGGTCGATGTTATTGCTAAATTACCTCATCCTACTACCGTCAAAGGTATTAGGAGTTTTTTAGGTCATGCCGATTTTTATCGCAGATTCATACAAGATTTTTCTAAAATCGCCCGGCCTATGACCCATCTTCTTGAAAAAGATGCTTCTTTTATCTTCTCACCCGAGTGCATCAAAGCTTTTGAAACATTAAAGAAAAAGCTTACTGAGGCACCCATTCTCGTTGTCCGACTCGACTTGCCTTTTGAGCTCATGTGCGATGCAAGTGATTTTGCTATCGGTGCAGTCCTAGGTCAACGTAGATCCAAGCATTTTCAGCTTATCCACTACGCAAATAAGACTATGACTGAAGCTCAAACCCATTACACCACTACAGAAAAAGAGCTATTAGCTGTAGTGTATGCATTTGAGAAGTTTCGGCCATACTTAATCTTAACCAAATGCGTGGTGTATACGGATCACTCGACTCTCAAATATCTCTTTGCAAAACAAGATGCAAAGCCGAGATTGCTCCGTTGGGTTCTCCTCCGCAAGAATTTGATATCATTATACGTGATAAAAAGGAGCCGAGAACCGTCACGATCATCTGTCCCGATTAGAAAACCCTCACCAAGATGTTTTCGAGAAAAGGAAATAAATGAAACATTTCCTCTCGAGACACTCAATGCGTTTTCTTTTCGTGGAGACTCTATTACCCCATGGTTTGCTGACTTCGCAAATTACCATGCGGGTAACTTCATAGTCAAAGGAATGTCGACCCAACAGAAGAACAAATTCTTCAAAGATGTTAAACATTACTTCCGGGACGACCCCTACTTATTCAAAATCTGTGCGGATCAAGTCATCCGACGGTGTGTTTATGGACAAGAAGCTATGGACATTCTCAAAGCTTGCCATTCTGGACCCACCGGGGGCCATCATAGTCCAAATTACACCGCCAAAAAGGTGTTTGATTCCGGTTTTATTGGCCCACAATCTATAAGGATGCCCACGAATTTGTCAAAACCTGTGACGCTTGTCAACGTCACGGAAATATCTCGCAAAGAAATGAAATGCCGCAAAACGCCATTCAAGTGTGTGAAATATTTGACATCTGGGGCATTGACTTTATGGGGCCATTTCCATCATCTCGAGGAAACAAATACATACTTGTGGCTGTTGACTATTTGTCAAAATGGGTTGAAGCGAAAGCTTTACCTACTAATGATGCCCGAGTTGTTGTGAAATTTTTAAAATCTCTTTTTGCTAGGTTTGGAACTCCGCGAGCTATAATCAGTGATCGTGGTACACATTTCTGCAATGACCAATTTGATAGAGTCATGCAAAAGTATGGTGTAACCCACCGCCTTCTATCGTACCACCCCCAAACACGTGGGCAGGTGGAAGTTTCCAACCGTGGTATTAAAAGAATTCTTGAAAGGACAGTAGGCGAAAACCGTGCATCCCGGTCGGATAAACCGGATGACGCGACTCGGGCCTTCCGTACAGCTTACAAAACACCCATCGGGTGTACTCCATACAAGCTAGTATACGGAAAGGCATGTCATCTTCCGATTGAGCTCGAGCACAAAGCATACTGGGCCTTGAAACATGCCAACTTTGATATTCAGACAGCTGGTGATCACAGAAAAGTTCAAATGAATGAATTAAATGAACTCCGTGATCAAGCATACGAGAACTCTTTGATCTACAAACAAAAGACAAAGAAGATTCATGACTCCAAAATCAAAAACCGCGTTTTCAACGTTGGTGATCGAGTCCTTCTTTTCAATTCAAGATTGAAGATTTTCTTGGGAAAACTAAAATCCCGCTGGTCTGGACCATTCACCATCACTAAAGTATTTCCTTATGGAACCATTGAGTTATCTCAACCCGATGGTCCAAATTTTAAAGTGAATGGTCATCGATTAAAGCACTATTTTGGAGAGGACATTCCAACAGTGGTTGTCCCGGATCTACAAACTTTCCCCATGAACCAATGAATGCGGGGATCGAGTCAAGCTAGTGACTCGGTAATCAAAAACAGTAGCACACACCATATGGGTTTTCACTCATATTTCTGACTTCTTTCTACTTTCTACCACCCTAGTGTGGGGAGTTGCCCCCACGTTGTATATAAGTATTCTCTAAAAAAAAAAAAAAATGTGTATATATCAAAAATAAAATAATGGCCGTAGTATTTCCCTTTTACGTTCTATGTTTCGGCATAACCGCCGATACTTTGAATATTGAGGGCAATATTCATTTCTAGTGTGGGGAGGAATTCTCACGAATTTTATCATGTAATTATACCACCTAATTCCCCCATTTTTGGCAAAATTTTTTTTTGGAGTAAGTGTTTTTCACTTACTCAGCAAATGGTAATCAGTCCGCCATGTCTAACCCACATAAGGATTGGCTAATCCAGGAGCAAACGGCTCTTGGTAAAGATATCTCAAATCCGTTGACGGCTTGCAATTTGCCCAAAATTGTATGGTGTTCAGCTCACCATATCTTTAGTTAGTGAAGAGTTGGCTAGCCCGCAAGTTTATGGCTTGTGGTAAAGGCAGTTGAAAAACCATAATTGGTAAATCGACTCACCAAAGATATTTTATCTAAGAGTTGGCTAGTCCAGAAGCAAACGGCTTCTGGTAAAGACAAATCAAAACCGTTACAGTGGTGATTTGCTCAAATCATTTGGTTATCATTGTACCAAGGTTCTTACTTGAACTGAAACAATTGGCTACTCCAGAAGTAATGGCTTTTGGTAAAGAGATGAAATCCATAAAATTTTCATAAAAGATTGCTAGGGACTGGCAATAGTTTAGTGTGGGGGATTTGATATGTGTCTAAAAACACATATATTTTACCTTGTTTAAACCCACAAAAACAGCCAAAAACACACAAATGACTATATAAATGTTACAAATATCATGAAAATGTGTTTTTATGTGTTACAGATGCAAAAGGATTGAAAACTGATGAAAAACAACAAAGTTTACAAAATTGGCAGTTTCAGTCCCTGAACTTTCACAGATTGTCAGAAATGGTCCCTGGATAAAATATTTTGAAGAAAAATCAACAATAGTCCCCCCAGGAATCATGAAATGACAAATTTTACCCTTGAAGTTCAAGTTTGCAAAATGGCAACTTAGGTCCCTAAAGTTTCAAAAGTGTCATAAATAGTCCTTGGATATTTAAAAAATGAAAATAATCAAATATGGTCCTTGTACTATTCATAAATGGCAGGATAGGTCCTTGTGATAACTTTGGAAAATGGGCAAGATCAGTCCCTCAAGTTTGGTGGAATTGCAAAATTAGTCCTTGTGCTTAAATTATACCAAACGGACCCTTTATGTTATTTATCCAATCCAAAACACAAACACAACCCAATACCCATCCGGCCCAGTCCCAAGCCCAATACAAACCCACGTTTTTAAAAATATACCGCCATCATTGTGCTCCTTTCTCTCTCACGTCTGCAACTCAAAACCACCATGGTTTCCACCTCACCACCACCTTTCCACCTTATCCCCCACCTGTTTACCTAATCCCTAACACCTCCACAAACACCAAATTGCATTAAATGCACAAAACCTGCTTTAAGACTTTTCCCGCCAAAATTGTCAAATGGACGAATATGATGAATTATGAGAATCCAATGGTTGGAAGAGGTGGGAAAGTTTCAGAGGTCGACAAGGAGTCAAATGGATCATTATAAAGAAAAAAAGAAGCAGTGTGGAAGGATATGTAGAATAGTTTAGTTTTTTACATGTCGTAGGTAGTGTAATTTTACATTTCCAGTGTATTTCAAAGCTTTCAAGCTACTTGTTAAGTTATCTCAGTGTAATAAAAACTTGTTTTTCAGTTTCAATTTCAGTTCTTGTATACGAATTCAGTTTATGCATATTTTCTTGTTCAAATTCTCAAAATAATCAAATGTTGTTATTAGTTGTTGCCAAGGATTGAAAAAGCTCACATAAGCTCTTATAAAGCTTCTGAAAGCTTTTAGAAACAATAAAATTTAGTTTAGAGTTAAAAACCAAAAATACCAAAAAATTCACATAAAATAGATAGAAATTCAAAAATCATTGACTATGGTGAATAAAGCTGAAGCAGGGTAATCTCTGGATTGCTATTGGTTTAGAGGCTTAGTGGTAAGCCTATAGGAAGTGTCCTTTGATCTCGTTCTCGTTTTGTGCAACTTTACAAATTGTAAGCAATTTCCTTAAAATTTGAATTTCTTAGTATAAGTGTTACACTCTTGTTAATTTTAGCTTAAATCTGTTTAAATATAGTTAATATCAGTTAATAAATAGATTACTTGGTTTAAAAACTTGTTTTAGTACATTAAGCTTAAAAGCAGTTTTCTATAGGGGTGTTTGGTTTACTGTGTAAACTGGTTAGAAGGTTGTTCATGTTATTGTTCTTAGTTGTTTCATGTCATATTAGTCCAATTTAGCTCAGTCAAAGCATAAAATTCAGTCCTTGTTTTTATAAAAAGTCAAAATCATTTTTAATTTTATCTTAAGTGTTAACTGCTAGGAATTTGGAGTACAAATTACATCATAGTTGCTTATAACCTGTTACTCTAGCTTAAATTTATCTTATTACAGCTTAATATAACATAATTAGTAAGTAGAGCTGATCATAAGTTCATAAAAGTCAACTTAGTTCATTTCTTCAAAAAGTCAAAATTTCTTAATAGCAGTTTTTGAATAAACTTACGAATTTTAGTGTGTGTTTAATACCAAGTTTTAGCTTATAATCTTTTGGGATATTAAAGTTTAGTTGCTCATCTTAATTAGAAAAATATTATTTTATATCTACTTAACTTATAAACTGCTTATTTCTTTGTCTCTTTTAAGTATTTTTTCAAAATCATGCCCTGTGCACAGATTTACTAGCTTATTTCACAGGCTCTCACAAAGCTCATTAGTTAGCTTAAACTTGTGTACCTTAGCTTTTTGAGAAGCTCATCTAGCTATCTCAAAGTTCCAAGTTTAGTTTTTCCATTTCTAGCTTATTTAATAAGCCTGCAAATAGCTTTTTGTTTTGTCCATTTCCTGTGTACACCAATTAGTCAGTGTTTACCAGCTTTTTCAAAAGCTTCTCACAAGCTTATTAGTAAAAGCCAAACTTTGTAATTTAGATTTTTGGAAAGCTCAGCTAGTTAGCTTGTTAGTTCCAGTGTTTGTTTTTATTTCCTAACTTGTTACAGTGCTTAAAAATAAGCTAGTAAGTACCTAGAAAACCCAAAAGTGTCCTGTTTAACAGTTTAACTAGTGCTTATTTGGATTTTGCTAAGTGCTTATTTCTAAGTTTTTGTACTTATTCAGTTGTAATATTAGCTTGCTAACAGTTATTTAGCTTATTCTCAATTAGCTTTTGCTTATTCAATAGCTTATTAGCCATTTGGCTTAAGCTTGTGCTTATTCTTATTTTTGCTCACTGTTAAGTAAACATAAGCTCAAACTGAGCTTATTAGTGGTTTTTATAAAAAGTTTTAGTTTTATAAATTGCTTATTTTAAGTAGCTTAATCAGTTTCAAAAAGAAAAATCCAAAAATAAAATATTTTGCAAAAACGGAGTTGCTGGGATTCAACACTGGCCACCCAGCTCACCACACACACACGCTACCAGTTGCCCTTGGGTCTTTGACTGGTTATCCTTTGCACTATTTAATACTTAACCCCTTTTTGTCTCTTTAGCTTATACGAACTAATTAGCTTATTTATAGCTTATTAAAACTAGCTGTCACATCTTTTGTATTTTTCTTAGCTTTGTATTGTTATAAAGTATTTTATAAAAAGTTTCAGAATTATCTGAATAGTTTTAGTATTTTTAATCATTTAATTAGTTTAAAATAGTATTTAATTCATAATAAAAATATAAAAGTAAAAAAAATATAAATCTTCTTTCTAAAATTTTCTTTTGTCATATAGTAAGTAAGAAAATTGTTTTTACATTCGTAGGACTTTTATTTTACAAATTTTACGTTTTTCCTTGCGCACTCGCGTAATTTTTATATATAACGCACGTTTTCATTCTAGGTCACGTTTTTATATAATTTAGGTTTACGTTTTAATTAAAATAGTTTATTTAAGTTATTTTGTTTTATAAATCAAGAAAAACCAACTTTAAAAATAGTGATAGCGTTTATTTAATATAATCTAGCTTTTTGATTTTCTTTAATTTGCATTTAAGCCCCTGTAATTTACAAACTTTCTCTTTAGGTGTAATTACCACTCAAAAATCCTTACTGATCATTATCCTTAGTGATCATTCGACATCTGAAAGTGTTGAACACCATTAATCCTCCGTGGGACTTAACGACCCGGGAATCCACTATATTCCAAGGGAAATTGCATTGGTGTTAGACTGTTTTAATTTTATTACGGTTGACCATTTACAAGTGGTTGACTTGTGTAATAAACCTGACCGGTTCAGCACCAATCACTTATGCTGCAGACTATACTAACTTGTACCTAAATTTTTTCACAATATCAGTAATTGTAACTCTTTTTTGTTCTTAGGACTCAACTCCCATTGTTGAACTTTCTGCAACACAAGCTGAAATGAAGCAAATGTGGTGTATTTCCAGTGCCCAATATATAGATGGTTTGTCTGTGCCGGACATAGACGGTTGTGAGAAGACTGCAGAGCATTCGAATAAATTCGTGGACGATTTCAATTTACACACTGTCATGGTCATGGAAAGTCAACTGCAGGGGTTACCTGAAAATGCATTGCAACTCAACATTGAGCAACAACCTGATTTAAATGGTGCACAAACGGGGACTACTCTTTCAACAAGGGCAGTAATTCATGAGTTAGTGGATTTGGATCAAAAACTTTTGATGATAGAAAATGGCATTCATTCGGTCAGAAACACACCGGTTGTACTTGATGTGTTTACGATTGTCAAAAGCAGAGTTTCAAAAGTACAGCAACTTTTGGCTCTTAAAAATGATGCGACCTTTATTCCTGATCAATCTAAAAGTTGTGCCAATACAAATGCCTCTGACGTTAATCCTGATGATCCGAAGGTTTGTATTTACTTTTAAGGTTACCTCCAATGTTATACCAAACCCAAATAATCATTCGTATGTACACTTATATCAAACCTTGGTCGTTACAGGCCACTTCGTGTCATGGTCTAGGCCCTAACGGGGATAAGGTCGTTGCTGTGGACGATGCAACGGCCATTGACAATGATGATGGGCTTAAAGATACGCAACCATGTAACCTTGGGATTCTTGTACAAGCTTGTGCCATCACCCCAAAATGTCCTGCTATGGAATATGGAGGTGATCGTACTACTCAACTTCATCCAGTTGCACCAAACGATGAAAAAAAAACACCCGGTGACCCCAGTATTGTATTTTATCTTTCACTTAGAGTTTACATATCAAGTATAACATATGTCCATACTTATGTATATATAATTAAAATTCATCAGGAACCGGATTGTGGTAACGATTGGTCGTCTTACATAAACGACGATAAAGTTTTGGGTGATAATTCTGTAGATGAATGGATTGTTTTAATGAACAGTAAGATGTGGTTCAGAAACAATTTCCTGGGGAACCTAAACCCGTTAACAATATTGTTGGTGTTCAGACAGAAGAAGGAACACCAACCAACAAAGCTCTTGAGGTATCTACATTATCAGTAAAACAACGTCGATAAATAAAAGATTTTAATGTGCTGTTTTTAACATACTATATTTTCAAATCGCAGTTCAAAGACAACAACCTGTCAAATGTAAATGTGGTAGGCCAAAAAGACACACCTGTGTTGGGACGTGTTTCCTCCGAAGATAATTTCAACAAAAGCGTCGATAAAACATTGTTTGTTCTGTCTTTAGATTTAATGGATTTTGATCAGCAAGAAGTGAATGTGGCTGAGGAAAACTCGTTTGTTGGCCTTCGATCCGGTAACAATGTTGTCGTTGTTGTTACCCAAGAAGAAACACCAACAAAGAAAGACCCTGAATCCCCTAAATCTCAGATTGAATCCAACAAATTGTCATTTGCAAATGTGGTAGATCCTAATGACAAACCTCCATTGGAAGAACTTTTCTCCCATAACAATACGAACAAAAGAAAGAGAGTAAATTTGAACGACAACCTCAGTAAAAAAAATAGCATTCTAAAACATTATAAGAAGATGGCTGATTCGTCAATTCGCCAACGGCCTATCAAAAACATCAACTACTCCTTGTCGCCGTCTTACAAGATCGCAAGGTGTCATTAACGAGGCTATTATCCCGGCTGCCGGTTCCGATGTAAAGCACCTTATTAAATTCTAACGGAAATGAATATTTTCTGTTTGTCTGCTTATTTTTCAAGTATGTTTTCAGGAAACATCCGGAAACCCCAAAATGCGTCGAGTTAGTAACTTGTATTCGCCCAGAATTGAACCGTTTGTAGCGGTATCTTCCGTTTGTTAATCCATTAACATCATTATCATATGGTTAATGTTATTCAATATATAATTTTTTTTGGAACTTTTACGACACCCGAAATGCAACAAGGAGAAGGTTACGGTGCCTGATTACCTTCGCACCTATTTCAAGCTTAAAAACCATTAATTTTACGTTTCCTTGGGGCTCCGATGTCGTTGTTGTTTATAGGGGTTTTTGGGTAGCCTTGGCATGTGTTGAAGATTGCATCCGCGGGTGGCTTACTGACTTAGTGAGTAAACCTGATTTTTATCTTGTCTCCTACACATGTTTATTATTTCGTTTTGTTACATTGGAACCGAATGTTAACAGTTTTGATTTGCTTTATATGTCCGCAGAACTTGGATGTATGGCTTGATTTGATGTGGTTGTTTAGACCAGCCGATGCAGATTGGCCTTTGGCAGGGTGTAATTTCTGCACTCAAATCCTAGATGGCAAACTGCCTACCACTTATTCAGATGGCACAACATACCCTGTGGCTTGGCGAGATGTTGAAAAGGTCAGTTTGGGAGCCTCTTACCGTACATATAGCACTACTGTTATAAACAGCTTGTAATATTCTTCAATTGCTTTATATATCAGGTGTATTTTCTCGTGAATGAAACTGAAAAACACTGGGTACTCGGTGTGCTCCATATCCGCACTGGAGTTGTTTACGTTTATGACTCTCTTGGGTCAGGTGGAAGAGGTTAACGGTGGTGGCGAGGTTTGAAGAGAGATTTACAAACACAGCTTCAATTTTACCTAACAAAGGCTGGGGTACTGCATAGTAAGGGCATATCACCCGGGGATTATAAAATCACATACAAGTTTCCAAATGTCCCACAACAATCAGACTTGTATGGCTATTGTGGAGTATAGGTGTGCATTATTTTGTACAGATTGCTCCGAAACCAGCCTCTGGAAGTAGACGACCCTCTTCAAACAAATTAGCTTACCGTGAACGGATGCTTGAATACTTCTGGAAGAACAAGGTTGAATACAAAAATTGTCAGCGGTCTGTCAAGGTACCATCCTTAATGTCCGTTTGACCTATAATTATTGTCACATGTTGACTTGTGCATGATTTTTCTTTCAACTTTTACTATAGGTATTTATACTTGTGTTATATATTACTGGATTATTAATTTTTGTATTTTTTTAGCTCAACTGCATTTCTTTTTTTAATACCAGTGCACATACACAAAAAAGCGTATGGTTTGCAAACCAATTCTATATTGGTTATGTATACTTTATTAATATTTGGTATACACCAGAATTAAATATTAGGTTGCCCTAAAGTACATCACGGTACATGTCCTGTAATGCCTCTATTCCCAATCTCTTTCTTCAATACAAACCTTTCTAATTTTGTTTAACAAAATCTTTCTTTCTTCTTTTGGTCTGTTCACTTCACATCTTTTATCTCAATCTTTCTGTTTTGTTTAACAAAATGTCTGACAATATCCCACTGGATGTTCAACTAGATATCATCCGTAGGCTACCTCCTAAGTCTATACTCCAGCTACGTATTGTTTGCAAGTTATGGAAGGCTAGTATAGATTGTGGAAGCTTCATCTTTAATTATGCGTTCGTCGTAATGATGCGTGTTTTTTTACGCTAACATTCGATCAGGGTCACCAAGGTTTTATGTTAGGTTTAGATGAAAAGCTAATCGCTACGCCACTTCGTACAGATTTAAGGTACAACTACCTTACCTCAAACAGTGTGGAATCAATCAATGCTTTAACAAAGGATGTGCGCAAGATCCCAATAACGATGTTGATGGAATGGTTTAAAGGTCTTCTTCAAAAATGGTATTACGAACGACGAGCAAAACATGCTGGTAGAGCATATTCGTATTATTAGATAGTTTATTGAGCAATAATTAAGTTGTCGATTCAGAATGTGTCAATATGTGTAAATGTTAGATGCACCGGATGACGAACTTACTGACTGGGCGACCGCCAAAGTGAAAGACAGAATGGAAAAAAGTGCAAACTGGAAGGTTTTGGGAATACTTAAGGACAAAGTGTATGAAGTACACGACACAAAAAACATCATGTTGTTGATTTGGTAAACGGTGAATGCAGTTGTCGCAAATGGCAGCTTTCAGGCTTGCCTTGCGGACATGTTTGTGCTGTAGGTATATTTACAGGCCTGATCAGTGTTAAGAAATTGGCAAAAGCTTGGTTTTATAATACAACTATTAAAGCAACGTACCAAGACATCATTTACCCATTAAAAGATATGACGTTGTGGGACACTGAAGTGAACGTAGAAGATGTGTTGCCCCCTGTTATCGGTAAGCGTAATTCAGGCAGGCCTAAAAATAAAGACCGAATACCATCTCAAGGTAAGGCGCTTAAGAGCAACTATTGTGAAAGGTGTGGCACAAAAGGCCACAACCGCCTAACATGTAGAGTACCTTTGGTGAAAAGAAAAGTAAGTATTTGTTCAGCTTTACAAAAAATTTTAAGGTTTTGTTGTTAACTGGAAACTAACCTGTATTGGCACACTTGTTCAGAGAGTGGTTGGTTACAAACGAAAGGCTAAGCCAGGTACATCAGGTGCAAAAATAAAGGCTCGTAAGATGGGGGAATCATCTCAGTTAACTAGCAACAGCCAAAGCGAGGCAAACGGAGACCCTAATAATGGGGTGATTAATGCGGCGAATCACATCAGCTCAAGTCAAACCACTGAACAACCAAGCTCGTCCGCTCCACACATCAGTCTTCTATCAGATTTCCCTACTCCAAACAGCTTTTTAAAGTAAGCGGGAACATGGTTTTTAATAATGCATTCACTGCCTAAGTCCTACTATAGTGTGTTTTGTGTAAGGTAAACGTTTGTGTGTATTTGGCTTTGTAATAACGGATGGATCAAAAAACTATTGCTTATTTGTGTCATGCGGTTGCTAGCTAATAGGGGTCATGCATCTGTGTGGTATGAACATGTTCATTGCATATAAAAACGCAGTCTATAAACGTACCAAACCATCATTCGGCATCCGGACCTCCATCATAATCATTTTCCCGTTCTGTATGGCCCGCCTGTAAGTGGTTAGAGAAACCCTTTTTCCACTTATTGACACACCCTCTTGCTCAACAACTGGTTCTTTTCCTTTGGCGCCCCATGACCTGAGTTGCTTTCATATACATCCTCGAAAAGAGTATCTCTTTCCCCTTCTCGGCGGCATTTCCAGTTCGGAGTTCCACACCCTCCTCTTGCAACCGTTTTTCAGTTCGTTGTGCACTACCCCCTTTTTCTCTGATCTCGAACCCTCTATCAGTTTTCGTTATAGACACACGGGTTGTTAGCTTCCTTCTTTTGAACGGTGTTGCACTACCGCAACGCATGCCAGCGTCCTCTTCTTGCCAAACCATGTTTTTTTAAATAAAATTGTGACAAAGGTCGTTGCTTTGCGAACGTAGACGTCCATTGATCCAGTCTCATCCGCAATGTCATACATTCGCCGAACGTCATTGTCTGTGTCCAACAAAGTTAAACCATCTTCGAGTGACTTGTTTGGTGCACCATAAAATAAAGCCCATTTTCCCCTCCAATATCATTGAAAACATGATCAAGCACCCTTGTAAATGCACCCCTGCTGGAGCTAAAACACCGGACATCGCAAGCCGACCACCTACATAGCGGAGTGGCTGAAATTGAAACTTCCCGTTGTGGTGAACTTTAAATATGACTTCTTTGGTTTCCGCCATGTCCTATAGAACATAAATACTAATAACAATTAGAAGCAACCACTAGACTTAAAGGGGTATACTGACCATACCTATAAAGCATAAACCCTAATAACAAATTCAATAACTTTGAATTAAATAATAATTTAATAATAGAATACAAAATATAAAGCTACACAGTTATTTATATTCATATATAAATATATCAACTAGTATCAAATAATAAGGTAACAAAGTACATACGGGATAGTACAACAAACCTGTACTTTTTCCTAAAAAAAGATGAAAAGGACACCGATTATTTTTGTAATCTTCAATGAAAGTGACCTAGGGTATAAAGCAGGAATGTTAGGATGTTGATGGTCGGGACCATAAGGATAAGTGAGGTGTGGGGTAAAAAAGATTAAGTGTTTGTCATGCTAGGTCCCTCTACTTTTTACTACAAAATTAAGCTGTATGTATGTCTAAAAAAAGTTTTGTTTGGGCCAATAACGAAGCCTAAAAGGTACCTTTTTGCAACTTTTATAAACTCCCCACCACCCAATTTGTCGGTCAACATTTTTCTACATTTCCACAAACTTCTTAATTAAAAACCTGTTTATCATGACTTCCAGAACTTCAGCTACTACTCGACTAATTGGTGGCAAAGTTGAATACTTTTGCAAATGCAGTCTTCGTCTACTAGTCAAGACGTCAACAACAAGGGCAAACCCTGGGAAGCGTTTCGTAAAATGCTCTATTTGTGATGTATATCAGTTTTTGGATGATGATCTGCCAAGTGAATACTATAAAGATCTGGTGTATGGGTTCTTTGAAAAGGAGAAAAGATCGAAGAAGTTAGTGGATATTGAACACTTGGTTGATACTCTTGCTTTGGACAAGTCAATCTTGGACAAAGAGTTGACTGATGCAAAGTCAAAGTTGAAGCTGTATGATAGGTTGTTTTTCATTATGTTAGGATCTTTGTCAGTTACTTGTGTTGGACTTGGTATGTTAATAGGCAAGTAATGTAATGGAATAGATATAAATGTTTAATTCTATATGTAATTTACTTTTGGAGAAGTTGCAAGTTTTTATGTTCGGTGTTAAATTGTAAAGCGCACTGGAACAACAAAATATATACGGTACAAATTACCTTTACACAACGTAAGCAACAACATAGATCACATAAACATGATACCCTAGAGTAACAGATTCAGGTTTAGATATTTTGAATACATAATGAACATTATACACTGTTGCATTTCATAAAGTAGAAACAATCTTAAACTAGTTTCCCGAAATTTGTGATGTGTTATAGTTTTTTTCTGTAAGTATACAAAGGGTTTCATTGAATAGGACAAATTCATAATAATGTTGTAACTGCTGCTCTCGTTGGTTGCTGGTGCTCTTTGTAAAGGTAGTCATGGTGATGCAATATAATGCAAAACATGACACGTATATTACGACCGGTGATAATGAATACTAAAAACTGCTATTGCACGTTAGTACTGCTAGTGCTGAAGACCAAGTAACATAAACATGTTTTTAGTAAATAGTGGGTAAATGCAAACACTTGGGAAACAATATGAAAAAAAATGTATAATGAAGCTGTAAAACTGTCAAATACATTTTTTTGGGTGCCTTTCTTTAAAGACAAAGTGGGTAAACACAAACAAGT
Organism: Chrysanthemum makinoi; assembly: GCA_910596185.1. Classification (NCBI taxonomy): domain Eukaryota; kingdom Viridiplantae; phylum Streptophyta; class Magnoliopsida; order Asterales; family Asteraceae; genus Chrysanthemum; species Chrysanthemum makinoi. The sequence continues at coordinate 118,840,028 of OU343223.1, read as the reverse complement.
CCGCCAATGCATACACGTTGCCTTACAAAAAATGCCTAGACTAGACAATCTTTTGTGATTTTAAAGTAATGTTAACACAACTGGCAGAACGTTAACAACACCATTAGCATGATGCATAACAATACCTACACTCCAACCTTCCATTCCTTAAATACCAAGTTGGTTTTAATCCCGAACCTCCCCGACCATCTCTTGTTAGAGCCTTGAAATGCCTCAACATCTTGAGCTTCCGTAAACCCGCTCTTGGTGTTTCAAAGCATAGCCTCCTTGCATACGGTTTCGTCAAAACCTTATGGCCGTACTTGGCCTTGACACAAGTCCCTACTTGATGTGGAACGGAAGAAGATCCTGCATCTAACAAAACCTCATTTGGAAGAGAATTTGTCGGTACATTCGTTAAAGTGGCATCATCATATTCGATAACCCGTTGCACCCGTTTATATGGTGGGGAAGTAGACCACCCAACATCAATTGCTACACAACCCACAAATCCCCCATAGTACCATTCATCGTCACTGAACTCAATGGCATCTTCAACACTTTCGCTATGCAAAAAATCCATGAAAATATTCTTTCCTTGGAATTCAATTCCTTTACGTCTAGGTTGGGAAGGAGGGGTTCTTAGGGAGGTGAACTTCTTCCTCCTCCCATACAAGAATATCAGAGTAAGATTTAGATGTAGCAATTTGCACAAGTTTATCATGTATCGCAAGCTTTTCATGCGTTTCCTTATCAAGAAGATTAAAAGTTAGGTTAGGATAGTAGAAACATGATAAGTTAGCAGGTTTATGTGCAACGTACAAGCCGATTAATCCATAATCCTCGGCAAGTTCATACATCCTTTTAATATCATTATCACATTCAATAATTGTCAAACCAGTTGAAAGAACTAATCTTGGCCTGCAAAAATACAAAGCCCTTATCTCACACTCAAGCTTGTAGGCCAACAAGTCAAGCATTTGATTAAAGTTCATCCTTGTGGAGTTACTAAACCTTAGCGCAAGGGTTCGCCCAAACTCATAACTTAAATTGGGCAACCGAATGAAGGTACCATCGTAGTGAATCTCAAATACAGGATACGCAGCTACAGACCCTGGCGTCCTGTAATAAAGGTATATAAATGTACACAAATAAGAATAGCAAGTATGGTAAAAAATATAGTCAAGGCAAGTTAGAACCACGCGGTAACATATAAACATTTTTAGGAAGGGTAATGCCATGCATACCTTAGTTTGAGATCAAATAAGGCAACTGAAGGGTTAGAAGCATTTTTGATGAAAGATATTGTTTGGAGATAGGCATCCTGACTTGTGTACAAATGTGATCTTGATGAACATTTGCTATATATTAGCAAAGGTAGTATTATTTTACTATTAACAATGTACTTATTATATATTATATGAGACTTATGATCCATTGATTTTGATATGGAAACAGTAATGGGGTAAATGATACTTTATTTTGTTTAACGTTTTTATGTGTAGTGTGTTTGTGTAATAATATGGGCGTTAATGTGTGAATGAATATATCAATGGATGAAGCATGGTATATGTTTGATTGTAAAATGTATTTGATACAATATCGTATATTGAAAACCGATAGTGCATGATAAAACAACGAAAGTGTTGTTGGAGATAAGTTAAAAACTGTTGATACAAAGGATAAAATCTAACTCTATATAAAAAACCGAATCATCTTCTCGCGATAAGCTAGCGCGACGTCAGCAGGATCATCAACTTGCAACCATTGACCATGTGCCAATCGATATAAAAATATACAAACCCACACACCACAATCACAAAAAATCCCCCTTGCTTAAGATCGATTTCGGATTGCCTACATGTAATCTTATAGTCGTTCGGACGTATTCCAGTCTTATCAAAAACGTTTGCTTGCTCTAGAACAACTGGTAGTTTGGCCTGTACAATTACTGAGATTGTTAAATTACATACAGGGGTGATCATGTTGAAGGTTGTCAAAAATGTTACTATTGTATACTCGAAATAACCAAGTTATTCATAAATTAAAGTTGATTGTTCAAGAAGGATTAAAAATAATACGTAGTATAGTGTTGTTAATTCAAGATTTGTCCAAAAGTATTATATGTTTGTAATGCATGATTCGTATAAATTTGACCATTCGCCAATTGCTTCGGAATATAATTTTTTATATTTTACAATAGATTTCATTTCATTACATTAAGAAATAACAAAAGAGAGTAACGAAGCAACAACATTGATGATAAGTACAAAAACAAAAAAAGATGACAATGACAGAACTTGAGAGAGAGCACATAACAAGCTAGGAGTAGAGGTTTAATATTTTTTTCGCATCATGGCCAGAAAGGAGCTTTTCTTGAGAACTTGCAACTGCGTCTCATGATGAGCCTCATCGGCGTCCTATTTTTCTCTAGCTCCTCATCCTGGATTTCACACAGGATTTCCATACAAGCACTGCCAAAAGTGGACCCAAGCACACACTCCAACTGCTTGATCTGCTCACCCCGCACACTGCATCGACGAGTTAGCTCCATCACCTCTGCATGCATGTCACTTATGAACTTTAAGTCACGTCCATTGTCATGCACAAACACGTGTTAGCCATGTCCTAAATATCGTTATCCATTTCTGTTGAAGTAAATGCTGTTGTGGGTAGTGTGTGTCACTTGACAAAAGTAGTTTGAAAATAAATTAGATGGTGTCCGTTTATATAACCAAAATGGGGTGTGAAGGGGTGACATGGAATTTGTTTTCAATGAAAGTCAATATAAGTAAATGTGGATAGTCAAGTGGTCAATAGTTGCTTCTTGTCAAGTAATTAAAAATGCACATTAGGCCAAATGCAATTAATGAAGCTTCTCTAGTACTCATACACGCTTCTGGCCCAATGATAACAATTTTTGGGCAACTAAACCATTTGGGGGCAACTAAACCAGTTAGCCTGTTGTTTACTTGAAATTCAAACAAATGTTTTAGTCAGGTATGCCACGTGGTCCATAACATTATGATGTGTATGGCTTAGGAAAAATATTATTTACCTTTGTTGTTAACATACAAATGGTATTATTAGGTGTACATTTACTTTATATTTTTTTGTAAGAATATACAACTATAATATAACTAGCAATTTATGTCATAAACTCCGAGTATGTGTGCAGTTGCCTGTGGTATCTTCAGTATTGCATGGATATTTTGAAATAACCCAAATCGGGGATGCATAAAAGTAGGACAAACTTTAATAATGAGGAAAAGACGTACTGAAATGATGGTGCTGCCTAGTGTCATGTACTTGAACTGTTTATGTCCATTAATTTAAAAGTTTCGTATTCCCATAAAAGGTGGAATGAAACATGTGTCTAACAAGTTACTAGAACGAGTACTATTTTTGGGCAACCACATAGATACGGTGGGCAACTGGGAGAGACGGAATGTAAATTAAAATCATGAAAAAAAATTGTTTAAATATGGAAGCAAGCAGATTTATGTTGTTTATTTTGGGGTGCTTCTAGTTAACCAACACAGTTTATTCTTAGGTGCACGCTATGTATTCCTTTATGTGGTAAACAAAAAAAGGGGTTTAAAAAAAGTAGGAAAGTTTATTAATGGTGAATAGTTGTAAAGAAAAGGAATGTCCTAAATAGTGTCATGTACTTGAAGGGAACTAGTGTCTTCAAAACTGAAAGTCAAACTGATACAACACAACACCCAAGAAACTTTGGCCAACAATAAATTTGTTATGGGGCAACTTGACACAAATAATGGGCAACTAGTCACAAGCATGGTGTATGGTCACAAACTATAAGAAGTTATAAGTTTATTTATGTATGTGTTGTCCATAATTGTAATCATATGTATTGCTGAGGAAGAAGGGAAAATTTTAGATCCATTTCTACATACAATAGTAAACTTGTTAATAATAAAAATTAAACCACCCCCCCAAAAAAAGAAAATTAAGAAGAACACATAACATAATGATTGTGTTATAATAACAACATACCAGTAAGCACTCCCTAACACGAACAAGTGCATGTGTTAGCGAAAATGCTGCTAGTGTATTAATTATACTGGTCGGTGGTGCCATAGAGAATCAATTGAAATCGGCGGAGTATAAAGTTGCTCTAGAAGACATCAATCTTAAGTTCATTACAAGCTTGTCACCTAAATGGGCTATGCACACTGTTGTCTAAAGAAACAAAGATGACTTTGAAAAGATGACCTTGGATAATCTCTACAACAACTTGAGGTCTATGAGTCTGAAAAGAAAATTGTAGGTTCATCATCATCTACACAGAACATTGCTTTAGTGTAAGTTTGTAATCCTTCAAATCTATGCATCATCACATTCTGTTTACAACGACTTTGCAGCCATAGCCTTGGTCAAAGGATGGGATAGTCAGTGATGTTTCCACTGCCGTTTGCTCTATCCACTGCAGTTATGGTAAATACATGCTAGTGCTAGAATTGCTGAATATGGAAACAACAGGGGCTTTTGTGAAACATTTTGCTGGTACCGTACTTATTCCCCAATTCACCGCCGATCAATTAATTGATCTTTTAAACACTCCCAATTGGCGGTGAACACAAACCCTAACCACTTCCAACTATAATTTTCACAAATCCCACATCACATTCACTTTCAACATACAATGGCAACTGAATATTCCACAACCCACATTTTAGTCGCATACCTAGTCAAGAACGACCATTCTGAAGGTTTTCATGAGATGATTGATTTCATCAAACATAGTCTCATACACTATGCATTAACTGTAGAACCCGTCATTGTTAAAGCTTATATAAATCAGTTTTGGTCGACTGCTAAAATTCAAGAAAGAGGTGGAGAAGAGGTTATTAGGGCGGTTGTTGATGAAACGGAGATTCCGATCACGAGGAGGTGATTAGAGGTGTTTTGAAGCTTCAGGATGCTGAAGGAGTTGTTAATCTGTCTAATGCTGAAATATTTGAAGGTTTAGAAAGAATGGGTTATGAGAGAAAAGGGGATCGTATAAAGTTTCACAAAGGTATGTTTTCTCCGCAATGGAAGTTTTAATCCATACCTTGCTCAAGTGTGTAAGCAATAAAACAACTGGATTTGATGAGTTTTCAAAAATTGCAAACTGCTGTCATCTGTTTATCTCAAGAAAGGGTTTTAACTAGTCTCGAATGATTTTTGAGGGTTTTCAGAGGAACATTAAAGAACAGGGCAAATACTACCTCTATCCTAGGTTTGTTTAATTGATAGCAGAAAGTCAAATAAAAGAACCCATTCCCCATAAGAGAAAGTATGACATTTTACATATGGTTCCTAAGATGTTTGCCCATATGAGGAAAAAGAGTCCAAATTTTCAAAACCATAACACCTTTGTTTCCTAATATGCTAAATCTGGCACAACTTATAGAGGAGGAAAATCCACAACCCAATCTATCCACTGATGAACCCCCTGCTACCACTTCCCAACCCACTGTCGAACCCTTACCTTCAACATCCAACCTCAACGTATTTTAGTTACTAGAAGGAGGAAGAAGGGCACTCAGCTAGCTGAGGCTGGTGGTAGTGGTGAAGGACATGAGGGTCTAACAGGTGTGGGAGGTGACATGAGTGGAAGGGGTTTCACTATCGTGTCAGCGTAGACGCTGACCAGGTAAGTGAAAACATAAGTAAGACCCAACCACCGGCAACTCCTAATGTGGAGAGTTCACTCGAGCTCAACACAGGTGGAGGAATCCCTAGCCAACAGGCTAACTTGGGGTCCATGTATGCTGAGGCTCGGTCGGATGCCATGGTACTCACATCCTATGATTCACTTCTCGGAGCAGGTCAGACAGCTCGGAGTGATGAGGATAAACATGAAACTAAACATGAATTGACGGGTAATGATACATTTGTGCATAATGACAATTCCCAGTATACACCTCTTGGACCAGTTAACACAGGTTGAAGTCGTGAGGATATAATGGAACTTTTAAAGGAATTGACGGATAAATGTGACAAGATGAAGTCTAAAATATCTGGTCTTCAGGAATTGACAACCTCTCAAGCTGGAAGTATTAAAAGGTTGATGCACAGGCTGAACGTTTCAAAGCGAATGAGGAGACCAGGGATTGCTGCATATAGAAGAGTCAAAAGGATGGGAAAGAAGGCTAGCTCATCAAAGGATCAGAGTTTGGAGGATGCATCCAAACAGGGAGGAGTAAAAGCATAGATTCAGGGGAGGATGTGAATTTGGATGTGGTTTTGGACTTGGATAGTCGTGCTAATCGGGATTGTTATCGGGTGACTGACATGGAAGGAAAAGCTGCAGCGATAAATGATGCTTTGAAAGCTACTTGTGCAGAAAAAGAGAAGGAAGTGGTGCAGTAACAACCACCAGCCTATGTTGCTGATCCACTGCTTCTAAAGAAGAAGCCACTGTTGGAACCACCTCTAAGGTAATTATAACAACTGTTACTTCAGATATTCCCATTGCTATCACAACCACTGCTACTACAATCACAACCACTGTTACATCACCAAAAAGTCAAAAGAACCTGAAAAGGAGGTTGCCATTCAACTGCTAAACCTAAAGCAATCTTTACCAATCCCTGAACCTATCATTGCACCATTTCCTGCTACAATTAAACCTTCTGCACCTAAACCCTTGGGAAGTTTGAATATTGGTGAGCCTGTGAAGTCAGTTGTTGGTCAACCAGATATTGGAAAGGGTAAAGGAATTGCAGAACCAGTTTTGAAGTTTAAAAGTAGACATGATCAGGAGGCTTATGATGAAGAAGAAGCTCTAAGAGTACATCCGAACTAAATGCTGATGTAATTGATAGGGAAAAGAAAAGCAAGAAGATGAGAAAGCTTCTAGAACTGCTTGAAACATGGAAAATGAACAACAAGTGTTCCAAGCTACCGAGAGTGTGAGATGATGAGACAAGAAAGACAGTTTAGAGATTATCAAGCAACGAAGAATAAAACTCCAACCAAGAAAGAAATGAGGAATTATATGATGAAATATATCAAGCATACGGGGGTACATGTTTCTGAAAATTTGAGGAAATGCGCCTATGAGAGGGTTGAGGAGATTTTAATAGGTAGAAGAATCAATGATGATTTCGTTGATATGAATTCTGAGAGAGAGTATGAGATGTGGGGGAACAACCATCAAAAGAGAAAAGGACCTAATCAGGAGGAGTCTTGTTCCAAGAAACAGAAGATGGATGCTGAGATGGTGAAGGAAGAAAGAGTTAAACAAGATCTTATGGTGTGTGATCAACCTTAAGAGCCTATTAATCCTACAGCATTAAGATCTGTACATCCAATTCTAGATTGGAAAATTATTACAAGAAATGACAGAGAAGTCATCGAAATCACAAGAGAAGATGGATGTAAACAAAAACACTTCAATTTTGGGTCTATGTTGTGGTCTAGTTCGATGAAAGATCTAGAACAACTGTGGAAGGTCATGGATTTCAGATATGGAAAGCTTGGTCCAACTGGGTCATTAGCAAAGTCTATGTGGATAGCTGTGAAGAATATGTTTCAACCCAATCCTCAAGACAAATTTTGGGAAGACTGTGAAGTGGTACGATGGATGCTTTATCAGACTTGTAGATTGCATGCTATTCAGACGACAAAGGAGAAGATATTCATGTTCATAGATAAAGATTATCCACTGACAAAGAATGTTGCAAGAAAGATGCTGGAAGCAAAGCTAGATCCACAGGGTACCAAGCCTACAAATCCAATGATTGACCGTTGTTTTGAAGATTGCGAAGATTGCTAATATCCATGGGCCTGTAGCCATAAAAAAATAGTTCAAAGGTCAGCTGGGTGTTTGGATACATCCTCCAGTTGAAGACAGTGTAATCTAAATACAAACTGGATGATTTTTGAACGAAAATATCAAGTTTAGGGGAGGATTGTTGGGTTTTTGGTTATGGTTATGAGGATAGAGTGACTGCTCAAGATATACCACTGCTAGATAAAGATTGGAACTATTGCTACTATGTTTGAACAACTGCTACTATTCTGTAGGTCGGTTTGAGTTGTAATATTATAGAACTAGTGATGGTTGTTAGGATCATCTAGAATACTGCTAGAGTTTGACAAATACTAGAGTTATTTGTAACTGATGCTTATGTTTTAGTAGATTGTATTGATAAAAGAAAAAGAAAAAAACAACCGCAAACATATAAGGATGAAACATTGGCTGATAATGTGTTGAAAAACAACAGTTTAAATATGATCGTGTGCAATATTTAAAATACTGCGTATCATAAAATACTGAAAGTGGAAGTTAATATCATGAGTCATGAAGACCAAGTAACAAACGGTTACAGATGCATGTACAATGTCTGATTTTAAGTAAACAATGCTGAACAGGGTTACAAATGCATGTATGACGGTCACAAAAGTTTTATTGTAATTGTGTTAGGATATATAGGATGGTGCAAAACTAAGTTGTAGCATAACCTTTAGTTATAGTTTCAAAGTAAAGGGATAAGGTCAACAACCTAGCATTTATTAGGATGTTAATGCTTTTAAATGCGGTTAGGTAGAGGCTTTCTTTTATAGTGAGATTTATAGTCACAGGAAATCATAAACAGATGCACATTAACACTGGTTTTACACACACATATCAGCAAAACCCTAATAAAAATGACTAAAAAAAGGTAGTGGGTTTTGTTTCTGAATCTTATTTTGCTAATGCTAACCATTGTTTCACGCATCTTTAAAGAGTTTGTTTATTTTGCAGATATCATAACAATCTCTTCTTATTCAAGCATAACACTGTCCTCAAGCACTTCAGCTACAATGCAGCCATGTAATCCATGGGTTTCATACTTCCCAAATGCGGAAACCTCTAAAAGTGATTCAAGCTCTATATCCAGCTATTTGTCTACCTACAGCTCAAGTGACTATTCTGACAGACCCGATGTGGTAGCTTACCGCGACAGTCTGTTGAAAAGGGCAACGTTTATGAGTTTTGAGGAAAAAAAGCTTTCAGTTAGTGATGCCAAAAGTCGGAACCTCCCGGGAAAAAGGATTCGGGTAATAGGACTTGCAAATAAACAAACATGGGCTGATATTAAAGAGAAGAAATTTGGCATAAATAATCCTTCCAAAGTCGCAGGAGCAGCTGACAAAAGCAAAGGCAAAGGAAAAAGAAAAATGGCTTACAAGTAACATCTGTTTATCTTATCTACTGGTTTGTTGATGTATTAAAACAACTGGAATGGTTGTTATATGTTTAATTAATAATATGTGCACCAGAAATCTGATGTGACTATTTGTGCAGATCTTTTTAGAATTTATGCATATGCCTTGAGTTAAATAGGTGGAAATGGAACATCTACTTTTCTGTGTATATTTACTTTTTTACCTATAAACAAGTAATAAATAACCACAAAGTATAACAGGCTTACCTTTGAAAAAGGTTCACGTTTGGATGTTTAACCCACCAAACATGACATTTTTAAAAGGACATTTTTTATAACAATAAACAAAATTAAGACAAAGAAACATAAACTTACAGATCCAAGCCGCAAAGATTGTCATTAGTTAAAAATGCACGATGACCAAAATGTAAAGCATGCCCTTGATTGTAAAAAATGAAGGGCATATCATAATGAGCATCGTCACCTGTATCAATGATCCTGTGTTTCAGTTCAACAAACAAGAGATCAATCACTTTTCCAAAACAGTATTCGAAACAAGATGCAGCGTTTTGGGCCTAACTTTTGCTTTATCAACGGAAAGTGGTTCAGTATACTCGTAGTGATTAACTTAGATTCATCGTACTAAAAACGGTCAACAAAACGAAAAATTAATTCAGACCATAGAAGGAATCTATACCAGCGTCGTAAACAATAGCATACTCATATCAGAAAATGCAATGGCTGGACATGGACCCATTTCAACAACTCTTTATTTGTCTACAAACTGGCACTACATGTTAGATACTTAACTAACTACATCTAATGTATTTTAGACTACATAATTATGAATCCATGCATATAAAAAGAGCAATGGATTGTAGAATGGAATTAAAACGTGTGTAACATAGGCAATAATCGAATAACAACAACGATTCATTATAACATAGAACGAATTGGAAATAAATCATATGTAATAAACAACAATAAAAATATTTACGTACCATACTTTGCCACATTATTGGAACAAAAAGATTGAGCAATCGAAGGTGGTTTTCTTGTTGTAAAAAAATGTAACGAACGGAAATATTCGGTTGCTATGAACAGGTAATGCTGTTAGGAGCAACAGAGGTGCCGGCGCAGCGTGACGGTTTGATTTGTGAAAAAGTAACGAGAATGTTTTTATGCGAGAAGCAAAATACATAGAGAGTGAAGAAGACGAATGATGAAGACGAGTGAGTATTGGATTTTGAATATAAATTCACTGTACTTTCACTATTCAAATGTGTACTTTTTATGTAACGTAAAATGACGATAAAACCCTTTTAATAATATACGGTTGCCCAAATAACGTTGGTTGCCCAAAAACAATACCTTACACATACGGGACACTTGTCGCAATGTGGTTGAGTTGCTCAATGACAGCGGTTGCCCTCGGTCTATTTTGAAATATAAAATAAAAGTGGTCCAAAAAGTGATAAGCCTCAGTATGCGCGGGTCTATTTCGTCATTTTCCCAATTAAAAATTGTATCATTTTTCCTATTTTCTTCCCTCCCCCATACTTAAGTTTTGCATTGTCCTCAATGTAAATAAAATGAACTTCAAAGTAAAGAAAATGGGAAAAGGAAATAGTCAAAAAGATACCACGGGATAGAATATGCAATATGCATATTGGGTCATAAGCACGCATGTGAGTTATCTAACTCCAAATATTGACCAACAATAAGCTTCCATCATATCCATCTATGCAAACAAAACTGCAAAAATATACACAATACACAAAACAAACAAACAAACTACAAACAATCCAAACGCTACTTAAAATTAAAATTAAAAGTATGATAATAATCCTAAAGAAATAGTTAAGAGATAGAGATAGAGATAATATTGTTCGACACACAATAAGCATTGTTTTTGAAATCACAATCCAAAGAATGATCCACGATCATTCGTCATCCTCACTCATCTCATCAACTTCATCATCATCATCATCATCGTCATCACTTTCGGACACATAGTGCTCGTCCACAAACTCCGAACGAACTCTCCTCTTCTTCTTCGTTCCTCCAGCTCCCGATGAAGATCCTCCAACATCATTGCTAGATCCCCAACCTCGGTAATCTACCATACGCAGTAATCGGGTCGGGAAATGGTGCATAGCCGTGATATGGGTACGGATATGGTCCAGGATATGAGGTGTAGGGGAAAGGATATGGTGGAACATTGGGTGGGTTGTAGGGAGGCAACTCATAATTGGCTTCTTGAGCCATGTGTTGAAAGAATGGAATCGAATAATCATTAATGTAATTGTTCCTCAACATCATCGAATCTCTCCAAATATCCCTACACTCAATTTCATTCAAATTTCGGTTCCAATCTCCCCAACCTGAGTCAAAACTACTAGTCGTACCCGTTTGCAGGTTACCCATTGGTACATTGCCCATCGGCACATTTCCCTGCTGCTGTGGTGGTTGTTGTGGTTGTGGTTCAATCCATGCTCCCAATGTCTTTGTCCTTCTATTCAAAGTTGTTCCAAAACTCATTGCATTCCATATCTTACTAACTTGTGCCTCTCCACACTTAGCCAACTCATTGCTACTATAATACACAAGATTCTTTGCTAACCTCGTCACATAATGGCCTCCACATATTTTGCTATTACCTTTGATACCTGGGGCTTTCCTAGACAAATACTCGGCTATGAGCCAAGCCGCATTCACATCCTTAGTCTCTTCCAACAACATCATAATCCACAAGTCCGGCTTATGGCATTTGTCCCGGCTTCCAATTTTGTGAAACGGCCCCCATACTAACAACTTGTGTAGCACTCTCATCAATGGATTCCGAATGGTTGCAAAATTCCTTCGAGTACAAGAAGGATCTCCTACGAGATTCCAATACGCGGGAACACTAGGTTAATCTTTTTCAAATCTCCTAAGCCTCGAGAAATGAGCTTCAAACAATCGATGATTGACATCATCTTGATCATATAACCTAAGAGCAACAGCAAAAACCCAAAGTATACGTGTGATCCTGGCCACAAAGCCTAAACCAAACACAAACTTCATTCATGATGTTCCGAACATTGACCTTCCTTTCAAAGTACATAGTTGAAAAGAACTCCATACACCATTCACGGTAAACTTCTTCATTAATGCTAAAAGCTCTCTCCCAAGAAAAATCATCAAACGAATCTCCATCAACCGAGTAGACATAATATATCCAGATCATACCCGCAACTCATTCTCACACTCATATTCTCTAAACAAATCCCAATCTATCAACCTAGGAACCAAAAAAGTCCAATTTTGCAACTTTGACAAACGTTCCCTAAAAGCATGTTTCTCCTCATTGGTGAGATCTTTAAACTTCAAGTTTGCATTCCCTTCAGCTTTCAAGCTATACGTAACCTTCTTCCTTGCATTCCTTTGGCAATACTTGGTAACAATCGGGTTCGGTGAAATCCGCGTCGAACTCGAACAACCTACAACATTTCTCTATAGAAATCACAAATATAAGTCAATATAAGAGTGTTAGAACAAACGATAAGGTTTATAGAAGCCTCTAAAGTCTAGTTCAAAATTTTGCAATTTCCCAAAACGTAACCTGGAACTGATCGGTTGAGGGCCAGCCGATCCGCTTCTCATGACCATTGTCCAACCGTTCGGGCGCATACGCAACCGAATCGGTTACGTGTTCTGCAGAAGGCTTTGGCCTTCCAATCGATTTCCCACTAGATTCTTCCAATTCCAATTCACTCCTAAACTGCATTCTAACATCACCAATGATTTCCACACCCTCATATTGCTCTTAAATCGCATTCAAACTTCCGTTCATCACATGTTCATCTTGCTTAGAACTAACAATCTTAACTCTAATTCATCAATCACTTGTTCTAATCAACAATGTGGCATCTAAAATTCACTGAAAATGCATCATCTACCAACTAGGAATCATCAATTGCAACTTAATTTGATTCAATGGCACAACCTAATTAAATCCAAAAATTCAATCATCTAATACTCATTCCATGTTGAATCAATCACTACAATTCTTTTTGCAATGCATTCCTATATCAATTACCCACTTAATTCTAAAAGATTATAACTTAATTCGAATCCTATCAAAAATCCCCAAATTAGTGACCTAATTTGCAATTCGAATCAAATACTCTAATTATACCCTAATTAAGTTAATTGATTGCAGATGCTTACGTGTTTAGGTGCCATGATGATCTCCTAAAACTCCTTCAATCTTCAAACAACTTCTAATGGTCAAATTTTGTGAAACCCAGATGGAGGATTAGTGTGTTCTGTTTTTTCTGAAAAATGAATTTTGGTACTTATACTTGCATCCAATCGATTCAGTCATGGACACAACCGTTTCGGATTGCATTTTTGCAGAATTTTGCCTTTTTAACTTTACTTGGGAATTTCACCTTCCAAGCAAAAATCGTTTACTCAAAAATCCGATTAAAGATGCACACAACATTCATCCAACCATTTGTAAATTTCAACAACATCTAGCTCAAGAACTAAATCCTCATACTTATCATCATAAACTTAAACTAAAACTCAAAATGCATTGATTAAAATAACTTCAAACCATAATAATAAGAAAAATAAAAATCAAATGAAAAACAAAATCCCTAAGTGCATAAAATAAAATTTTATCAAAAGATGAAAATCAAGCAAACAATTGCTTGTTATTATTGTTCTTCTCCTTATCACTCCTCAAAATATTCATGCCTCAAAATATCCTCGCTTTGAATTTTCCGGTCAACTCACGATATGTTTCATGAGTTTTGAACTTTCTAACAAATCTCCTTCCATCCGGGCATAGTATATCGAATTTGACATGTCATCCCCGTCTCCTCTTCTCTTTTGTATACACTCGACCCCTCGGGTCCCCATTCCAAAATTTTCAATTGTACGGGTAGAGATCCTAAGAAATCCGTGAGCTTTTTGTAAACAAGGATGTTCTTCAATGGGTTGTAGAAGGCTTTCACAGCAAGTGCACGTTCCATTTCATCATCAATATCAAAATATGGTGGGGCAAGCGGTCCATACATAGGGTTTCCATGGACATCACGCCCAACTTCGAAGCAAGTTCAATCATCTTCCCCATCTAAGAGTTCCAAATCCTCCATAAATTTTAACACTTTACCCCTAGGCTTGGGATAATAAGTTTGCTTTAAGATCTCATCATCGATTGTCATAGTCCCCCTCCCCATATCTATAATCGCTCCACATGTGCGTAGGAAAGGTCTTCCAAGTAGGAGAGGTAGACTTTTTTCAACCGGTATGTCCAAGACTAGAAAATCAGCTAAATAAGGTTGGTAGCCAATTTGCACCCTCACATTTTTCACTTCCCCCATAGCCTTAGCTTGAGAGTTGTCCGCCATGGTTAGTTTAGAATGATTTGGTTGAGGTTTGCTTAGTCCCAACGTCTTGAATAGTGGATAAGGCATAACGTTGACGCTTGATCCCGTATCCGCCAAAGCATAAACCGGAGTGGTCCCGTTAACTTTTACAGGTAAAACGAAGTTACCCGGGTCACTCTCTTTCCGTGGCATACCCCGAAATAAGATCCTATCCCTATCCTCATCCGAAAGATCCTTATCTTCCAACCTTGCTCTAGCTAACATATCCGCATCTAGCTTTTTGCGGTATAGAACGTAATCTTGTAGCACTTCAATCACCGGTTTCTTCTCGTTAAGTTCGAGGAATTTTTGTTCAAGGTTTGCTAGGATGGCTTCCTTTTGGTCTTGAGTTAAGGGTTTGAAGGTGTTTGGTGAATTTGGTGGTGATGGTGTGTAATCATGGGTCTTGTTGGTGGTAGAGGTGGTGGGAGTTAGTTTATTTGATGAGGTTTTCTTTCTACTAGCCTTCCCCATTTTCACAATTTCCACATTCTCCTTCTCCATGTTTGCACATAATTCCACAAGCATTTCATTCACTTCCTTCTCTTCCTCCAAATCGGTAATGTTGATTCTCATCTCACCAAGAGCAAAATCCAATTGACATTTGGTTGTCACAAGGAAATCTCACCAAAGCATACGTCCGGTTCATCCGCGTTCCCTTATTCCAAAACTACAAAATCGCCCTCGAAAATATGACCATGGATATTAATCCGAAGATTCTTAACCATTTTTCTCCCATAAGCTTCATAAGCCAAACGAACGTGGCCAATTTTGTCAAGAACTTTGTCCACAATATAGTTGTCCCCATAAGCCATGTTCAATTGAGCATCCCACGTGCTCACCCCTTCAACACTACACGGTGTCCCAAACCTCATAAATGGTGAATCGTGACTGTGAGAGGTGCTTGGTGAAAATCACGACCCTATTCTTTTTAGGAACTTGAACCTTGTTTTCCCCAACTTCTTCCAAACATTCCAAATCGATAGCAAACTCTTTCTTACTTTCTTCCAAGATATTCCCAATCTTCTCCAACGAGTTACCGGTGTCCTTAAACATCTCATCCAAGTTGCGTGATACTGAAATTCCACTTAAACTATCCATAACAAACTATCTAACAAAATAAAACAAAACCAAAGACAAAACATCCAAATCATTAGCGTTAGAGTTAGTAAAAATCAAAACAAACTACGTAAAATATTCTAAACAAGTAAAGACACTTATTAAGACTAAAAACACAAGTTGAAACTTGAAATTAAAAAACTAGAACAAATTTACCGAGAGCTCCAACCGATTCGGTTGGTGGTGAGTCTCAAACCAAAAACACCCAGCCGATCCGGTTGCGGGTTGCAACCGATCGGTTGGAGTGGTTTCCAAAGATTTTTTAAATAAAATGAAATTAATTAAACTTATTAATTAAAAACTAATTAAAGACAATTAATTATAACTTAAACTCTAATAAGTGTGTCTACTCATTACCCTTATTAATTAAAAACATTAATTATACTAATTAACCATAAACTACATTAACTAGATAAAATTAACTAATCATTAAAACTAACTAAACATATAAAACTGAAAATTAACTAGATAATTACTCTAATAAAGACAATATTAATTAGAAAATTAAATAAAACTAAAAATGATATATAACCAAAAATCTAAAAATGACTAAAACAATCATAAACAATCTTCTAAAACTATCCTAAAATCAAATGACAAGAAATATAAAATAAAACACAAAACAATAGAGAAACTAGAAATTAGATTATAAACCAAATTTATTTTTTACTTATCAACTCTAAAACCAAATTCTAATATTACCAATTTTACGTAAACGTAACAAATAAAAAACATTCAAATCCCCTAAGCACGGCACCAAAAACTTGATGTGCTCACCGTGTGCAAGTTTTAAAAAATTATAAACATGAATTATCTGGCAATTACTATAAACACATACGAGCAAGTATACTGTTCACAAGTTAGCAAAGGTGGGTAAGTCGAGATAGTCCCAAGAGATTTATGCTTTAATTTGTTTTAAAAAATATTCATAACAAGAAAGCTTGTCAAGGCTTCCTCAAAATTATGGTTTAATGAAAAGCAATATTAAGAAACATATACTGGTGTGAAGTCTATAGGCAATCATAGAAAGTGTTCATGAAGGCTTGGTGTAAACTCTTGATGTGATGCATCAATCATAAGCAAATGATTTCCAACCCATGGTTTATGTTTTGTAAAATCATTCTAAGAACAATAACATGTAGGTAATCCTTTCGGTCCTTATCCTAATGATTATCCTTTATGTTGGGAATTAAGGTAAACTACTGATTCTGCCAAGATTCCCAAAGATTCTCAGAAGAAGAAAGGTAAGTGCTAAAGCAGATTGTGTTGTCACGAAAGTGCAAACCACGAGAGATAAGCTCAAGATAGAGTAAAAGTCGCGCCGTATTAAAGATAGGTTGGAGCCGTATTATGTAGAGCTTAATCAGAATAAACAATATGATGAACAAAACAATATGATTAGTTGCATGCTTGGTCTATGTTAGTATTAGGAGCGCATATTGTAAACGCCATTTTAGGTTTCTTGCCTATATAAGGAACCATTATAGTTTGTAATAGATAAGCTTTTCAAAAAAGTCTTTCAAGTCTTGTAAAATATCTGAAACATAGAGTTTCAATAATCAAAGATCCATAGAGGATCAAAAGCGTTCTTAGTTATTATAACTTGTATTTATTTTCCGCTACAATACCAAGTTGTAGAGATCTTCTATTAGTTTGCTTGTGATTACATTGGCAACACTAACGATCTCCGAGTGCTTAAAGATCTATCAAGGTCTTTGTGTTTAACAAGTGGTATCGAGCCTCGAAGTCTCTACCATACTAAGAACCATTCATACCCTCATACAACCATACATACCGTCACCATGCTCGGATCCGATAATGAACCTAAGTCACCAACACAAACAACACCAACACCACTTCCATGCAATGTCTCTCAAACAAGAATGGTAAATTTCTTTATTTGAAAAGGGAAGAGTATGAACTTTGGACTATGAAGATGGAAAACTGGATTTCCAATATTGATTGGAATCTGTGGGAGGTTGTGAAAAAAGGAAATAGTCTAAAGAAAATGATTCCCATGTGGATGGAAGTTTATCATGGCTCCACCAAAAACTGCCAAGAGGTGCCGCTATGCAGAGAGCATAAAGTAAAACTATTCTCGCTTCAAGCCATACCTGAAGATCATCTATGTGATTTTCATCATATGGATGATTCGAAGGACATATGGATGGCTCTCAAAGCAAGGTTCGGTGGAAATGAAGAATCAAAGAGAATGAGGAAGTCCATGTGAGACAACAATTTCGGACTTTAATATCTCTCGAAGAAGGTATTCACAAGGATACGACAGTTCCATAGGATCTTGAGTCACCTAAACCAAACAATGCAAAACCCGATAATGATGATCGCAACTCAAAGTTCCTTCTATCCTTGCCTCCATCATGGTTGCATGTAAGTATAGCCCTCAAGGCTAAAGGTGGGTTGGACATGCTCACCTTTGATGAGCCGTGCATAAATCACTCAGAACTCTTGAACTCGATGTAAGAACTCCCTACCGACATCTTCTTCGCCATGCGCTTTTGTTGGGACATCTCACTCAAACATGATGGTACCTGCTCCTAGTTCCAACTATTTTCCATCATCTACTAGTTCCAACTACTTTCCATCATCCTGCTCTCCCACTCCACCACATAACACTCTTCCCACGCCACCATCTTCTCAATCTAAGACTAGTAGTGTGATGGAGGATGTTCTTCATTCATTTGTTGTTGACTATGATACTCAGCAGTATCTTGCATATGAAGACTTTGATCAGTTGGACCCACTTGAAATGGAGGAGATGAAACTGAAAATGCAGGTCATTAAGGACATCAAAAGGTTTGAAGAGAAGTCCGAAGGAAGTTTGCTTTCAAGGAAAGGAAACCGCTTTGATAGGGAAAAGTCAAGTGTTTCACTTGCCACCAAATGGGGCATTTCTCAAGGGAATGCAAAGACAGAAAAAGTGGAGATGGAGCAAACTACCTCTCCCATCGCAGTAAACAACAGGAAGTTGGAGCTTCAGCAGCCTCTCCTCACCATGGATGAACAAGTCAATCGATCAGCATATGAACCCGTGAATGAGGAAGCTCATGATTCGATAAGCTTGGATTGCTGGCAAGGTGTACTCGGATGAAAGGCATGATCGCTTGCCTTGATGGGACTATCTCGTACACAACTGATATTTGGTTGTAGTCTAAGATACAATGAACTTAAAGAAGAGTATGATGCTATGAAACCTAAGTTTGATGAATGCTATGTTGAAAATGAAGCTCATAAACTAGCATTAAAACAAAGAGAAAGACAAAAGGTACGGTTTCAAAAGAATCAAATAGCTTATGAAGAAAAGATAAAGGTGTTACAGTTTGATCTTGAAGTTGCTAATAATTATTTAAAACTGTCTGAGAAAGCTAAGGATGAAGTCAGATCGAAAACCTAGAGCTTAAAGAAAAGGTAGCTGAGGAAATAGCTAGGAATAAACAATGGTTAATTTCAGGTGATAATCTAGCTAGAGAACTATATAAATAATCAGAACCTCCTGGCTTAGGATTAGGCTTTCAAAAATATGTAGGAGTAGAAGCTAGGTATGATGGTCGTGAATCCACACCGACAGGTTAGCTAACTTTGTAAAAGAGGGCAATATGCATGCTGTCCCCGACCTATTAGAGGTGAATTTATGCCCACGCACCGTCCATCATCTGTTGACTTTGATGGATCACATCATCTATATGGCAAAAGTCAAAATACTTGCCAGACCGATACCTCATCTAATGACTTTGTCTCTTGCTCGATGATGACAATTCATCTGGATCAAGGGTCTAATTCCTATGAAAGCTGTGATTCAAATGAGAAGTCTCGACCTTCCAAGCCCTGAGCCTACACCCAAGCCTGCACCCCAGCCTACTTACAAGCCTTCTAAGGAAGTCACGAGGAATCAACTTCCAAGACAGCTTCTTCTCAAGACTTGTCTTTTAAATCTTTGAATAATCACCGTTAACAACAATTCCTTGAATGTTTCAAATTTAAGTACTTCTTCATGTAATCAAACATCTCCCTATTTGAATAAATCTTCCAAGAAGAAGACATGTTTTGTATGTGGAAGTAAATTTCATTTAATTAAGGATTGTGACTTTATGAGCAAAGATTGGGTG